>OY744517.1:141772846-141837846 GCA_963556195.1 Sepiola atlantica
ACAAAAGAGGAATTTATAAACAAATTTGAGTTTGTCATTTAACGCGGGATTGAATGGAAAATTAAAACAAACAATACAAGGGGGATAACTCGTCATAGACTCCCGCTAAGTTGTCGACGTGACAAAAACTATTAAATAGACAAAAACACCAAAACGTGAGAAATTACGACATTAATAGTATATACATCAGAGATCCTTCTCCTTGTCTGTCTGTATGTGTGTGTTTTGGCTGTCAGTCTTTCTGTCTATATTTCGCTCTCTCTATATATATATATAACTATTCACACATCTAAAGTGGACTCAATAGGCGGGGCCTCTCTTTCTCTCTCTCTCTCTCTCTCTCTCTCTCTCTATATATATATATATATATATATATATATATATATATATATATATATATATATATATATATATATTATAGTGTAGTAGAAACGAATGAGAGTTAATAAGAGAAGGAAAAGAAGAAATAATTGTTACCTTATATACGATTATAAAAACAGTTATTTACTTGCCCAGTAAAAGGTGTCCCCCCCCCCCATCAAAGTATCGTCTGCTCGCATTTTTTTTACACACAATCGTTTTGCGTCAAATCCATGTCAGAATATAATAAGTAATATTTGATGTCTTTCAAAGCGGAAAAAGGTGTACGTAAATAAAAACCAACAATTAAAAAAATAAAATACCGACCCTAACGATGGCGTCAAAGTTAGCGCGGGTCCTAAAGTGAAAACTAAATTCGTTATACGATATGTGTGTTTTTAAATAGTAATTTTTAAATCAATTATTATTTTAATTAAGCAATTTGATTCAGTGAATTTAATGGCTAATAAGATTAAGAAAATAAACAAACTTAGAACGGTTTTAAAAAATAAATAAGAGGAAAATTATCACGGTGAATGCCAGCGTTGTTATTTAAATAACGCCCGTATTAACGATGGCTGTTTAATCAGTTGCGCCATATTGAATTAACGGAGGGATGCTTAAATACACACACACACAATATATATATATATATATATATATATATATATATATATATATATATATATATATATATATATATGTGTGTGTGTGTCTGTGTGTGTGTGTGTGTGTCCATCAAGTCACGCAAACTGTAGCGAGTAAAACACATGCCTTTTTTGTAGCTGGACGAAACCAATTTCATGTTGTGAAGGGGGAGAGTGAAAAAGCAAATATCAAGTCAGGCAACAACCTGACTCCTTGAAATTAATTTGGAAAGAAATCCTTCACTTTATGATAAAAAAATCAACACTTGGTGCTTCTTTTTCGTTAGGTAATCAGAAATAATAATAATAATAATAATAATTTATATATGTAAGAATTAACTTACTAACGTAATTCTATGATTTTATATGAATATTTAGCGAGTAAGAACACTGGCGAAGCATGTTTTTCCATCATTTTTTTTACGGAAGGTGTACAATAATATATATCTATCATCACATAAAGCTGGAGTTATCAATGTTTGTTCCCTATAGGTTTTTTTCCTATACACTTTAATGACAAAAATACATGCTAAAATATTCTTTAATGCTAGGATTGAGTTATATTTGAAAAACAATGATTCTATTTTAATTCTTCTAATTATCACGCTGTGTAGTTATGTATAAGTATATTGTGAATAGGAATATAATATATCTTTAAAAGTAAACTTGTGATATTTGAAATAAAAGTACCAATTATTTTCGTCATCATAGACGCTAAAATATTAAATAACATTAATACTTTTCATTACAATTAAGGCAGTATAAATAAATACATAATTGTTATAATACTAATACTAAAAATAAAATAATACATAGTCTAGTTTGAAATTGAGTCATTTAGGATTGTGGAATTAATTTTGTGGACTTCTGCTTTGTGTTGTGTTTTTTTTTCCTAGGTTTTCAATAAGTGGATATTTTAAATAAGGAAATTGTTGTATACATATAATTTGAATGCTAAAAAAGGGAAGTAACTATTAATAAAAATAAAAAATTAATTACATTTTTAAATGTTATTGTATTTTGACTTAGTAGTAGTAGTAGTATTTTTCGTGTTTTTTTATTTCTTTTTTCTCGTCTTTCTTATTCTCTTAATTCTTTTCTGTTTTTAATTTACAAATATTTAATTTTACTTCTACTTCAATATTTCTATTTTTAATTCTCGTAATTCTCTTAGGCCTTTACGATCTGATATTTAAATAAGATATACGTATCTTTTGCTAGTTAGTATTAAATATAGTGTCCATGCAGTAAACGTAATCTTATGTTCCTGGTTTGAACCTGCATATATTAATGGCTTAACAATGTGAGTGTTGTTGTATTTTTGGTGTTTTGGGACACAGTTTTTTTTTACTTTCCTTCTAAAGAGTCGCAGTTATAGAAAATCCAGGATAAATAAATCTATATTATGGTTGTCCATGTCTCAACGAAACGGTTCGTCAAGTATCTGGATTTTTGTGAAAGGGAAACAAAGACATGGTAACTGGAATCTAACATTCTATTGTTTATATATATATATATATATATATATATATATATATATATATATATATATATATATATATATATATATATATATATATATATATATATCCTGCCATCTCTCACTATGTTCATTTAATCACTCTTTAATATTTATTAATGTTTCTGTGAGTATTTAGAACAGGACTGCCTCTCTTTTTTCAGCGTTGTTTCATGATTGATATATTTTGCCATCTAATTTACATAGTGTGTTCGTATACATTATAAAGACGTATGGAAATTATCAAAATAATAAGTCTCTTTACTTATCTATTATCTATACGGATAATATAAAAGTAAAGAGCCTAATTAGTTTTAGTGCTGCAAGAAGAATGTGTTAATATATATCTATCTATTCTAGGTGTAGATTTGTTCATAGATAAACAATTATATGATTCTTAAAGTTTACAATAATAGTGCCTAATAGGAATAGAGCCTTCTATTTATTTACTATATATTTTTATTTATATAAACAGGTGTGGCTACGCAAACGCATGTATGTATGAACTCGAACCAAAACGGTCGAGAGTTTTTGTGTGTGCACCCAAGATAAAATATACAACCAAAAATATGAAGTGAGTAAAAATGTCGATCAGGACATGATTTAATTCTGACTTTTTATAAAGGCAATATTTACAAGCCTATATTAGATTAGCACATATGAGGTGTATAAATAAAACACACAGAGTGCATGAAGCACATTAATTAAAACAAGTAATAAAGAAGTAACGACTCCAAGTAACTGTAGACCGATAACTTGCCTACTAATCCCGTAGAAAATCATAACGGAACAACTTAGTGAAGAAATCTATCACTTTGTCAATAGCCGTGAACTAGAGTCATAGCATAATCATGGATAATTGAATGTCTAAAGCTGTAAAAATAGCGGGAAAATTTACGGAGAAAGCAATGGAGACATGTAGACTGGAGGTGTCAATACCTGAGAAGAATAAGTGTGCATAGAGATACTTTCAGGGGGAGACTCTCTATCTCCACTACTGTTTATTATAGAATTTTGCCACAGAGATGACAATGCTTGATACAAATTTACAGAGACAAAGGAAAAACGCATCTCATGTATATGGATGATCTTAACATTTGAAAAAAGAAGAGCTAGAAAAACTAATAAGCAGAGCCAGAATCTTTAGCCAGGGTATCAGAATGGTAACGTGTGAGCTACTTGGGATGAAAAATGGAAACCCTGAAAAAAAAACGAAAGACATATAACTGCCTAATTGAGAGGTGATGATGGCACTTGGTGAACGTGATCCATATAAATATCTGGGCATGCTGGAATTGGACATTACCGAATCAACAATAATGAAAGAGATTATTAAAAGAGAACACCTGAAAAAGAACAAGAAAACTCCCAGAAATTAAATTATATAGAAGAAACCTAATAAAATGAATAAATAATTGAGAAATATCACGAGTAACATACTCTGGACCCTTCATAAACTGGGTAAAAAATAACTCAGGTACATAGATAAAAGAATTATTAAACACATGATCATGCTCAAAGCATTGCACCCGAATGATAATACTGATCTACTCTATGTAAAAAAGAAAGGGAGAAGTCTATGTTGGAGGTGCGATAAAAGAACTAGAAAGCATGTAACACAAAATACAGAGAGGCTGATTACCGCAACCAAAACACCGTCAACATGAATAATACGAAGTGCAGCGAAACGGGAAATAAAAAGACGAGAAAATAAAAATGGAAAGAGAAACATCTATATACAGGGTGGGCAAAAATAAGGGTCCTATTTAAAAAAATTCATAACTTTTTTATTTATTGATTTTTTTTTTATTTTTTTTTAGAATAAGTAAAGAACCCCTTCCGAAGCAAGCATGAGCCGTATTAGCCCTAAGGAGCCTACCCTCATTTAGAAAACATTATTTTTGCTTAAAAAACTCAAAACAGTGTAAAAAACAATACTTTAGTTTTTGTAAGTTTTAAGAAGTGTTTTTCTGCTAAAATTTGTTTTGTTTATTTCAAAAAATCTCGGAAGGGTCAGTCTACACACACATAAAGTTTGGTGAGTTTAACTTTTATTTTGTGGAAGTTATTCAAATTCAAGTTATTCAAATTTAAAGATAGGACCCTTATTTTGGCCCACCCTGTAGATGATTTATTAGACTGGCTAAAACAATAGCGCACATGTACATAGTTACAGAACGGACAATTGAACACAGAGACACTACTAACAGCTGCACAAAATAGAGCAATCAGAACGAACTATATTAAAGCCAACACAGACCAGCTCCAGAAAAATAGTAATCGTAGACACTCTAAATAAAGAGACGAAATTAGTTAAACACATGATAAATGAATTCAGAAAATAAGCCCAAAACGAATATAACACGAGACATGACTGAATTGGGAAGGTAGTCCACTGGGAACTATGTAAGATAATTTACTTTGAATCTCCAGAAAACTGGTACAAGCATAAGATGGAGAGTGTTGGAAAATGAACGGGATAAAATTCAGTAGGATATGGAAATTAAAACGTAGAAACTTATCCAAGCAAGAAGATCGGGTGTGATAATAGTAAACAAGAAGAAAAGCATGCCCAATAGTAGATTTTGTCGTCGAAGCAAATCACTGGGTGAAAACCAAGGAAACATGAAAACTAACCAAAAACATGAAGCATTTTGGGGGGACTAGAGGGAATATGGATCATGATAAAGTCCACTTCGAATCCAATGATAGTAGAAGTACTCGGAACAGTTTTAAAAAATGGGGAAAAGAATAGAAGAAATTGGAATCAAGAAGAGGATAAACATTATGCAAAGCATGGCATTGATAACAATAGCTGAAATATTAAGAAAAGTATTCGAGTGTGGAAACCACCAAACATAATTAGATAATACTGACTAATCACAGATAAACTGAAATAGAATAACACTGTATAAACACAATTAGAAACATAGAAGGAATATTACACGAAACAAAAGGAACTAAAACTACCAGAGTAGATTTTTAAAATCGCATAAACTCACCCGCTACAGAGTCCCCACCCCCTCAAAGGAAACACACACATATTTGGTGGAATAGGCATCTGTTGCTGTTATTAAATAAAGCGTCAAGGATGATAGAAAGGTCGAGAAAAGAGAGCACCATCCAGAGCTCCACTTTATGGGCACGGGGTGTACTGGAATCTGGGGAGGCTTATTGTTACTCAAATGCCAGATAAAACGAAAGGCTGTAGTGAGCGATAAATCAATGGTAAACGGCTGTTGCGAGAATGTAAAGTGATCTGCAACGAAAGAAGGGAAGACTCCTGAAAATCTGGGGAGACTTGCTGTTACTCAGACTCAAGGGAACACCACCTGTCGTTGCCAGTGAGCGATCACTGATAATAGCTCATGTTAGAACTAGTAAGTCAATCAATTACTAATCGAGATTTTGTATCTGTCTGTCTGAACCCGAAACTATGCTATTACTTCTATTAATGTACTATTGAACTATCTTTTAATGCTAAGTTCAGGAGAGATGGTGTTCTGTTATGTTGTCATGATACAATCCCCACAGGTATTACCTCCTCCATTTTTTGCGGGTGGGGGGTAGTGTAGTATCTATTCTGTGGTCATGATACCATCCTCGCATGGAATGATAGTGTAGTATCTATTATGTTATTAGACCATCCTTCTAGGCATTACTCTCTCCCCTGGGAGTAGTGTAGTATATGTTCGTTCATCATGATACCATCCGTCTAGGCATTAACTCCTCCATTCGAGAGCAATGTAGTCTATGTTTCTTCGTCATGACACCATTCTCACAGGCTAGCAGAAATATGCGACAAGAGAAAGCATTTATTTGCTAGTAATAATAATATTATTAACCAACCTAAGAATGTTATCCTAAGGCTTCCTTGGATGTTTATATTTGCTAGTAATAATAATATTATTAACCAACCTAAGAATGTTATCCTGAGGCTTCCTTGGATGTTTATATTTTTTAGCCTTTCTCAGGAACGACAGTTAATTAATAAGAATTTGCGTTAAGAAAAGAGAGACACGTTCTGAGATAGCCTGGTCGATGATTTATCATGCGATGCGCGGAAATAAAATCAATATCCCACAATAAGTATCTTCTTTCCTTACATAGCTTATCATGATGCTAATGCCTGTGAATATATATATATATATATATATATATATATATATATATATATATTGTATAAAAATATGTGACCCGTGGTGTCAGCAACTTAGCCCGGTTTAGATTGTCTGTATCAGAAAATTTGAGTGTGCAAGCCAGTTAAGTATTTAAAAAAGAAAATATCCATATATATTTTTTGTGTTGGCCAAAAGGTTCGTCCGTTTGTTGGGAAACATCAAGTTTAGAAACATTACCGAGTTTATGCAATTCAATTTCCACGCCCGATTTAAAAGTCTTGAGAATCTCTGCGATTTCTCTGCTTGTCAAACAGCAATCTTGTTCAACTACGACTTTCACTTGGTCACTGTCGATCATATTTGGCCAGCCAGAGCGAGGAGCGTCTCCTACTGAAATATTTATTTTCGGAATTGAGAAAAAAGTTTCTGGCACATCCGTTCTGTAACAGCATTTTCCATATACACATAGCATATCTTTATGCAGTTTCTGTAGCTGTTTTTCTTTTCTGTAGTAAAAAAAAGCATCAGATGTATGTAGTGCTCTGCTTGATCTTCCATTTCAGAGCGTGAAATACAAGAAAAACTGTAAGAACTCTTCTATTCGGAGGCTAATTACACACTGACTTCAACCTACTTGCTGCACCAAATACAGAATTTAAAAGAATAGGAATATTAAGCGATATATAATAAGCAGGAAAGATGACATGAAAAAAAAACGAATATTTTGGCCAACCCTGGCGTATGTAGGTAAAATAATTTAATATTATTTATTTAAAATTAATAGTGT
Organism: Sepiola atlantica; assembly: GCA_963556195.1. Classification (NCBI taxonomy): domain Eukaryota; kingdom Metazoa; phylum Mollusca; class Cephalopoda; order Sepiida; family Sepiolidae; genus Sepiola; species Sepiola atlantica. The sequence continues at coordinate 141,780,281 of OY744517.1, forward strand.
TATAAGCTTCTTTTAATAAGATTAAAGTTTGAGCCCTGTTCGGGGAAGTTAAAAATAGACTGACACATAGCTATAAAGCATATTCCGTCAGTCTTTCTATATGTGCCTCCATTCCCATAAATATAACTTAAATTCCTGACGTGATAATGTCTCGTGGCTAATTGGTTATGGCGCTTTCTTGCAGAGTCTATGTTGATTCTGTTGCAAGGGTTCGAACCTGACGACCGCCTGAGATTATCATTCCCTACACTAATCGAAGCGAAAGGTAAAACTAATTTAATATTACTTATTTAAAATTAATATTATAAATATATTTGATCTTTTATGTATTTTTATATATTTTTATATATTTTCAAAGCTTAATTTTTTACCTGCTGTAATATCATTGCGGTAATAGTCCTCTGAGGAGAAGATTTTCTTTGAAAACTCATGACTTAAGGACGGAATATCATTCCTTGTTTTTGAACTTTAATCAAATCTGATCAATTTCTCTTTTTATTATGTCATTCAATTAATATATATATATATATATATATATATATATATAATTACATATTATTTATTTGTCTTCTGGAGAGTCATGAGTCATATGTATGGATTCGAATAAGTTCGAACTTACTACCCTGGGTCTTGTAACCCAACGCTGTTAACCATTTGGGTAGCAGGTCAGCTGCGCGATTGATACGTGTAAATACGGTTTTGATATTTAAATTTTTCAACCATAGCTGAACTATAGCGTTATTCCGAGGGCCATAAATCAAAGTTTCTTCCCTCTATTAAGAGGGTTTTGATATATATTAAAGCATTGCTGATAAATAAGAACATGAATATTTATGAAGTCTGATAGCAATACAGAACACCGAGATGGTGAAAGAGAGGATGAACAAAAACAAACAATTGAAGACAATATTTGAGGTATGAATCTTCACAATTATCTATTTATTTTTCAAGAAATATTTCACAGAAAATATCAGTAAATATAAGACTTACTGTTAAGGTTAATAACATTCAGGATGGTGGTTAAATCTTTTGATAGTTCATGAACATACTCCCCTTCTCAAAAACGAAAACAAAAGTTCAATCTGTCTAAAGGAGACTAACGTTAAAGATGGCTGCCTAAGGATAAGGATCGCAGTAAGAAAAATAAAATTCAAAACCAGTGGATTATATATTATATTACTTATTTTTAGTTTTATTTAAACAGTAAATAGAGATTAAGTAATTATATATTTATTTTTATTCATCATTTATTTTTTTAAATTTATTATTTAGTAGTTATCATTTTAATATTCAAACATATATACACTTATATGCACATATCAACTTATATATATATATATATGTATTAAATTAAAATTTCGTGACGGTGAAAATATTAAATATATATCTTTTGTATTTAGACACCATTCTTTCATTTATTATCTAAATCTTTTCTTTAATCAGAGGAGAAAGAGTTATGTTTTTTAAATGCAGGTAAATTGAGCTAGAGTTTACAAGATGCACAGTGCGTCTTGGAGAAAAGGTAGTTGTGGTAAAACAAATATAGCTATTTATGTTAGTATTATTATAAGAGTAACATTCTCCTATAGGATATTTAAACATGAAATCACAGAAAAATGATACATTCTGAAACTAATCCTTTTTTAAATAGAAATACTCGACGCTATTCTTATTAAAACCCAGCAACTTACCATAAATAACATTACGTATAATACCAGTAACAGCATTTTAACATGCATAATGTAAATACAACTTATCCTTCGAGAAATTAAAATTGTTAACATTTTTTTCTGAAATTACACCAGTTTATATTTTTGGCGTATAATGCATTCCCGACGGCCTGTTAAAATTCTTTTCTTTTCATATTGAACATTAATTAATTCTGTTTGATTTGGACACCAAAAGATAACTAGTAAAATTGAAAAAAGGTATAATCAAGCTGTGGAATTCTGTTATGTTTAACAATGTTTGCTTAAATGAAAAAATGCTGTCTAAATACATAATACACACACACACACACACATATATATATATATATATATATATATATATATATATATATATATATATATATATATATATATGGTACCATTCTAAAATATTTAATCACTAATTAGAATTTTAAATATTCAAATCGAGTTGCGGAAATAAACATTCAACCGCGGCTACTATATGTACGTTTCCGTGGTACAGCTTTATTCATTACAAACATATGTTTTATTAAGAAAAAGTAATTTGGAACGAATCCGCTTTCATTTTGATTAAAGGAAGGTATTATAATAATTTTTGGAAAGTATCTATCTATCTATCTATCTATCTATCTATCTATCTATATCTCTATATATCTATCTATTTCGCCCTAGCTCTCTCTCTCTATCTATCTATCTATCTATATATATATATATATATATATATATATATATATATATATATATATATATATATATGCTTCTTATGATATACACTGAATTTCGATAAAATCGTTTTAATATTCTTGTGATGAGAATTATTTATCTATTGTAAATTTTAGTAAAATCTTGGTAGTGTACGTACATATAAAGGACGTGTTTAGTGTTTATTGTCGGGATTTCATTTGAATATTTAAAGTTCTAATTAATATATGTTGAATATTTCGAATACTTAGTAATATATATAACGTGTCATGAAATACGGGGGTAAAAACATTTGCTAACAAACTGACAGTAAAATTCAACAAATTAAAAAATTTGGAAACTTTACAAAAAAATATATAGTAATGTCGAAAGAAAGAATAAAAATAATAGAGAGATTTTGATAGTTACGTAATCCAAACAATCTTATGTTATTAATTCTTGAGCGAATTGTACTTATTTTCTATTTTGCATCCATTTTAAACAGAGGCATGAGGAGTTCTACCTGATTTATAGCATTGACAAAGACATGTCTGCACATGTGTAGCAAAAATGTCCATATAAATTAAATAATTTATGCATAATATACGGCTTTATTGATTATTGAGCACTTTTATATAAACACAGTAAAGAGTCACATGATTTTAACGTGTGGACATAGACTTACCTAGATTATATATATATATATATATATATATATATATATATATATATATATATATATATATATATATATATATATTATTAACTAACCCTGCAATACTTTGAAATTAAACGACCAACCCACACTTTTCATGACAGCGAGCCAACGCTTCTTTCGTTCGACACCGGATTTGAATCATAACCACCAATAACATCACTGCGGAGACATCGTACCAAAGACGTTTATCAAGTAACAAAGAAATAAGTTTGTTTATTCTTGTTTTTTGATGAAAAAAAGATGACTCAATACTGGTCACCCCTGAGGAAGGAATTTTATTCCGAAATTGATAGGATTAATGTAAAAAAAAAAAATTAATCTTGTATTGCTAATATGACTTATATTTCAATTTTATTAACTAACGCTGCAATACTTTGAAATTGAACGACACACGCACACTTTTCATGACAGCGAGCCAACACTTTCGTTCAACACCGGATTTGAATCATAACCGCCGATAACATCACTGCGGAGACATCGTACCAAAGACGTTTATCAAGTAACAAAGAAATAAGTGTGTTTATTCTTGTTTTTTGATGTAAAAAAAAAGATGACTCAATACTGGTCACCCCTGACGAATGGAATTTTATTCCGAAATTGATAGGATTAATGTAAAAAAAAATTCATCTTGTGTTGCTAATATGGCTTATATTTCAATTTTATTAACGAACCCTGCAATACTTTGAAATTGAACGACCAACCCACACTTATATATATATATATATATATATATATATATATATATATATATATATATATATATATATATATATATATATATATATATATATATATGATTATTTTTATTTATACATACATGTACATAATCTGCGACACTGGCATGTCGCTGTTATCGATCAACAGCTGTTAAAAGCTTATATCTCATTAGGCGGAATAATAATGTGATCTTTCCCTTAGGTCATATTTGGAAAGAATTAAGTTGTAATAAAATAATTGAACAGAGAACACGTGGTCAGATTTGAAATCGTCGAAAATTAAATATAATGTAAACTCATGTTGTGAATGAAGAGAAGAAAAGAAAAAGGGGTCAAATAGTTGTGGCACATTTTAACGGCAAGTTAATGTCTGGATGTGTGTTCAGATTTACTATTACGCGTCAATATTCTGGACGATATATAGGTGGGGTCTGGGGGTGTTAAGCTATTTAGATCTAATCATGTTAATTTTTAATGTTCATTATCTTTTTTTATTAATTATTTGTTTTAGTTTTTTATCATTATTTATCTCATTTTTAACTTCATATTTTCTTGTTAATTTTGATGACAATAAAATAATAGGGATAATAACATTAGTAAAATAAAGCAAGATTAACCAAAATTAACTAAAAATGTACTAAAGTTAATTGACATAATTTAAGGATTGTAGTGGCGACAATAATAATAATAATCAAACAACTTTTTTCAATTTTAAAATAATAACAGCCTCTAAACACATTCAAACAAAATTAGCAGATTATTTAATATATTAATTACGCTAACTTAAAAGACCAAGAGATCTTGAATAGAAAATAACATCGTCATTGTTTTTATTTTACAAAACAAAGGTTAGCACAAACCGACTTATAACTAAAGCGGAAGCGGTCACTGCAATCCTGCAGATAACTCGTACCTTACTATTATACGTAAATAATTAAGTAACCATACTTCTTATGAAAATATTAATAAGAGCCTTTAAATATATTTAAACAACACTTATCCGACTTCCGACTTCCGACTTCCTAAGAATACATATAACTGTTCAATTTCTAGCACATCAATACCTCGCACAATGGCGACCTCATGTCTGGTTTGTTTGTTTTTCTGTACCCATTCCCAATGAAGAACGCAGATCGTTTGAAATGTTGAATTAAAATTATATGAAAAAAATCACAGCCATATATATATATATATATATATATATATATATATATATATATATATATTATTTTTATACGTACATAAAAGTAATCCATGAACACGTGTTTCGGGTTCACAGCTGTCATCAGCATGGCTAACTTAAGCAAGGATCGAACCTTCGATATTGATGCTTATAGTCTTGCGTTTTATTTCCGGACCATGACGTCTTGTCTGGATATATATATATATATATATATATATATATATAAGATGAAATGTGTGTATGCTCGTATATTTCTACGTATGTCTCTCTGTCTGTATATCTAAAAGAAAGAAAAAAATACATCAGCTATATTTATTAAATTTGGAACATAGATAGAAGACATAAATGGGAATGTAATGAGCTATGTTTGGTTTATTTTTGAGGAGTATATAACAGAATTGCATCCCTCTCCCGTAAAAAAATATTTATTTTACTTTATTTATAACTTGAAAATTATAGAAGTTAAAAACTAGAATAATAATTGAATAATAATTGATAAGAGATCTAGGGTGTAGAGCATAGCGTAGGACAGGGGTTAGGAGAGTCTTCATTTATTTCTGATATTAAGAAGCTTGCCTTGAAGAATGTAAAATGCCACTGTACAAGCAACCCTACCCACCCGCTTAATACTTCGTACAATCTTGAGCCTCACCCTTAATTTAGAAAAGGTAACATAGTGTCATGGACTTGCTATGGGCATGTGTGATTAATGACTACATTGGTTTCCCAATTTCATGGTTTGAACATTCTGGCAAGAGACGTCGCCGTCTTAGTCGAGTTGCCGCCCCTATGCTTCCTATACATTACCCTGCAATGTTAATTACTGTAAACTTTTTTTGTGGAAATGCATTTCATATGGTTAGGAGAGCAAAATTAGCTTGGTTGCTACTTGTGCAACATTCAGCATTTTTCAGAATTCAAGATGGCGGCCTCAGCCATTTTGAATTTCGACCAATTTTCAACTTTTCATCTCGATGACATAGAAGGTCGTGTAATACCTCTTTTTATGGGTTTTCCAGGATGGGGAGTCCATTTCTGAAGTTATTTTTGGGATATGGGGTCAATGTCAAGGTCAAATCAAAGTTCAAACGTCAAATTTGACCTAAATTAGGAGAGAATTTACCTCTATTGACGGATTATATGACTGCGGTTTGTTGCTTGCCTATTCCAGCATGTCAGATTTTATTGGGTTGGCAGGTAGGTACATGTATGTTTCATTTGTCTACATGTAGCTGGGTATCATTTGATGTTTGCATTGACATTTGTTTGCAGGTTGAGCAGGAGTTCATTTAACACGCAAAGTTCCGCCATTACATTACATGTTCTCACCACGCTTTCCAATCAGTTTTTTAAAACCTTTTTTTCTCATTTCATAGTGTGACGAACCAGCGTGATCAGCATCCCAACATCAGTCGTCATATCATGGCTACTGGAGGAGAGAAGTGCCTGTTCGCTCCATGTAACGGCAGTCGAGATCTACAAACGTTCAAGACGGTGGCTGTGCAGAAAATCATCGCTACAAGCAAAGTGAAGCACGATGATCTGTACAAAACTCTGTCTGGAAGTGATATTCTAGCTCACAAATCATGTTACTGTACCTATACTTCGAGGAGTAGAAACAAGGAACAGGGAAAAAGAAAGCGTGTACCGACTGACAGTGGTGGTTTCAAAAGGTTGTTGAAGTCTAAATGTGGTGACTTTGTTTTCAAGCGAGACTGTTTGTTCTGTGGGAATGAGTGTAAGCCAAAAGACAGTAAGAACCCACACAGCTGGGTGAGGGTCAGACAGTGTACAACTTTAGATAGAGGTAGTAATATTACGTTCAAGGAACACTTGGAGAACCTCTGTGATGAGAGACAGGATTAGTGGGCTAATGAGGTAGCTGCTCGACTCCATGGGGTCATTGATCTGCCTGCCTCTGATGCACAATACCATGTGCCCTGTTACGATCAATTTCGAGTTGTTCCTGTATCTCGACCACCCATGATGGCGCCTGTGGAGGAGGCACTGAGGTCCGTGGTTACGACGATGGCTGAAAACATGACAGAGACGTGGACGACATCGGAGCTTTACTCCATCTACGTCGCTGCCTCGGGCACTGAGTCAAGAAGACAGTTCCTGTCCAGCATCACAGCCTACTTCGGCGACAAACTGCTTCTACTGCACATTGAGGGTTGTGAAAACGTTGTTGGATTTAAAGCCAGCCTCGGACAGTTTATCAAAATTGCAAAGAAAAGCAGTAGCAGCAGCGAAATAGACGATGTGGAAAAGCTAGCAAAGACGATTCGCAGCGAGGTCAGGGCAACAAATAGGCCTGGGGAATACAATCTCAGTGACTATGCTCGTCACAAGGTCATTGAGAGCACCAGTGCAACTCTTCTTAAACTGGTATGTAGTCTTGTATCAGAAGGCGCCATCACCAAGCCATCTCTAACGTTGGCTCAGTGCATTCAGCAACACATTTGTGGTGCTGGCAGAAACCAAACTACACTCGGGCTCGCTGTAAAACTACACCACAAGCATGATAGTTCAGAGCTCATCAAGACTCTCAATGAGCATGGCATCACAAGCACATACGATGAAGTCCTGCGCTTCCGTAAGTCAGTGGCCAAGTTTGTGTTGGACAACCATTCACATTACCACAAGAAACTCGGTTTAAGCACGGAGATCGGCCCTATCTTCAGCTGGGCTGACAACTACGATTTGTACATCTCAAGCCCCAATGGGATGAAGAGCACCCACGCCATGGTGATGGAGTACACCCAGCATCCAACCGGTATCATCGACACAGGAAACATAGGCGTGATGCAGCTGAATATCCCCCGAATCAAGAAACACGAAGCGTCCTCTGTGCGATTCACGCAGCAGTGTATACAGCTGGAGCACTACACGGGGCCTTCCAAGGTGAACCCACCTCTGCTTCTGACGAAAGCTTTGTCCACTGAAGAGTCGCACCTTCAGTCCGCGGCAGTAATCTTCAGTCAGCAGCGAGATGCGGCATGGCTGTCGCAAGTTCACGGGAACGACAGGCCACTTGAGTGGGCAGGCTTCAATACTCAGCAAGACCGATTGGTGGCAGGTTCTGCCCAGAAGCCCAAGACACTGGTCGTGTTTGGACCGATGATCGACTCACCACCTGCTCACCCCGACACTGTACTAACTACACTTGTGTATCTCGAGAGGACTCTCAATATTTTTGGAATGCAGTACACCCACCTCACAGTCGAACTCCAACTGTATCAGACTGCATGCCTAATTCAATGGAATGACCTGCTGCGCTGGACCAACGTAATATTACACCCGGGTATGATGCACACAATCATGAGTTTCTTGGGCTGTGTAGGAACGCTGATGAAGGCATCTGGCGTGGAGATTCTCATCAGCGCAGCGTTTGCTGGCATCACCAGCATAGTATCCGGAAAGGCCTGGACCAACACTCTTCGTGCATACCGTCTCATCACTGCCGCGTTGCTGAAGAATTTCTATTCGGATGGTGCCAAGACTTATGAGGAGCTGGATGTCTACCTGGAGACGGCCAGAGAACACCCAACCGGGAGGCTATGGGTGGATTGCCTTATTAAGCCTACACTGTTGTCTCTCATGTTCTTACGCGCAGAGCGAAATGGTGACTTCCTTCTCCAACAACACTGTCTTAAGGCAATGCTGCCATACTTCTTCGCAGCAGGTCATCATAAGTATGCTCGCTACCTGAGCTGGTATGTGCGACAGATGGAGCACCTTCCCCAGCGTGCCAAGCAGGACCTACTGGCAGGTGCGCACGTCTGTCGGCATTCGGATGGCGGGACTGCAGTACCAGCAGATCAGTTTGGAGAACAAACCTATATCAAGCGAGGAAAGGGTTCTGGAGGTATGAAGGGCATTTCAACGAGTGCCGAGCAAGTGGCTGTGTGGGTGAACAGTTTCAGTGTGTGTGCCCACCTTGATATCGCCATGGAACATATGTACGATGAAGCTGGGGAGGAGCAGATGTCACATGGTAGAGCAGATGGGGAGGATAACAAGAATAAGCACAAGGAGGAAGGGGAGGGAAGAAGGAGACTGGACGAGACCGATCGGAGGAAGATTGCAGTGGAACTGGAAAAGTACAGTCACCCCCTCAATGACCAGCAACCAGGTGTCAGTAACATCTGCAATGGCCAAGTGGCATCAGACACAGTGAACGTTCAAGATGCATTGGCCATTGGGGGTGAGCAGAGCAGGCATTTCTCCACTTTGCTGAGCAGCGAATTCCACAAGACAATAAAGAAGAAGGTCAAAACAATGGAGTCGCTCAAGAAGGCAGTCACTGTCAAAGGAAAGGCCATCTACGACGTCGGGACACTGTTCGGGCGGCTGATAGTCGTGGGGCAGCAGCGCGACATTGATATGGCTGATGTCTTCCAGTTTGAACTGAGTCCTGTCCCTCCAGCCCTGATCGACGAGTACGGCTGCTTGAGAAAGGGTGACAAGGCCGTGCTCGTCCACTCTCTCGGTGTCTCTGTCAAGACTCCATCTGCTCCAGACGTGGTGCTAGTTGATGGCGGCCAGCTTCTGTACAACGTTGTCTGGCCAGTCTCCGGGACTACAGGTGACCTGGCTGCAGGCTTTGGAACTCGACTGGCCCACTACCCTCCTGTCTCCAAGAAAGTCGTTCTGTTCGACAGATATGATCAAGAAGCTCCCAGCGCAAAGGACCATGAGCGGACAAGAAGAGGATCAGCCAAGGAAGTCCGGCTAACCCCAAACACCCCCTTCCATGCCGAGAAGTTATTCTTCACAATTCCAAGAACAAGAATCTGCTCAACAACATTCTATGCAGCTATCCCCTTGCACACAACATCCAACTGGTTAACAAGTTGGACTGTGTCGTTACCCATGCTGAGGCAGACGTCACCCTCTGCAGCTACATGCTGAAAGCGGTTGCAGAAGGCGCCCAGACCATCCGAATCCTCAGCAATGACACTGATGTATTCGTTCTCTTAGTGTACTGGACATCGAGGATGCGAGTTGTCGCCAAAATTCAGATGGAAAAGTGGAATGGCGATGTCTTGGACATCAACAAAACTGTTCAGCAGTTAGGCCCCAGAAAATGCAGCCAACTTCTCGGTGTCCACGCACTGTCAGGATGTGATACAGTGTCGTACCCCTTTGGAAAAGGAAAACAGTCAGCACTGAAGCTCCTAGAGGTAGATATGCCAGGTCTCGATCAAGTGCTTGGACAGCCTGGCGTAACCCACGCTCAGCTCCAGGAGACTGCATACACCTTCTTCTTACCCCTCTATGGACACAAGAGGTCTACAACAATGAATGACGCACGTGTTCACTTGTACCGTGGCCGTAAGAACCCTCCGCCACTGAAGAAACTCCCACCGACTGATGCAAACCTGCAGCTTCACATGCTCCGAGCTCATCTTCAGATGCTACTGTGGAAAGCAGCAGACCAACGTGATCCACCCGAAGAAGCTCAAAATATTGCCAACTTTGATTGGAACATCGAAGGATCCACCATCACAGCAGCCGTCTCAACAGCGCCACTTGCTCCCCAAGCACTCCTGGATGTAGTCAGCTGTAGCTGCACTGCAGATGTCAAGGCATGCAGTAGTAGACGCTGCAGCTGCAACAGCGCAAGCCTTTCATGCACGGACTACTGCAAGTGCGAGGGAGGAGACATCTGCTGTAGTCCTTTCGTCAGGAAGCAGATGGACATCGAAGAAGGGGATGTGGATGATGAATAGATGTACACTTTATTTGCTTGTTATATATACTTGACGCGACCGAAAAAAAAAGGAAAAATTTGCTCATAGTGGCTCTGACAAAGTGATCGTTTGACCAACTTGCCCTTAAGCAATTGACTTGAAACTTTCAGAGAATGTGTAGAAATAAATTTTGTTCAAAGTCAAGAAATTTCGGCTGAAACGCCTTTTTCGTTAAGAAGATATTTAGAAAGATTTGATAGGGGGAGCCATTTTGGCCCCCCCATGCGAAATTTTTTTACCTTTGAACTTTGATTTGACCTTGACATCGACCCCGGTTCCCAAAAATAACTTCAGAAATGGACTCCCCATCCCGGAAAACCCATAAAAAGAGGTATTACACGACCTTCTATGTCATCGAGATGAAAAGTTGAAAATTGGTCGAAATCAAAGTAGCTGAGGCCGCCATCTTGAATTCTGAAAAATGCTGAATGTTACACAAATAGCAACCAAGCTAATTTTGCTCTCCTAACCATATGAAATACATTTCCACAAAAAAAGTTTACAGTAATTAACATTGCAGGGTCAACATTTTGGCAACTCGACTATCTACTACTAAAAGAATAGAACACACTAAGCACCTGATAACGGATATATAAGCATCAAGATTCCTCTTACTTGTAGTTTGTGCTGATGGCATAGTGAGTAAGAAATCCGACTGTTAACAAAACGGCCTTAGCAACCGCAACTGTGTTATCAACCCGGGTTAGCGGCTAATAATGACAGGGTAAACGTTTTATGTAAAACATCTCTGCATTTTGTTATACAAGCAAACCGGGACCGAAACTCGACCGTCAAGTTGAAGCGAAATCTCAATGTTTATGTAAACACAACCAAATACCGAAGAGTGAAGTGCTTTGCATTATTGCACATGGTATTTGGAAATTTCTATTATCACAGTGCACAATCCAAGAAGGGCATCATATGTAGTCATTCATAGACATACTGTTTTTCTGTATCATGGCTCTTCATTGTGGCTAGACAAGCAAGTGCTGAAAGTCAGGATCGAAACTTGACTGCCTAGATGACATCGGAGATTTTAACCATTCGGCCGTCACGCACGAGTCACGAGTAAGTGAACTCTCACTGTTTATATAAACACTGTTAACTACCGAGGAGTGCTCTATCTGTTTTTACAAATGAAAGTTTGTAATTTTATTCGTAACGTCTCACTCTGTGTAGATACATGAATCAACTAGTAGTGTTTATACTTTTAGTAATCTAATAAATTTGAAGACGTTTTTGCGACAGGAAAGGCGACTTAATTTAATAGAAGTATTTCTTCTGGCGATTGGCGAGATTGGCTCGGAATCAAATCAATTTGGACGAAAGAAAGGTGAATCTGGCGTCTCTTCTTCTCGTCAGCGTTATGTGCATTGCAAGTGTTTCAAACCGAAGTAAAAATGTCGCCAAGAAGAACAACTCTGACATTACGATCGAGACGACATTCGGATGATGAGGGTCAGTGAAGGTTTACCCGCCGTAGCGATGGCGGGAGATAACACAGGTTTTCTAATGAATTGTGCCAACAACAAGCAAATAAGAAACACTAATGACTCGGCGAAGGTTGTGTGCAGCAGATTTTGTTCGAAAGGTTTTGACAAAATGCCAACGATTGACAGAGTCGGAAAGGGATCGAGTTGGTTTCAGGTCCGCCGTTTGTTAGAGTCGTCCTCTAAAGGTTGTAAATCTCATGCGATATTTGTCATCTTTTGTCTTCAGCATTTTTTGTACACGTAATAATTGCGTTTCTGAGTAAAAAATATAATAAAAGAAAAAAAAAACGGAATTTTACCAAATATTTTTGGAAGAAACTTATCGGAAGAATTATGAAACACACTTCTTGGCTCTGTTGATGTGTTTAACTGGTTCGCGCCTTAGATTCAGAACTTTATTTCTTTTTAATCTTCCTCCACATCGATATAGTTGGCTTTCGGGCTGGGAAGATGCCCACTCCCTACTCTTATTTTTGGTCATCGGCCTTCCCAAAATTCTATTTGAAGGAAACCACCCACTCCCAAAACTCGATTCCTTTTTATTTTTCTCCCACTTAGATACCACTCCCATTTGAGATTTCTCTGCTTGTTTTCAGTTCTGAACAAACCGGAAAACAGTGGGTAGTCTATTATTTATAAAGAGTTGGGGGGTCATACCGTGGCCATCGTAATAGTAGGCCTCTCCACTGAGTCGAGATTTTTTGGTGATGTCATTGATCGTGGTTCTTAACTTATTAGTCTCAGGACCGGAAGTGCTTCCGGGTTTTATTCGAAAGATAAATATGTCTTCCCTATGTGTCGTTCCATATTGTGAGAGGAATTGCAAAAATGACTCCAAAGTTACTGTTTTTAACGTTTTCAAAAGAAAAGGAACTTTTTCTGACTTGGATACGTTTTATAAAGCGAGATAACTTCAGTCCGACAAAAATATAGCAAGGTTTGTGAAATGATGTTTTTTAAAACTTAATTAACTAGTAAATATATGGTCGCCTATTTATTACCTTTAAAATAATGTGAATAACAGACAAAAAAATCTGTATTTATATAATAATTTTTCAAAAGGTTTTCATTTTATTTTATTTAAATGAAAGTAAAATAACTTATTTATGGGTGTCAAGCTCAAACGAACACACCACAATATTGTTAAAAATAAAATAAAATAACACCGGACACTTTTAACGACAGCTAGCAGAACGAAAGATGGGTAATAATAACAACAAATAGTCAACAAATAAATGTTAGGAAAGGCAAGATAAATTACTCTTCTACTAACCTGCATAAGTTCATTTGTGTTTTAACTTATTTTAAAGATTTTTTTTCATGAAAAACAAACCTGGTGTCCACCTGTTCAGTTTAAACGGGAAAAATGGCTGAAATTACAGAATTTCGATAATCGCTCAAAAAGCGAAGATTATGCAAAATACTGATAGAACATTACATTACATGTTTCCACGATTGGTGACGTTTATTGGATGTGTTTATAACAGTATTTTGTTTATTTTTCGATTTTTCACCAAAAGGCGAAAAAAAATAATAGGAAATTACAACATGGCCGCCAGCGATTAAGATATTGTATAAAAGTTCGATTTTTAAGCCTTAAAAATAAATTAAAATTTTATTTCGAGATAAAAAATATAATGTAAGACTAATTAATAAATTTCATCGAAAATGTGTGCGAAAATCAAACGAGATTATCGAGATATCCAAATTTTACTATATTGTAAATAAATTGTTCGCTTTGCAAATAGAAATACACGCATTGTAATTTATTTAAATAACTGTTCTGAATTATTGATTTTGTAATTTCATGACCTTAATTGATAACATGGACGAAATGGTGGCTGTTCGTAAACTGATTAAATTAGCCAAATACTGGTAGAACGGTACATTTTCGCACGATGGGTGACGTTTATTGGATGTGTTTCTAGCAGTATTTTGTTTAAATTTCGATTGTTGAACTTATTTAATATTGTAGATGTTTGTTTACTATATTTTCGTAATTTTTAACAAGAGTGTAAATTATGGTATGGCTGTCTTTTAAATTAATTCTTCAGGTATGTGAACTTCATTTTCGACCCGAGGACATAAAACGAGAGACATCAGCATTTGACGAAAAAACAGGTACCACCATTACAGTTAGACTTCACAGACCATATCTTCACAAAGGTGCTATTCTTAGAATTTTGCCAAACTGTCCCTCATATTTATATGCATCGACCACATTTAGAGAGTCATCGAATTCTACGAAAATTCGACTGGAGAATTCTGCATTTAAACGTGCATTAATTCAAAGTATTGCTGATGAGTTAGCATACAAACAAGAGACGACATTCATAACCATTGATGATGTAGAAAATAAATTAAATTTTCTTGATAGAAATTACAGGAGTATTATTAGGCAACAAGATACACTTATTACATGCCGTATTATCTAATCTTCATGCCCTAAAATCACACTGCCCTTGGTAATTGGATCTCATTTAGCAGTACATGTATTCCGCAGTGATGTGGAAATGAATACTATAGGAGAGTATAAGATTCCTAAGCATGCAACTGAGGAAACTACTCTGCACATTTTGATGGAGAACATGAAAAAAATGGACAAGGAAGAACAGCAAACCAAACGTCAAAATGTAATTTCTATATTAAAAATAATCTTGACATTTCTGTTATTAGTGCAAGATGAGCCATTTAAATATTTCAATGCAATTAAATTCATATACGAACAGATAAACATAATGACACTGAATAAGGTTAATTATTCGAGTGAAATGATAATTTCTACCTTATCATATAACTGTCCCCGTAGAGAGTACAGACTGTTAAGAGACACTAAAAATGTAATTTTACCAAGTTATTCGATCATCAGAAGACTAACCTTATCAATCTCTATCGATCCTGTAGTTGAACAACGTGATAACAATGTCCTTATACATATTAAAAGTAAGTTCAAGTTACTAGTGCAGGAAAACATCACAGTATCTTTACTCGTTGAAGAAATTCATCGTAAACTTTGATTATAAGCGTGGTAATGTTGTTGGCTTAGCCAACAACATCAATGAAGCCGCAACAAGTGCATTTGCTTTTATGCTTAGTAGTGTATTCTCACAATATAAGGATGTTGTGCATGTTATGCCAACTAATAGTCTTGTAGCTGAAAACTTATATGATATCATCAAACGTTTAATAATTGGTTTAGAGGAGATAAGCTTTAGAGTATTATCTGTTATAACAGATAATAACGCAATAAAAAAGCTGTCTTTCTTTTGTAGCCCAGCAAAGCTTTCAATGTTATATCACCATCCAGTTATAAAGTCTAGACCTCTTTTCTTATTCGACTCAGTACATATATTAAAATGCATTAGAAACAACTGGCTTGGACAATAAGATACAAGTAAATGTATGATGTTCAGAAAGTTTTGTCAAAATGGAAATCATGAATTAGATAACATCCAAAGTGCCCCATTTTTTAGCTTACACAAACTTTATGTCTTGGAATCTCAATCACTTTGTAATATTGTTACAAATTGACTTTAAAAGCCATTTCTCCCACTAATCTTGAAAGGCAAAATGTTAATTTGGTTCTGCAAATTTTCAAAGAATACACTATTCAGGGATTGCTGACCTTAGGAAAACAGAAATGTTTGCCTAACTTTGCGGAAACAGCAGAATACATAAAGATATTTTATATTTGCTGGACAATACTGAATTTAACACCACGATATAAAGGTTGTCGGCTTAACAAAAAATATGCTTATCCACTTAAATTAAATGAAGAAAGTTATAGATTTCTCTCTGTATTCTGTGACTGATTAGTATGTTGGAATAGAATTCCTGGAAGAACTGAGAAATTAACAAAGGAAACATACACTGCTTTACATCATACCTCATATGCAATTCTTGAACTGACTAAGTATTGCATAAAAAGAAATGACATGACGTATATATTACTTGGCAATTAATAGGGTTCTCTATTATATACAAATGATGTTGCGACAAATGTTGTTCTCTACAATTATGTAGTTACTGGCAAACTAGTAAAAACTCCTTCTTTTCTTCATTCCGTACATCAAAGACAATTAGCTATGTACATAACATTACATGTTTTGGCAGATGCCAATTTTCTTTTTCATGTTGACTCTTGTGATGAGGGTCACAGTATTGAAATAATTTTTAAAATGCTCATATGGAGCTCTTAAACTTCTTTGATGAACAATTTTGTGGTAAGGAAAATGATCACATTAATAAGACAACATTAGTCAGAAAATTGCATACTTTTTATTAAAACTAACTGTTGTCATATTTTTGCTGGTGAATCTCTGTCCCATCTGATTGGGTGCAGAAACGTATCTCTAATTTGATTGGCGCGACTCTTTTTCTCTGCGCCCTCTCTCTCACAAACGTGATGTTGCTAGTCTCAGTCTTTTCTATAAATACTATTATGGCATGTGTTTATCAGAATTATGTCATCTATTCACCGCTTCTTTTATTCAGACTCGTTTGTCTAGTATTCCCCATCAATTCGCTGTTTTGATACTTCATTGTAATACATCTTCCTATTCGAGTAGCTTCTTTCCAAGAACCGCAGTCTTGTGAAACTCTCTTTCTGCTGACTGTTTTCCTCCTACCTATAACTTTGCTCTTTTTAAGACTAAGGCCAATAGACATCTCCTGTCTGTGCGATAATCATATTTGTTCTCGTTAGCTCCTTGCATCAAGTAGATTAATGCTTTGTTTGGAGCGATTGCCATAAAAAAACTGATTTTTACATAAGTTCGATTAAAAAAAATATCTGCACTAGTAACTTTATTGTTTGTTTGCATTTAAATTATTTGGTTTTATTTAATTTGTTTTATTTTTTTGTAATTTATCGTTTGTTTTCATTTTAAAACTAACTTATCGTTTGTTTTTATTTAAATTTATTTATTGTTTGTTTACATTTTAAAAGTATTTATAGTTCGTCTGTTTATTTAATTGTTTGTTCACTAAATCCATAAACAATTAACTATGTATTGTGAATTTTTCATTTAAATTCATATTGAATAAAGATCAGTTTCAGTATAAATCGAATCGTGTTCCTTCTTTTTTCTCTTTTTAAATGCAATTTTTAAGTTTTCTAATATTTTTTTATTAAGCTCTCATTCATGATATATGTTCCAATATTAGAAAACCGCGTCGTATTAGTTCTGCAATGCAATTATGTAATTCGAGAATTTAATTTTTCTTTGAGTTATATGAATTGTATCAATACGGAATTTAGGGGCTTTCTTTTTCGTAATATATGAGAACTATATTTTAAAATATATTTTTATTGTTTAACATCTACGATGCTTCATTTTCATAAAAAATGCATTCATAATATAATTTTAGTAAAGGTGTTTTTTGTTTACACAAAATAATGCATTTGCACTGGAATTTCTAATAAAGTAATGCGTTAATTATATTCCGTGATGGTTAATTAATAAATACTGAAAATTTCATTAAAATTGGTTGATTTCTTAAATTTTGCTTAATTTTTAAGTAAAGGGAGGGGTCAAAATTTTCATATTCTGACTGTTCAACAGCTCTAGTTTGTAACTATATAGCATGACATCATTTTCCAGTGAACATGCCTACTATTACAAAGGCCACGGTCATACTCACCGTTCTTTGTGCCACTCCTAACTCCCAATGAATTTCTAAAAACTTATATTTATGAAAATTAAAATGTAAACCTCCTAAAAAGACTTTGGAGATATTTTTAAGTAAGATAAACCGTAGAGTAAATGTGGTATTATGGTGATAACCAGACAAGTTATTGTAAATCAAGGATAAGTAATGACCCCCATCATCCTACACCTTTTCTGGCCTTGTACCTGATTTTTAATATTGTATTTTATTTTTATTATATGGAAAATAAATAATTCAAAGTGTAGTATCTGTTCTGTTCTGGGTCGGTGAAGGCGAAATCATATATAGAGGCAATTTTTATTGTTGTCCTAATTCACGGTGCCATTTTTGGGAGAGCTAGATTTTCTTCATATTGAAAATCGACATTGTGTCTAACTCTGCCCTCGCGGGGAGGCAAGAAAATAGAGACTACATAAATTCTGTGAATATTGTTAGTTATATTGCTTGCTTGCTTGTCACCGTGCACATTTCACCTCTGCATGAATGTTATAGATGGTGGCAGGAAAAGGCGAATAACTTGAGGGGGTGATTAAAGTAGTGGCGAGAGGTAATGGAATGATGTAAACAATTGAAAGAGAGACAATGAGAATAGATGAAGAGAGAGAGAAGATCTATTATGATAGTACAATGTATTCTGGCTTCGTGAAATCCTTTGACTTTATAATCATTTTAAAATATTCTAATCAACCAATGTCAAAGTAAAATAACTTATATATTTAATAAGATATATAAGAAATCTTGACCTACCGGGTCGCAAGTCGTCTAGTGTTCTCTTATCATTCTAAAAATGGTAACGTTATTAGCACGAAGGTTCAGATGACGATATAAATAATATCTTTGTCTGTGGAGTTGCTAGAGGGTGTTAATTTCTATAAGAGTGTGACAGACGACAAATAGAGAAAGGAAAAAGTTCTGAATACGATGATTTCAAGGGTGTTATTGGGTAGACATGATGCCATCAACTTATTCTATACGAAATGGAAATTTAATTGTTTATACAAAGAAATAATGAGATAGATAGAGTAAAGTCGGATTATGCTAGAAACATAAAAGGGTAAAATCTTGTCAAAGGTTTCGAACAACGAATGGAAACCATATATGGATACTCAGAGAAAATCAAAAAAGAGAGATCAAATCCTTAATTTATTAAATCCTGCTTTTATACTAAAGATAAAATTTAGTTTTACTGCCTGTTTTTACCTCATATGAAACGTTTCATGAATGATTCATTATTTATTAGTTTGACAAACCTAACGTTGCTCAGGAGGGTGTTTTTACTTTCATATTTGGTTCGCTTTTTTTTAAATCATGCCGTTTATATTTTTACCATTATTTTTGTAAATAGTATTTTGACAGTTTAATTTAAATATTATGGTTTCGTTCGGGTATTAAATTACTAATTGAACCAAATTGTTATAAAACTAGAACTAATTTTAAGGTTGATGTTGTTTAAATCTTTATTTATAAAATGATAGGAAGAAAATTATCTTCCAAGACTTTCAATCTTTTAATTAAATGAAGATTTGATAAGAATAGTAAAGCAACTTTAAATGACTTCCTATTCGGCAGTTTACATGCTTCGAAATTTCGGTCAAGCGTCACGAAGTAATTTATTCCATTTTTCAACTGTTAAAAATAAGATTAAAATAACTAAATTGTTTACGAAATAAACCGGTAATATATTCTGGTGGATTTGGTTTCGTAATTAATTAATATATTTAACAAGATTTATAAAAACTTCGTTTTAGTATTTTGTGCAATTTCATGGCGAAGCATAATTTTTCCGCCATTTTCGACGGATGGTCTACACGCGTATAAATACTACTATTTACAACTACAACAATAAAAATAACAACAATAATAATAACAGTAACAACAATAACAATATTAACGATAACAACAACAATAATAGCAATACAAATAATGATAATAATAGCAATAATAATGACGATAATGATAATATTACACCATGAAGAGCCCTATGTCGGATAAGAGTAAGTCAACTAGTATGAATTTTGACAAGGGTCGATCTAAGTACGGGTTAGAATGACACAAACTTTGGGAAATGAATCTGTTCCCAGAGAGTGGATCATCAGATTAGATTACCCTAAGGTCAAATCACAAAGTATGAGGTCAAGTTGGGTTAGACAAAAAAGAGGTATGGATGAAGATGACGTGTTACGTTAATTTTTATCGTCGAAAGAAAAGAAAGCTTTTTACATACGTTCTGTGTGGAAGCAAAGATAGGCATACGTTAAAATAATATGCTATAAAACTTTAAAACACTGAAAATAGCCGTAAGGCGAATACATGCCCCTCCAAGATGTCTGTTCGTCGGGTCATCAATTTACCCACTAATAAGATATGTAAAATATCTAACCTTTCGCGTAGACAGTTAGTTCAGAGAAGTCTAGTCGTTCTCTCATATAAGTTAATCTTTCTCTCTAAAAAGAAAACCTGAAATTCAAAATGAAAGTCGTCGAGTCTTCTTTCTGTGCGCAGAAAAGTTTATTACATATAACCATACTGACGGAGAAATCGCTAGACGATCACGACCAGCGGCCATAGAGAAGTAATGGTCGGATAAATTAAGACAGAGACGATAACAATGGTGAAAGAGAAGAATAGCGACAAAGAAAAACGACTGCGAAACAAAGGTAAATTACACACTAATATTAAAATGGACATTTGGGCTTGTGGCTTGTCGCTTAAAAAGGCTAAATAGACTGATAAATGAGCGTACACCCACACGCGCAAAAGCGATTTTATGTGCACCCTGTTAAAAGAATTAAAATAATAAGTCGATAAAAGTTATGTGTAAGGAATTATTGAATGAACACGCAGAATCTACGCACACGTATTCACATATAATGAACACACACACGTTAAAATATTTAAGGTACACGTAAGTGGGGAAGCGAACAAAAATAATTTAAAGATTTTTTAACAACGCAAAACGTTACATTATTATTATTATTATTATTATTATTATTAATAATAATAATAATAATAATAATAATAATAATAATAATAATAATAATAATAATACTAACAACAATAACAACAACTGCAATATTAATAATAAAAATAAAGATAACAATAATAAATTTACAGAAATGACAGAGAAGATTGGAAAAGAAGATTTGCAAAGAACAAAAAACTCTTAGAAACGAAATTATATAGACGAAATCTAATAAAAATAATTAACACCTGGGCAGTATCACTAATAAGGTACTCTAGACCATTCATAGGCTGAACTAACGAAAAACTCAGACATCTTGGCCAGAGGACTAGAAAATTAATGATAATGCACAATGCACTACACCGAAAAGACGATACGGACAGACTTTACGCAAAAAGAAACGAAGAGGGAAGAGGACTGGTAAGTATAGAAGATTGTATTGAAGACACAAAAAAGAGCTGGAAAAATACATAACCCAGAACACAGAAAGGATAATCACCGCAGCAAGAGACACCGTCCCAATGAGCAACCGGGAAGCACCAAAACCATACACAAAAAGACAAGAAATGAAAAGTGTGAAGAAAAAAATACATAGACGTTTCATGGACTTACAAGAGAAAAGACCAACAAAAATAGCTGGGCATGGCTAAGAAAAAGACACTTGAACAGAAAAACGGAATCGTTACTGACGGATGCACAGAACAATGCGATTGGAACAAGCTACATTAAAGCTAAAATAGATAAACCCCAGGAAAACAGTAAATGCAGACTGTGGACAAAGAGACGAAACAGTAAATCACATAATAAGTGAATGCAGCAAACTACCCCAAAAGAATACAAGAACAGCCACGACTGTGTGGGAAATCAGTACACTGGGAACTATGCAGACGACTGCATTTTGAACACGCGGACAAATGGTACAAACATAAACTCGAAACAGTACTGGAAAACGAAAATAACAAAATCCTCTGGGATATAAAGGTGCAAACAGATAAACTCATACAAGAAAGGAGACTGGATGTCAGAATAGTCAACAAGAAGGAAACATTCTCCCAAATAGTAGATTTTTCTGCATTAGCAGACCACAGAGTGAAGATGAAGGGGACAGAAAAACGAAGCAAATAAATGGAACTCGCCAGAGAATTGAAAGAGATATAGGTATGAAGAAAGTAAATATAATACCACTAATCGTATGAGTACCAGGAACAATCCCCAAATAGGTGAAAAAAGACTACAAGAAATTGGAATCAAAGGGAAGACGGGGACCATCCAACGGACGGTAATGATGAAAACAGCTGAAATATTTAAGAAAATCCTTAAATGCGAAAACCAATCCACATAAGCACATAGAAGTTGCAATAGGAAGCAAACAAAAACACAGAAAGCAGACCACCAGATGAAACCAAGGAACAGAAAATGCAAGAAATTTCATAAACTACCCCTCCCCTCAGAGTGATGAAAACAGCTTCGACTGGTACCACACAAAATAGTCGTGAAGGGTCAAGGAGGATGGAAGAACTGAGGAGGAAGAGCACTAAACAGACCTCCACTGGAAGAATGCGGAGAAGACTAGGACATTGGAAAGGCTGATTGCCATCCAAATCCCAGTGAAGTCAAAATGTCGTTGCCAGCGAGAAATCAATGGTAAGCGTCTGTTGTGATAACGCAAAATCATTTACAATAATTATCGAAGGAGGTGGGTAGTACTGAGAGACTTATTATCAGTCAGACTCCAGGGCACAGAACCGGCGATTATCAGTGATTGCTCACTGATAACAACCTGTGTGAGAAATATAAGTGAGCAATAGTACTAATGGCGACATCAACAATATTTTGAGGACGATGACTTTAGTTTCCCGAATGCCATTTAAGTATTCGATTCTAAAACGTATTTGCAAAGATCCGGAGTCTTCTGTCCCATTAGATCGGCGATTACGACCAGACAGAACCGAAACGAAATCGTAAAGACAAATGAATTGATAATCAAGAATCGAACTTGAATCGACGATAATACATTTTTATTGGTCAGAAAATGAAACGGAAATGAATTGCAGGCTGAAATGGACATTCTTGGACGTGATTCTTCTTTTTAATAGAATGTCAAATTACAAACAGAAAGAAGAATATGAATTAAGTTTGTAGTGGAAAATCAGTTTGTCCATCGATTGGTTGCAATTACTTTTTTTAATATAACTTTGTTTGGAATAAGGCCACAGAGAAAGAAAAATATGTGAAAAAAAAGTGATAATGTTGAAAAAGTGGCAGCGACAGTGAATATTGTTATCACGTATTGACTCTCGATTGGACTAAATCTCCAATCAGCTGTTTCTTTCAGCCAATCAAAGAAGCAAGTATATTCACTGCTGAAAACTCGTGATTACTATTAAAAAACAAACACATAGCTTTCTTGTTTTTTAAAATATTTTCTTTCAGAGGCAGCAGACGTGCGCACGGCAAATCATACTTGGCTCTTTTGGGGTAAAGTGCCGATCAGCAAGCAGCACACACATGACGAGAGATTTTGACGGACTACTAAACACAACGACAGCATATACACACGGTTAATTGAACAGGCACGCTAATATGCACACACAAACCCCCATGCATATTCTATTTACATATCATGTAACACGTAAATTCACACAGGGCAGCCAAACTAAACATGTGTACTCAATTTATTTTCACACACTAAACAACAGTTTCTCCGAGATGTTCCTTTGATCACTTTGAACTCTCAATCTATACACACCATTAATTTTAACTGTCTTAACAAGTTATCGAACACAACTAATTAATTTTGTATGGATAGATTGTGTCATTTTTTCTTTCCATAATATCCTATCCTCAAAAAATCTTGAAGCAGGTACTGAAATCATTACTTTTTAAATCTGGTAACTATAATAGTAATTGTCTCTGTCGGTTCTACTTGACAAACTTAAGAAAATGTTTTCCATTTTCACAAAAGTACGCTCCGTATTTTATATAATGAGAGGGTAAGGCCTTCATTACAAAATAGAAAGATTAAAGGTTAGTTAAAACGGTTCAAGAATGAGAGACAAAACTTGTCCATAGAGACACGTAGCGAAGAAAACAGTAAAATCCTTCTCTTTGGCTGACTAGTTGATAGGATTCACACGACTTTTTCTAGATCTCTATATTCCTAGGGGAACGAGCGAGAAAAACCTGATGTAATACTGTGTAATTTTACATCATGTTTTATAGTAAGAAATTGAAAACATAGACAAGAATGTTGTTGTCTCTTTTTAATTGTTCAATTTTTTCAGCAACTAGAAAAAGGGAAAAGACAGAGGGAGAAACAATATTGCTGCCATCATCACAAGAGATCAACATTACGTTGAGGTCTACTACACAAATGTCTCCAGCTGTTTACATCAACGAGTGAACGTCATATATGCAGCGGTTCACAGTTGACCGATGTTTTGACAAGAGGAATACAAGGGAAAAAATAAAATCAACAAATAATTTAAACGTAATCAAATCGACACACATAATCACGGCATAATCATATCGACACACCGGTTTTCCTTAGATCAACGAAATTAAGTTTACCTGCGTCTGGTCTGTACTATTAGGTCACCATTGAAGAATACCAGCCGCTATATGTTGGAGGACGATGACATTTCTCTGCCCCCCCTCCCCCCCAAAAAACGTAAAAACTAGCGTCGTCAAAATCATCTTCCCTGACCGGAATATACACGCGACTGGATATTGCTTGTGAATTTAATATCCCGCCAAAAAAACTTTCACCTTCGGAGGGAGCCGGCGTAACCTCTTCTACCCTAGGGTGAATGTTGCTTCGTTTCGTTTTTCTATACCCCTCGCATCCTCACTCCTCATATTTACTTTTGGATGCAGTTTTTTTTTACCTAAGAATCATAACTACATCTCACTCTGAACTAGCCTCAATTTACTTGCCTCCGCGCGAGAGCAGAGTAGGACACAAACTCGATTGTAAATGTGGTAAAAAATCCAGATCGTCAAAAAGGGGTTCTCTAAATTTGGACTAAAAACGAAAAGTGCGTCAGTCTAGAAGGGGGTCTCCTTAACTGATCGAAGACAAAATATATGAAGTGTAGTATCAGAACAGATACTACAATATGCTCTTAGCCAAAAAGGCAAGGAAGTTCAGCAAGTCATTCAACAAATGTTAGCAATAATTTACCCTGACAGGGATACACATGTGACTGTTGGTCGCTTGTAAATTTAACATTCACAACGAAATTCCTCATTAAAGGAAGAAGCTGGCTTAACTCGCCCAGGTTAAATGCTGTGGCACAGCATGAACTGACCAATCACTTTTTTTCTCACACGATAAGTAACCATTGTGCTATTACGGAAAATTTGAGACTTCAAAGCTTATGTTGGGGAAACAAAACTTTTACTCTTAGAAAATCGTTTAATTATCAAATAATTGTCGGATTTTTAGTATAACTTTCAGGACTCATTCAGAAATTAACAATAGATTTTGAAAGATTTATTTTTTGGAACAAATTTCGTAGAAATATTTTCAAATCTACTTAACAATTTATTTTATAAAATGTATACATTTAATTTTAATTTAATTATATATGCTATAAAAGATAACTTCCTACAAACCAGCATGGTAAGAGTTGTTTTGACGGGTTGATTCTGTGCTACTCATGTTGTACAAACATTTGTCACTATAGTCCAATGATGTACAGATGTCTCTTTGCGATCTCATCTGTCACCCAAACATATTTGTCCAACTTTTTATTAGCTGT
Source organism: Sepiola atlantica (assembly GCA_963556195.1). NCBI lineage: Eukaryota > Metazoa > Mollusca > Cephalopoda > Sepiida > Sepiolidae > Sepiola > Sepiola atlantica. The sequence goes on from OY744517.1 coordinate 141,805,914, forward strand.
AAACAATCGGCAGGTGAAGGTGATTTATAATTGACATTAGTTTTAGGCTGACATTGAATTGAGGAAACTTGAAAATCGGACAGAGAGACAATGTTTCTCTTCTCTACCAATAAACTAATTAACCGATCATTATGAACTTTGGAACACAGAAGTTAGGCATAAGGAGTCAAAGCTTGGACAAAGCAGGTTATGTTTCATACAGTCTGAGTAATAAGAAGTCTCTCTGGATTTCCAACGCCGTCTTTTTCTTCATAGCAGTTGACGAATCGCTTTGTCTTCTAGCAGCAGCCGGTTTCTAATTGAGTTCTCATCGGTAAAGACAGTTGGATTTTGGGGGATTTTGAAAGACAATACATCTCATGAGGATTTCGGTACTCTGAGTGTCCCGTTAGTGGAGGTCTGGGTGGTGTTTTGTCTTCTCTATCTTGACATCCTTCTAGACATTTCACAACCATTTTGCATGGTAACAACCTATGCTGATGCCACTCCGCTTTTTTGTGGGGGATGCGGGAGACAGGGAGTAAGATTATAGGATTTTTTTTACATATCTGCTCTGATAGTTACAGTTTCTTTTTTTCGTTTTAATGGTTGGATCATCATCATCATCATCAGCAGCAGCAGCAGTAGCAGCAGCACAACCACCACCATCACCATCATCATCATCATCATCATCATCATCATAAGAAGAAGAAGAAAAAGAAGAAGAAGAAGAAGAAGAAGATGGAGAAGAAGAAGAAGAAGAAGAAGAAGAAGAAGAAGAAGAAGAAGAAGAAGAAGAAAAAGAAGCAGAGGAAGAAGCAGAAGCAAAAGCAGCATACACGTTTTCTCGTGAATTGAACTGCAAAATGTAATGCCTCGTTTTCTCACTGTTATTCTATTTTATACAACTAATCCCCGAAATCTGTTTTCAACTGGTTTGTTCTGCGTCCAAACTGGCCATAAAATAACTTCAGTTTCACTAACCTCTTCTTTTGCTCGTTTGGACACTCTCTGATCTTCCTTCACCAGACTAGTACTTCACTGTCTACAAGGTGCATCTCTCGAGACCGGCTTCCACTGGTAACACATCATTCTGAGCTGAGAAGCCCATTACCTCTCAGATTTCGCAGCGTATATATCATTTCTTTCTAATTCTTGTTTGTTCCGTCCCACGAGGACCGCACTGTTATCTTCTACTGATACCAATCACTCATCGATAGCTCGAAACGATCGATTGTTTTCGCTTTAACAAAAACATCAATTTCCTAAAATGCGCATCTTTGATTTTGTTTTATTTATTTTTCTAGAATTGTATGCAAGTTACTTATATCCCGCCACTTTAGTCAATAAAGAGCACAATTTTTGAAAAAATATACCTACGAGTATACACCCTTCGTCATACTTGATGAGAAAAATATCATAATTCGCCAGTGTTCGCACTAATAATCATATTTATATGAAATAATTTCTCAATTGTTAGAGTTAAAATAAAAGAAATAAGAAAAAAATATACCATCTCAAAGTGGAAAGTTTAAAAAGAAAAAAAATAGAAAAACATATCAATCGGTATTGCAAGTAGAAAGGAAAAATGAACGAAAACGTCTCATTATGAAAATAGAGTGAAGGATTTTATCCGGAATTCATTTCAGACGGCAGGGAAAGGAAGTCTTACTTGGTGCTTGCTTTCCTCCATCCCCTAAACGCGTAAAATGGTCTCTTTCGAAAGTGTTTTATTCGCTAACTTTTGCATGATCGGAGTGATAGCTTCATAGATACAAATAAATAAACTTTTGTCTTCATTATAGATTAGAGAATGAACAGAAACAGAAATATTAAAACATTGATGGTGATTTGATTCGAGTTCTCTTCAAGACGGTACCATTTTCATGAAACCATTTTTGCTTATTTATAAAAAAATAAAACAATAATATCGATCTTTTGATGACATAATTTATTATTCTTTTTAAATATTAAGAATAAAATCCTGTTAAAATGAAAATCTAAATATTAATACGCAAGTAAATTTGTTTCTTCCTTCGTTTTGTGTCACGCTTTTATTGGTACTAGTAGTGTAGGACTTGGTAGAAAGAAGAGAAAATGGAAGGAGCACACTTCCTGCTTGGTACTTATTAAAGGAAGGGAAGTTGGTATGTAAAAGTGGAAGTGAGAGTTGACGGAAGTGAGAGAAGGTGGGAGTGAGAGGAGGTGGGAGTGAGAGAAGGCAAAAAAGAGAGGAGCCGAAAATGAGTGGAGGAAGTGAGGTGGAACTGAAAACAAGTTAATTCGACTAAAGAAGCTTTGTCCTATTTTTTAAAATTAAGTATTAAACAGATTGTAATGCACCAATAGCAAATAATTTAAAGTGTGTGTCGTTTACACACGTGCAGCTAATAATTATTGATTTAAGTTGAAATATGTTGATTTTTAATGTATTTCAACGTAAGATCCAGAGGATAATATTTTTCGAATCGTTGTCTCTGTTTAAAATTCATCTTAATCAAATGTGCGGGAGATAACTGAGGTGAATTGGTTAACTACGGTGACTGATCACCTGGTGTTCCTAGTTCGAATTCAGTCAATTCTATAGCACTACTTTCACGCATGGATGCTAGCGACCTTCATGTTGCCCCCTGTAAATACTTGGTTCTCGAAAGAACTGGATAATCTAATGCAGCTTTGTACATATTGTCGGAATTCCTACACCTTCGATGATGGGGTTGCAATAACTGAGCATCGTTTAATAATTAGTGAGTCAATAGTAGACTTTTGGGATCTCTAATTTCATGTACTAGAATATCACCGTCTGGTGCTGAAAAACGGTGTATACCATCACTAGTCCCTTGATTGAAAAAGATCGGGGATTTTATTTTAAAATCAGATATATAGCTGTAAATTAGGTATTAATTTGTGTTTATTATGAGGGATATTTGGGAAGGTATGCTTGTAATAATCCGAAGTGCATCTGAGGGTAATAGATTTTCGATTTACAGCAAAATTAATATATACACAAAAAAAACACGCAAACACAACCTAAACATATGTGTATGGTTATTAGTGTACACAGCTCAATATCATCTAAGTTAAATAACCCGTGTCATTTAATTTTTTTTTAATTCTCAAGAACTCAAAGATTTTCACATTTGTTAGTAAAGGGATTATAAAAAGGATATAATATGAATTATATAACACAAATCATATAATATGAATTTGCTTATCATATAAATTAGTATATAATATATAACATAATTTATTTTATTTTTATTTTTTAGATGCCCTGATCTTTTTCAGTCAAAGGAGTTTTTTAAACACATGAATTTACCAATTTGGTGTCTCATTGAATAATTACCGCCTCCCCGAGATTAAACATCAACATAGCCAAATCCAATATGCTGGTGTCTTATTTAACAAAAATTATTGGACCCTTACCCCAATATTCAGCAATTTGCTAAATTTTTCTTCAAACATTATATTTAACGTATTTTTTTTAAAACTATACATTACAGTATATGTCGGGTGTACCCCGGGTTTCATCAATCTAGTCATGCCGGTCTTGTAGAAACAGATCGACGCTTCAGCACCTTTCAGAGGGCGAAGACTCAGAGAAACGATCTTTTGTATGTGAGTTTTGAAAAAATATTTAAAGTATTTACATACTGTATACTCTTCATATTATATATATATATATATATGAATGTGTATATATATATATATATATATATATATATATATATATATATATATATATATATATATATATATATATATCAGTGTGTCCACGTACTACAGCATAAAACGAATAATATACCCTGAATGTATTGATTTAATAAAATAAATTCACACAGATAAAACAGTTATTAATATTTTAATAAATCATTTTAAAGAAAAGCTTTTGCTAATTTCGTCAAATAATTTCCAGCAAATGGAAACGAAATTCGATTAACTTTCCCGGAATCCATTTTCACACTTGAAAGTTAGAATTCTGGAATAACATGCTAAAAAGGAATCACCTTCATAATTTAAGGAGACTTTTCATGAATTTTGAGCAGATAAAAGTTGACATAATTTGCAAGATTTAAACACCCAAAAGACCAACTTATTTCAGAATTCAGGTTAATCTATGGAATGTTAAGGAATAATTTAATCGCCTTTACTTCCAATGACATCGACCACTAAAAGGTATTGGAATGAAATCTTTTCTTTTATGGAAATCGCTCCAGACAAAGCATGAAACCACTTGATGTAAGGAGCTAAAAATACCACTTCAAGGTAAAAAAACAAAAAAAACTAGCCAACGATAAGTGTTATATCGATAGGTTCCGACCCAGAAAACAGCAATTATTCCCCCTTTGTAAGAAACATCGCTCATGGAATGTGAAGACTAAAGGACATAATAAGGGAAGCGAGACTTACGAGGTTGCCGAATTTAAACCCAGGGTCCACTTTCTACTCTCCTAAATAAGAACACATTTCAGGGTCTTTTTTTATTGGGTCATCACTTATCACAGCAAAGAGCGACGTGAAGATAAAGGTTGATGAGATCGAATGATTGTCAGTCAAAAGATGAAGAACATTATGAGAGTACTAAAATTGATCAATGAAATAAACTAAGTTTTATTACTTATAGGACGATTTATGATAGATATTTTTGACATTGGATTTTAAGACGACTATGTTATAATCTTCAGGGAAGCAGTTCAGCTATAATGTGTGTTCACGGATGGAAACTAGTTGCAAAAAAACTTTATCCATGGAAATTCCGCCTGGCGAATGGAGAAAGACAGAAACATTTTTTCCGCTGTCGTAGAAGACAAGTTCTTGCTGTGAATGTCTGACTGAGAGGAATCAGAGAGTTGGGGTTAGTCGAGAACTTTCCATGGAAATAACAATAGAGTAGAGAAAGACTAGCACCGTTTCTTCTGTGAGCAAGGAGCTTTAAGGAAGGAAAGTGATTATCCCCAATTTTCAGTTTATAAAATAAACATGACAAAATAAATGTTTTCCCCTAAATTTCGGACAGTTCACAGCTAATAAATATATCTGAGGTAGAAAGAAAGCAATGGAACCATTACACATAATTGTCGATCAATACGCCAATTATCATGTCACTTTTTGTGTTAAACATCTTAATCCCGTTCGCAAATGACATAAAGCAGCGACGGAAATTATACAGCAATGACCGCCGTGCAACACTCTTCACCTTTGACCTCCCAAAGACTCCTCTTCCATTGAACGGGGGAGGCAAACAATGATATGTAATCTGAACTGACAGATTATATTATAGACAATTACACTCATATAATTTATGGTTAGACGAACACACTAGAAACTATGGGAAAAACATTTTGAAGGTTTCAATCAAAAGCATAGAATTAATGAAGAATATTAGGAAAGAAAAAAGATTGAAGCAGAGATTAGAGTCGCAATGTGAATTTATTCAAAACAAGTTCGCTTTATTAAACGTGTTATTTCGTGTGCCTCCCATTTAAAAGATTATTTGTATTATCCCTCTAGTTTCATAGAAAAGTTGACATCTCGAAATACATGATTGCTAATAAAAGTGGGCAGAGAAATGAATGCAAATACCTTTCTGTCAGAAAATGAAGTAGTTGAGACCTTATACTTGAGATATATATAAGTCTAATTTCTAGGATTAAGCAAATCATGTTATTTACATACAATTAAATAAAACAAAGAATCCTTTCCTGTCTGAGAGAGTACAAAATCGACTTCGAAATCGATTGACGGCGACATCCTCTCTATCCTACAACTCTATTCTCAGAGAAGAGACGTTGCTACTCTCTCTCTCTCTCTCTCTCTCTCTCTCTCTCTCTCTCTACTCTATTTGTATTACCATCGAAAATGCTCAATTAAGCTGCACTCTTTGGTTTCTCTTTGTAAGACATTCACAGCAAGCACTATTCTCACTACCACAACGGAAAAAGAATTTTCTTTTCCCTCCATATGCCTAGCGCCACTTAAATGGGCAAAGCTTCTTTACAAGGAATTCCCCGCTGATGAAACACATCACCGCAGAACTGCTTCCCTATTGATTACAAATTGATCGTCTCTAAATCCAATGTCAACAGATTCTTGTCATGAACAACTCCATAAGTAATTCAAACGTATTTCATACCATTGATCAATGTTACTATTCCCATAGTGTTGTTCATATCTCGGCTGAGAATCATTAACCATTATCATTGAGTGGCTTTTGGCCTTGATAATTGATGATAAAATAGTAAAAGAAGCCCTGCATTTATATTTGGTCTCTAGGGAGGATGCGGTGGTGAAGTGGATGCTGAGGTGGACTGACGAACTGGGCATATCAAGTTCGAATTCTGTCGGTTCCTTAACACCATTTTCACTATGAACGTTGGCAACCTTCACGTGGTTCCATCTGAAAGTAACTGATTTTAGAAAAAAAACCTGGTGAAACCCAATGCCAACAACAGAATCACCGTGGTAAAAATTCGTACCATGCTGGTTCATACGAATTTCCGTTTTATTTGGTCTTCTCACATTTTTCTTTGAAATCATGCATTTCCTATTCTTTCCGCTCGAGTATATTTTAAAGCAATGCTAGAAATATAACGCTATGTAAAGAGGGAAGAACCACAGGTCCCGCTTATTATATTTATCAAGAATGTTGCGGTTACATCCAGTGATATACAGATTTAATTGGGTTGGCCAAAAGGTTCGTTCGTTTTTTAGGAAGAAGGAACCTAAACATCAAGTTTAGAAATATAACCGAGTTTATGCAATCCATTTTCCACGCTCGATTTGGAAATCTTGAGAATGTCTGCGATTTGTCTGGTTGACAAACGGTAATCTTGTTCAAATACGGCTTTCACTTGGTCACTGTGGATCATCTTTTTTTCCGACCAGATCGAGGAGAATCTCTCACTGAAAAATGTCCTTTTCGGAATCGAGCAAAACATTTCTGGCAAACCCGTTTTGTAACAGAATTCTTCACATACACATGACATATCTTTATGCACGTTTCTGTAGTTTTTTTCTTTTTTGTAGTAAAAAGCATAATATGCTTGTAGTGCTCTGCTTGATCTTCACTTTCAAGGCCTGAAATTCAAGCAAAAATGTGAGAACCCCTTTGCTCGGAGTCTTATTACAATATACTCGCTACACGAAACATAGGATTTGAAGAATAAGAATATAAAACGATCTTTAGTAGACTGGAAAGATGACATTAATACATGGGAATCACAATAAATAAACTACCAAGCAAATGCAAGTAAATACGAATGACCACGTACAGACACATAAGTACATATATACACACCTATATATGTAGTACGAAAGACTGATGATATTGTTATCGATTTTTTTTTACTTATTACACCGTGCATATAACAGAAGTGGTAAGTGGAATGGAATGATGTAAATAATTAAAAGAAGAAAGTGGAGAAAAGCCAATATGCTTTGTTTGGGTCGAACAAAAGTAAATAAAAGAGGAGAGAGGGTAACATATTAGAGATAGAGAGGAAGTGAGTGAAAGGAAGAGATAGAGACGGAAAGGGAAGGGGAGGGGTAGATAAATGGAATGCGGAGAGAAACAATGCAAATTTGTGTTTTCGCATGACCATTTTTATATATTTCCAATTATTTATGAAAACATTTTCATATTTATCAAACTTTTCATAAAAATTTGGATATTCCAAAACATTTTCATAAATGTTCGGAAATGTTCTAGAATATTCTCATAAATATTTAATAATATATATAATAAATACTAACAGAATGGGTCACACGTGATCTATCGTGTACAACTCTCTCTCTCTCTCTCTATATATATATATATATATATGTATATATATATATATATATATATATATAATTATAAAATGAATAATTAAACGTAATAAAAGTAGAAAAAAGAAAACCAAAAATTGCTTAAATGTTCATCGACATTTCGTTTTTATCCAATGACTTTATCAAGATGACTGATTTAGAAAAAAAACATAGAAGTCAATATTGCATGGTGCTTCTATGACGTGGACATAATTTTTAAAATTATTTTCTCAAAACAATATATAGTTATTAAAATTCTAAATATGTTGTGCGTCTATGAAGTTGAATGAATGAATATTTGTGTTTTATAAATATCGATGTTATGTGCAAAGTTTTATTTGGAAGGTGGTGTAAAAATAGTTAGCCTGGATGTAAATTTAAGTTTTGCTTGGTTAGTATGAGTTTGCTGATTAAAAGAGATACATTGTAAGTGCCGTTACGTTGTTTAATTATGTAAGAGTTAATAATGAGAGATGATTCTTGGCGTTTTCAGCGAGATGTATTTAAAATGAGTTTAACTCTAAATTAATCTTTCCGAAGACTTCTTAAATCAGCACTCATTATAATCTCTGACATAATTAACGTAACGACTTCTACAATTTATATCCTTTAATCATCAAACTAATACTAACCAATGAAAACAGATTTAAACCGACAAAATATCGCGTAGCCAAGATATATACATACTCTAAGAACCAGACATATAAAGGCTCAACACACAGCATCAAGAAGACAACAGAAGTGGTGCTTGAAACTCTTTACAAAATTCTCAAGTGAATGTTATCAAGATAATTCTAACACTTTTTTCGATATTCCGCAATCAACTCAATTGTAGAATTTAAGTAACGGTCAAAATCGGGCACATTTGCGACATATTTTTGAACAAAAATTGATGTGCATTGTTAGACGATAAAAAAATGTTAGACTGTTTCTTGGAAAATTCGGAACCATTAAACATCAAAATGATTCTAATTACATACTACAAAAAGACCCAGGAGATATTTCGTTTCTGGAAAGCATTTTGCTGTTAACAAAAACTGTTCATGTTTTAAAATAGGTTGACAATGCGTTAATGTAAGCAAAAGGATACGAAGATTGTATTACATTTGCAATCGTAATGAATATGAATTTGAGAAATCTAAGAACAACGAACTGACTCGAAATATTTTCAAATGTCTCATATATGTAAAACGACTAACAACTCCGAAAAACCCTGAGATAATATCACGTCGAATATCAGAATTGAACAAGATTCGAGAAACTCAAATTATAAAATATCGCTGAAGAATTTCAACGAATATTGCATTTACGACATGTTACTCTAAACCATTGAGGAAAGAGATATTTTACATATACACTCAGTCGGAAAAAGAAACACAATAAACATTTTTTTCTGTCAAAATTATATATTCGGACAGAAAGACTTATATACACATTGTCCAATTTAAAAAGTAGGACTGTTATAATTGTGACAATAGGTGATATAAGTTCTCACATTGTCGAAAAATCAGGTAAGCATCTGAAAGTTTAAAATATAGCTAACTCTACAGAAGACAACACCAAAATACTACGATAAAAATAAAATTCGTAAACGTACAAATGAAACACACAAAGTTTTAATTTTAACAAGTCGCACGTGCGTGGTTTGTATGTGACACGATGTGGCGAGTGTAAAATGCAATAAATTTGGGCAATTTGGGCCATTTTTGACCTCCTGGGGGCGCGAACCAGATTTTTTCTGAGGTCAAGGATGCTCATTTTATATCCAGAACAATTGCCTCTACATTTTGGCCAAGTTTCAGAAAAATTGAATGGATGGATCAAACGTTATGGGAGAAAAGAGTCATTTTTTGCCATTTTAGGGGCTTTTGACCCCCTGGGGGCGCGAACCAGATTTTTTCCTAATGTCAGCGATACATATTTTCTATTAGGAACAATTGCCTCCACCTTTTGGCCAAGTTTCAGAGAAATTGAATGGATGGATGAAAAGTTATGGGGCAAAAAATTCATTGTTTGCCATTTCGGGGCCTTTTGACCCCCTGGGGGGCTAACGAGAATGTTTTTCAAAAATCGGAGACTGTCACTCTCTAACCTGACCAAAGTTACAACTTCATGCAAAATTTCCGAGAAATTCAATGGATGGTTGCGGAGAAAATCCGGACGGACGGACGGACGGACGGACGGACGGACGGACGGACATGCCTCAAAACATAAGTCCCCCGATTTTATAAATCGGGGGACCAATTAGACATAAACTATAACTTGAGAATAATAAATAACTTAACGTGGATGAAATCAGCATATCAATGCTTAAAATAATTACTTCGGAATAATAGGTGAAGAATTATTCTCTTTACGTGAATGTTATGTCAATGTCTCATTTTGAACAAGCAATTTAAACTGAAAGCATTCGTCATGGGTCGATCTCAAAACCTATTCGCAACAAACACGATGGAGCCATTTGATTCATGCAATCTACTAATAGAAACGTTTTGTAATAGCGTTAATACAGTCACTCGGGCTGTGACGGTGGCTCAGTGTTTAACGATACCGACTAACAATCTGGGGGTGCCAAGTTCGAATCCCGTTCGTTCCACATAAACATTTTCACATAGGATGTTGGCAACCTTCACGTGGCCCATCCTGTAAGTACCCGATGTATTTCTAAAAAGAATTCCAACTAGAAATATATCGAAGAAACCAATGCCAACATTAGAATCATCTGATTCATACGGAATGAATGAATGAATACAGTAACCCAGTGCAGAAAATAAAAAAAATTAAAAGTGGACTTTTCTTGGCATTTCTTCTGAAGTGTAAGGAATAAACTCGATGCCAATAGTAACATTCAAATTAATAAATAATTTCAGACGATTTTTGAACTAAAATATCAAGTATCTTTTGCAACTCGAGAAAGGATTTAAAATGAAATGGGCGGCATAAAATGAAGTTTTAAGTAGAACAGACACTATAATGCTTGGACGGGTCAAACAGTTTATGTAAAATAACACAACGTTTTCAACTCAATCTCAGATAAGTATTGTATGAATGTAAAATCTCCTATTATTACCGAATACCTGCAAGATTGTTGCTCTAATAGTATGACTGTTGCATGTGAACTGTCTTGATTTTAATTGCTGAGATGATTCAAATATACGTTGTCTTCTTAAACAAGTGATTCTATTTCCCGCGAGGAAATTCTTATTTGATTGTCAACAGCAAATTGGTTCGCCTATCTCAAGATATCATTCTCACACGGGGTCTACAATGGTTAAACAGCCGAGATAATTTGTTTTCTTTTCCTACAAGTGAATATCTCAAGATATCAAGTGAATATCTCAAGATATCAAGTGAATATCTCAAGATATCATGTGAATGCGACGTATGAGAAGAGGTGTTTTGCTTGCGTAGTAATTATCTATCGCCGATTTCGTCTTAACTCTTTTATAAAACGGGATATCTCGTACAAGTGGAATTGTTTCTTTTAAGAAGTGAATTGATGTCCGCTTGTTAGTCTAATGTGATTGGAGCATCGATTTGTATGAAATCCGAGACAGTTAATTATTTTATACATGTGATTGGATGTTTGATTCATTAACGGGTTTAATTCTCATTTAGGTGTGACCTGTGTTAGGTTTATCCCCGGATGATCGAATAATGATTGATTATAGTATAAAACCGATTACCTCGCGTAAGATTAAGGCTTTCTTTGATGGTAGACTTCAAATCGATTCGTCTGTCGAGTTGTGATTTCAGCTTAAGAAGTTTCACTTTGAAATTCTGGATTAGTTCAAAGAAAAATATCCTTTCAAGCAACTGTTTGTATTATATCAGTGGATAATTTTCCTTTAATTACCCACTGATATAATACAAACACTTGCTTACCTATGTGTACATAGCCTCTCAGTTTAGTTACAAGATTTTCACAAATGGTTTGAAAGGTTTCACGTTCGATATCTGAACAAGCCTCATCTCTGCATAATAAACAAGCCGCGCGTGCGTGCCCCCCTCTATATGTGACTCGATGTAGCGAGTGTAAAATGCAATAAATTTGGGCAATTTGGGGCATTTTTGACCCCTCTTTGACCCCCTGGGGGCGCGAAGCAGAATTTTTCTGAGGTCAAGGATGCTCATTTCATATCCAGAACAATTGCCTCTACATTTTGGCCAAGTTTCAGAAAAATTGAATGGATGGATCAAACGTTATGGGAGAAAAGGGTCATTTTTTGCCATTTTAGTGGGCTTTTGACCCCGTGGGGGCGCGAACCAGATTTTTTCCACGGTCAGCGATACTTATTTTCTATTAGGAACAATTGCCTCCACCTTTTGGCCAAGTTTAAGAGAAATTGAATTGATCGATGAAAAGTTATGAGGCCCAAAAATGTCATTGTTTGCCATTTCGGGGTCTTTTGATCCCCTGGGGAGCTAACCAGATATTTTTTAAAAATCAGAGAATGTCACTCTCTAACCTGACCAAAGTTACAACTTCATGCAAAATTTCAGAGAAATTCAATGGATGGTTGCGGAGAAAAATCCGAACGGATGGACGGAGATGCCTACAAAACATAAGTCCCCCGATTTTATACATCGGGGGACCAATAATACGCGTGAACCTTCGTTTATACTTTCTCACTTTACACAACCAGATGAAAAATGAGATCGTCCAATCACCAAAGTTGAAACGCAAAAAGGTAATTGATAAACACATCGTGTGACTAGGTAAGAAAATTTCAGCTTTACATATTCCAAAATCGAATATAACGTCATAAATATTAATATGTCAGTGTCGTCGACTTAAAAGTGACATCGTTTTATTGTTTCAAACGATATTTAGCAGACGATTATTTTTACGATAAGAAATAAACTATGTATTTTTAAAATATTTATATTGTTATAATAAATAACAATAATTAAAAAGTTAAAAACGCTCCTTTTATTAATTAGGTCATGTGTCGCTACAAACGGGCAAGGAAAGCAAAATAATTTGGTTTAAACCAAAAAATTGACTATCATAATTGAATAAAAAACCACCAAACGCAATGAATTATCCGATTGAATGTAATGTTAGTGTAATTGTTTTACTAATAAATTAATGTTAATAAAAAGTATTTACTCAACTAAAAAATAAACTTATAGAATATTCAGGTGCCTTAAATTACTTTGCCCCACTAGTTTCAAGGTAGAAATACGTTTTGTTATACCTATAGTCGAAACTTAATGACCACCTTTACAAAAATGGCTGAAGGTATGCATGAACAAATATAGAAAGCTAATATTTAAAGCTGTCAATGCATTTATATTTTTACATTTAAATGTCTATTCTTTTAGTATCATATTCTACTGTGATTTGCCATGAAGATGTGTTTCATTCGTAGCCTCGATACGTATGGTATTATCTCTTGGTGAAAGTTGTCACTTAGTTTCGACTAAAAATGTCTTGGTTAAAACAAAACTTTCATTTTCAATACCCGTCCCTATATGTGGCTAATAAGTATTTTAACAATAAAAAGAAAGACCCGACGATAGGTAAGCAACCGTGAAATTTCCACGAGTCCAGCTTGTAATTAATCATGAAAATCAAGTTTCAGCTCTATAATCTTATCCTGTGCTTTTATTTAGATTTTAGTTTTCGTACTAACGAGTCATCGCTTATCAAGGTCCAAAGGCCACTCGAGGATAAGCGTTAATAATGAGTTTGTCAGGTGATACAACGCCGTGGGGATGCGTAACGATGCTTGAAACTAAGAAAAATTTGATTATTTAAGAAAACGGCCCAACAAGAATTTAACATTTGACTTGAAAACGGCTATGCTGTAGTAAGCTGGGAAGCAGCCCTGTGACATTGTGTATCAAAAGAAACAATACAATTCAGAATGATGCAATTCGTTTATCTACTCATCTATTCATTCCGTAGAGAATTGCGTCTAAGTTGAGAGTAAAAACAAGAAAACATACTTTAAAATCATTGGATCATTATACTAACTTAAAATATGCATTATTACCTGCAGGATTAAACGAGGCGAGCATTTTTTCTTATGATCACTTAAAATAAAATAAGTATGTTTTTACAATAATTCTTTTGAATTACAATAATATGCTCCTCCTGGTAACATAGTTTTGATACTATATATGACGAACGAGCATATACTATACTGTCTCTTCAAAAAAAGGAGGTAATGCTTGTAAGGATGGTCTAATGACAACGGAACACATCCTACACTACGTCCCCAAAAGAAGATGAATAATGCTTAGGAGGACGTTATCATAAAAACAGAACAGATACTACACTACTCTCTCAGGAGAAGGTAATGCATGAGAGGATAATATCATGAAAAATATGAGATACTACACTACCCTTCCCCCGAATTAAACATTGAAAGATAGTACATTAGTTTGAGATCGTATAGTAAACTGAATTGAAGGTAATAGTATAGTTTCGGATTCAGACGAACGGATACTAAATCTCCATCAGTAATGGATATTAATAGAGTTGCCGATGTAAATTGATAAGGTGACCATGTTGTAGTCAACAGATAAATAGTCCCACGGTAATGTGTCCCACAGACGGGAAACCTTTGAGAAGAATCTATGTTCATTGGGACGCCGCCTGGCGCTTGGCACACGGAGGATGATAGGAAAGTGTTTTCGTTATGGTGCAAAAACGAGTTCTTGCTGTGAATGTATTACAAATAGGAACCAGAGATTGGAGCTGTCGAGCACATTCAATGAGAATAATGATAGAGTAGACGAAGACTAGCAACCTCTGTTCTGTGAGAAAGGGTCTGTAAGAAACAGAAGGAATCATCCTCTACAAGATTTCCAAGTCCATTTTGAAGAGTGCTCTGGGCGGTGCCTCCACAGATGTGACAATAGTATTCTATATTATGACTATGTTGACTCTTAGATAGATAATTGCATCAGGAATCTGATACTTTATGGATCAGTAGAATGATCCAACCATTTTTCCAGCAACCTCTGAAACAGATTTGATGAAAGTCTTCCATTTTAAATTTTGAGTGAAGGTCAGTCCTATGAGTCTATGAAAGGAAACAGATAATTCAAGGAGAGAGCCATTTATTTCAACTGGGGCAAAACAAGGATCCTAATTTTGGTGGTGAAAGGAGGGAATCTTGGTTTTAGAGGTGTTAAAAGTAACAAGCCACAATCCCCGTATTGTACCACGTTCTCCAGATCAGAAAACAGAGAATAAGCGAGATGTTCTTTGAGGTTTTGTCATAGACAGTTGTGTTGGCTACGTAGGTATGAAGAAATTATCTCAGAATATCATTTGGAAGATTATTAATAAAAATCAGGAAGAAAGTTGTGCGCAAGATAGATCCTTCAGGCACGTCTCTATTGGTACCATGCAAGGCGTTCAATAAGTAAAGTCCCTGACCTACTTCCAGGTGTCTGATCTAGATGAAATTTTGCATGTGTAATGATTTATAACTGTATGGGTTATGTTGCAAAAAACAGCCCTGAGCTAATTGTGGTTTCTGATTTACAGGTGTTTGAACTGGGTCAGGTGTGAAATGAAGCCAGTTGAGTGTCGTGCATTGATCCTGTTTTTGTATTTGAAAGGACGCAATCAAATGAGACTTTTAATAAAATTAAAGAAACTTATGGTGATGATGCCCTATCATATGACCTTGTAAAACGCTGACATCGTGAATTCAAACATGGCCGGAAGTCTGTGGAAACAGCTTCCAGACCTGGTCGTCCTTTTTCTGCCATTTTTGAAGATCGACGCATTACTACTCGCCAAATATGAATTTGGAGATGTGCCAAGAAGATGAGTCAAAGTTTTTCAAAAGACTGATTACACAGGATGAAACTTGGGTCAATCTCTATGATCCAGAGACCGAAGTCCAGTCAATGTAGTGGAAAGACTTGGGCTCACCACCTCCAAAGAAGGTAAGGGGGCAGCCATCCGGTGGCAAGATCATGCTCACAGTCTTATGGGACCAGGACGGAGTGGTGATGACAGATTTCCTGGCAAAGGGTACCACAATTACAGGAGCTTATTACGCTTCACTTTTGATGAAATTAAGAGAAGCTATCAAACCCAAGAGGCGGGGCAAGATCAGCAAAGGTATCCTCCTCCTGCAGGAAAACGCTCCGGTCCACAACTCGCATATCGCTATATCAGAATTATTTTTCTGATGATTTTTAAATTGAAATCCTTTGCTAGAAATATGTCAGACTGCAATCTCTTCTATCAGTCACCAACAATATTCCACACGACTTCAGTTCCATTAAAACAACTAAAATACATTCAAATACAAATTCACTCCATCATACACTTTCTAAATATAAAAAATGTCAGCGACTGAAAATGTCAATTGTGTAAAGGTTTTAAAAGTAAAGATTGTTGCATTTGGATTATTTGGACTACCATTCTTATCTTGGTTATTATTTTTACAACGTTGGACCGATGTCACCTATGACCTTCTTCAGGTGCATCTTCTTGAACTTAGCACTTCTTACGTCTAACTCAACAAACTATAAAGCATTTCGAACTGAACCGGTTACTTAATCCACTGGGATAGATTGTTCTCGTTCCTTCAGCCATAATCGAATAGAAGTGTAAAAATGTAAGACTAGAAACACATAAGAAAATCCGTAATATCTAAGTATATTGTAAAGTCGAGTATGGTTGACCACACATGAGTGAAACAATGAAAAACATCTACCCTTGTAGATAGATAAGAACGCTGAAGCGTAAGACGTCTCAAAGAAGAAGCGCATATGCTAAGCGACAATGTCCTCCTTAGTTGACCTAGTTAAGAATTTAATACAATATGGGAACCACTAATTCTAAATAGTAGATTTGATAACAGCAGTTGTTTGTGCAGGTAATGCCATTAAATAAACGGTTAAGTCAGTTTATTCTTATGTAGGTAAACATCCAGCCACACCCAAATCTGAGTCTTGTATAAACACCTCGTGTGCTCATAATATTTTCAAGTATTTTGCATTTTTCTTTCTTTCTCACATGTATTTCGATTTTTCGATAGATTCTCAACGAATTAACTTATCTATTTTTAAACTAAATATTATATTTTAATTAATATCATTTTGAAAATAAGATTTAATTGTTAACGTATAGTTTCATTATTAAATTATTGATTGAATCAAATTGTGTTAAAGTAATGTTGCTTCTAATCTCTATTTTTACAATCATTGAACGCTAAAAGTTTCAAAAACTTTATATCTTTTAATGCCTGAGGATTTATTAAGAATTCAAATGACTTTCTATTCGACAGTTTAAACGCTTCCCAATTCCTTTCAGTATCGAACGGTCACGAAGAAATCCAGTTTGTTTCAACGATTAACAAATGATTAAAATGACTGACTTGTTTACTGAGAAACCTAAATTCATATTAAGAAATAATTTCGTATTTAAAAAAATATGATTTTAAAAAGTTATTTTTAGTACATTACGCCATTGTATTTTTAATTGCAATAAATAATCACTTAATAGGAAATCTAAAAAATTAGTATGTGTAAAACACGTATTGGAAAGCAAAACAAACATATACAGAAACACGAGTTGTTTCATAAGCCTCAACTCGATATTTGTGTTTATTTGTAATATATATATATATATATATATATATATATATATATATCCGTTCTGTCACACATGTCTCATTTTATTTTATTATTGTTCTGATTATTGTGAAAAAAAGAGGTGACGATACTCACGTGAAGAAAATCAGAGGACCGGAAGGTAAAACCCGATGCCTTCCATCTATTTATACTAATAGGGAGGGCATTCAGTGGTTATAAATTCTTCCTCTTATACCGGAGAGGGCTTTAACATTTTGGACTTGCTTCTGTGTTAACCAGTTATCAGTTAATCGTTTGATTTGTTACCAAGCTTACAGCTACCCCCTTCCCCATCTTTAGTTACTTGTTAACTGACTCCCCGATTTCGGTGGGAAGTCGCGATTCGGCAGTGTTTCGCAAGACAACAGCACTTCTACTATTCTTACACTTCAACCAGTCGAAAGATTTTTTCGACACATTGCGAAACAATTCTGCAACAGTGTGAAGTCGGCTGGACCTTTTTTGGTTGTCTGATTACTGCCCATTCATAGCTTTTTTTTAGAATTACCGTTACAGCTACTTATCACCCCCTTAGGCGAAATGGCGGAAACTATTGATACAGTACGCAACAAAATTTCGGTCATTAAGGATATGGTTCAGACGAAACTTGCAAGTTTGCATGCTGGAAGGACTTCTTCACTTACATTTTCCGTGTTCGAGGAACAGATTATTAACTATCTGGTGGAGATTGACTCTCACATTAGCCACATAAGACTTCACGACCCCTCCTCTCGTGACGAGATGGAGAGTTGGTCTTCTGAATACGCAGGGTTTTTGGATTCTCTCCACCAACTCCGTATAACTCATCCCCCCTCCAATTCTGATAACGCATTTGGCCTACCTCCACACTCTCCACCATCTGACTCCTTTCCTCGCAGGACTCGTTCTTCCTTTGTAGTGAACCCTCCTCAGGTACATGTAAACGCGCCTACCTTTAGTGGTCGAGAGATGGGAGAGGACATTATGAGCTTTCGTAGCTTTCTCTCTCGATTTGAGAATTGCGTCGCAGGAATGGCGAACGATGCCGAAAGACTTAACTTTCTTAAGTGTTCGGTAACTGGCCGACCTCTTCTGCTCATCAAACACCTGAGTGTATGCGACTTGAACTACAAAACAGCGGTAGACATCCTTAAGTCGGAGTATTTGGATGAAGAGGAAATCATACAGCAAATATTTCAGGATATCCTGGATTATAAGGTTCGACGTGATGACCCTTCTATGGATTTAGGGGAATTCCTAGCAAAAACCGCTGCCCTCCTCACTGAACTGGCAGATTCCTTTGGTTGTGACTTTATCGATGATCATTCAGCAGGTGCTCGCTTAATGGCCCAGATTCTGTTCATCAAGTTCCCCAAGGAAATAAAGAGTGAAGTTATCCTGCTAACCGGACGTAGAATCCCTACTTTGTCCTCTTTACTTCGTGACACTGGAGAAGCAATCAAACGACTGTGTGTCAAGGAGGGCTGATCCACCCGTCCTACCTTCCCGAGGTTCTACAGCTCTCAAGGTCCCCCCCTCGCGGAAACCAGGAGGTTCTACCCCTCGTAAAGATACCTCCTGCCTTACCTCGACTGAAACCATAGGAAGTATTCCTCCTGTCATGCGCGTTTCCTTCTCTTGGGGAAACAAGACTGTACAAGTTAACTGCCTGCTGGACACCGGAAGTGGGCGTACTTTTGTTTCGAAAGAAGCTCTACAGCCTCTGTACATCCCTGATTCTGAGGGTCGCGAGTATGAGCTTTCGCTCACCACATTCCAGGGACAACATAGGAAGTGCTATCGAGAGGTCGCTCTGAAGACCAGTCTGGGAATAGAACAACTACTGATACTACCCATTCTAATTCACGAGAACTTGGATCTTTCGTCACATTTGGAACACCTGGATGACCTGTTGGATAATTTCAGGGGAATGGGATATACACTAGCCGGAGATTTCGCGAGGGGCACCAACAGAATTAAAATTGAAGGTATTCTTGAACTGGATGTCATCCAATATTTGAGACCCCTTCAAATTGTGCCCTGCGTTCGGGGCCAAGCCTTTTCAGTGCCATCCGGACTCATTCCTTTTGGAAGAGAGGATGCTTTCCTCCCCGTGCAAAACCCATCTCTTCAGGAAAATGTAGGTCTCTCTTTCCGCAGGGTATTGGATTCTACGGAGAATGTTGAGTCATCTCTTTTGTGTTTTGCGTTGGAGTCTGAATCAACTTATACAGATCCTTTAGGAGATTTCTTCCCGGACAGCCAGGTGCAGAGGGGATTGGAGCTCATGTTCAGCATGGAATCGCTGGGGCTCCCCAATGAGGAATCTCTTGCTGAAATTGACCAGGAGAAGATAAAATATTTTCAGGAGGCCATTATACTAAAGGACAACAAATATTATGTGGAACTGCCTTGGCATATGGAGAAATTATCTCGTGTTCGTTCCAATCACGCTGTCTCTCTCCGCATTTTGGACCGGGTAGTTAAGAAACTAACGAAAGAGGGTGTGTATGAAGAGTACCGGGAGGTATTTCGTCAACAGGAGCTAGATGGCACCATTGAGGAGATCAAGGTACTTCCTCACCAATTCAAGGATTACATATGGATCCCTCACCGACCCGTCATGAAGACAGACCCAACTTGTACTACGAAGATTCGACCTGTCTTTAATTGCAGTTTAAAGGTTGGAAACTCTGTTTCTTTAAACGAGGCAGCCTATCCCGGGATTAATCTGAACTGCGATATGCTGAATCTCTTACTTGCATTTCGGTCTAACAAATATGTGTTGTTAGCAGATATTAGAAAGGCATTTTTGATGATTCGTCTGAAACTGGAGTCTGATAAAAACAAGTTTTGCTTCTTCCTCCGGGATGGGGATCGACTTCGATGTTACAGATACACAACGATCATTTTTGGGTTTGTGTCAAGTCCCTTTATCCTGAGTTGCATATTGAAGTTCCATGCAGCACGATTTTCTCAGGACCGTTGTCGATCTATGATGGAGGATCGATTTTACGTGGACAACCTGGTAATGACAGGAACAGAACCAGGAATCATTACCGAATTGTATTCTACCTCCAAAGCTCGCCTGCAGGAGGGAGGTTTTGAGTTGCAGGCCTGCAACTCCAATTGTGCCACCCTCAGAGAAAAAATGAGTCAGGACGGCACTCTCAGCACCCATGGAGGCAGTTGGGAGAGAGTATTAGGTTATCGCTATGCTCCACTTACAGAAGAAATGAGTGTCAACCCGGTGAAATGCCAGTCGGATGCTTCGACTAAGCGAAGAATACTGGCTGAAGCCGCTAAAATCTTTGATCCTTTGTTTCTTTGCCTCCCTGTGACCCTGCGGAGCCGAGTATTAATGGCCAAATTATGGAAAAGAGGATTAGGATGGGATGAACAAATCCCAGGTGAATATCAGATGCTATGGAGGACTCTTGCTCGGGACCTGTCTGACCTGAGTGACTTACCATTTGACCGTTGCGCCTTCCAGGGAGGTCAAGAGGGAGAGTTATTCGTTTTTTGTGATGCCTCTGCGGATGCGTATGGGTTTGCAGCATACGTCTTACAGCAGGGTTGTCCCCGATTGATTTTTGCCAAAGCCAAAGTGGCCCCCTCTAAGACGAAGTCACTCCCGACATTGGAGCTAATGGCCATATAATTGGCTCTAAAATGCTTGCCCTCAGTGTTACTGGGCTGCAGGGATTTGATCCTCACCAAGTTATATGTGGCTACGGATGCACAAGTGGTCTTGTCATGGATTCTGTCACAATCTATGGCAAGTAAGAATGTTTTTGCTCAAAATCGGCTCAAGGATGTTCTTCATATGAGGAGTCAATTTGCTACTCTCCATGGACTCGAACCGGTGTTTCGTTATATACATAACTCGCAAAACCCAGCTGATCTCATTACCAGAGGAATGTCCTTGAGGAAATTCAAGTCAGTTTTCAAGTTTTGGTGTCATGGTGCCTCTTGGTTGGGGGGAGGAAGTTCTGCCTGGCCGGTACAGGATATGCCATGTCTCAGCAAACATTCCCAACAAATGGCATCTGCTTGTGTAGGTGTTTCCGTGGCCCTCGAGACAGAATGTACTCCCTGCATCAACTTTGGACGTTTCTCTCAATTTTCCCGCCTTCTCAGAGTGGTTACATTGGTGTTCACGTTCATCAATAGGCTTAGGGGGCGCAATGAAGATGCGGGAGGAAAGGCCAAAATATATCTGTTAAAAAACTTGCAGGCCCAATCCTGCGTGGTGGAATTGCATTACTTGCAGGATCCCTCTGGAAAATCGGTCCCCCCACTGATCCATTCTCTTGACTTGTTTCTGGACCAGGATGGCCTCATCCGTTCTCGAGGCCGAATAGACAGATCACCGCACCTCAGTTTCGAGGTAAAAAAACCCATCTTATTGGGCAAGGACAACCTCGTCACTAGACTCATTATTATGGATTGTCATTACCGGAGCGCCCATTTAGGAGTGGGGTCTACTCTAGCTGAGCTCAAGCGTTGTGGGTTTTGGATTCCTCAAGGGAGACAGGCGGTCACTAAGGCTTTGGCATCTTGCCATTTATGTAAGAGGTACAACTCAAGAGCTGTTCTCCCCACTAATTCGGCTAGTCTTCCAGTGCCTCGGGTCGAGTTCACGGAGCCTTTCCAAAACACTGGAGTTGATTTTACTGGACATTTTTGGATCAAGAGCGGATCTACGGAAGAAAAAGTGTACCTTTTACTCTTTACTTGCATGTCCATCAGAGCTATACATGTGGAGGTGGTTCCTGACATGGGAATGTTATCTTTCGTGCAAGCCTTGGTTAGGTTCACTAACCTGTATGGTGTTCCTCAAGCACTTTATTCTGATAATGCTAAGACATTTGTAGGCAGCGGCAAACTGTTTTCCCGACTCTCCCTGTTTCACGAATACCAGCAGAAATTTGCCACCTCCAATATCCAGCTGCGCACTATTCCTCTGTATTCTCCCTGGTATGGAGGTGTGTGGGAGAGATGCATACAAACTGTCAAAACATGCCTGCACAAAACCATAGGCAGGGGACGAGTGGATTACTTCTCGCTAATAACTATCGTTTCGGACATCCAGAGGGCAGTCAATAATCGTCCTCTAACCTACTGGGAATTTGCAGACCGAGGACTAGAAGCTGTGACCCCTAGTATGTTCCTGGGACCCAAGAAAAACCCTGGATTGATGTTGAAGCTAGGAGCAAGTGACCTGACAAATACAGCTCCCCCTGGTCGCAGAAAATTAGTTGAGACAATGATGCTGCGGAATGAATGGTTGGAAAATTTCCGGCATTTGTGGTATGAGGAATATCTCCTCTGTCTTAGAGAGAGGCCTCAAGGCCGATCACAGGAGTCCTTCACTAATTGAATAAGGGTAAATGATGTCCTCATCAAGAGCCCCCTTAAACCAAGACCATTTTGGCTATTGGGGTCCGTCTTAGAACTTTTGGAATCTGACAGGGGTGTCGTCAGATCGGCACGTATCAGGCAGAGTGATGGTGCAGTGGTGGTGCATTCTCTCAAGAATCTATTTCCATTGGAGCTTTCCCTTTCACCGGAAGAGGCTGGACAAACCGCAGACTCATCGTCCCCTCCCAACATTCCGAGCAGCTCCATAGGAGAGGAGGCCACACTGTGGTTATGCCCAAAATGCAATTCCCCTCAAGGAGAGGAGAACATGATTGCCTGTGATCGGTGCAACGAATGGTTCCATTTTAGATGCGCGGGTGTGGAAAGGGCTCCACCGCAGAGACAGAAATGGTACTGTCCTGAGTGCGTTCCCCGCAAACGCCGGCGGGGTAGACCCAGCTTACTTCCAGCATAAATTAAAGGTCCTGAGTACGACTTCAAACTATAGCCTACCTCACCTCTTTTTTTCTTTCTTTTTTTTTCCTTCCTCTTGTTCGGGAGTGTGTGAAAAAAAGAGGTGACGATACTCACGTGAAGAAAATTAGAGGACCGGAAAGTAAAACCCGATGCCTTCCATCTATTTATACTAATAGGGAGGGCATTCAGTGGTTATAAAGTCTTCCTCTTATACCGGAGAGGGCTTTAACATTTTGGACTTGCTTCTGTGTTAACCAGTTATCAGTTAATCGTTTGATTTGTTACCAAGCTTACAGCTACCCCCTTCCCCATCTTTAGTTACTTGTTAACTGACTCCCCGATTTCGGTGGGAAGTCGCGAATCGGCAGTGTTTCGCAAGACAACAGCACTTCTACTATTCTTACACTTCAACCAGTCGAAAGATTTTTTCGACATTATCTAATATATAAAGTAGAGACTATTTTTCCCTTGTACCTTCTCCGAGTATAGGAAAATAACCACATGCATCACAGGCTACTAAACTCACTGCTATACTACACTTATTAACTCGAGCGTGTTTTAGTAAATTTGTTATTATTTTCATCTACCTAACACTAAATATTACATTTGGCCCACCATAAACGTCTCTCCGAAAAACCAACTCCATATAAGTGGTAGCAAAAACTTTTCCCCCCAAACAATTGTGTACTGTGACTACACTCATCGACACCGGGAAGTAATAAACACAGTTTAATTTTCACAAAACACCGGTTGTCATTCATTATTTGCCTGGTATTAATTTAACACGCATGCCAATAATGAAAGTTAGGTTAATTGGCCTATACACACATGTAGTTGTGAGCCGAAACCTTAGCGCAGACGGTAAAAAGGTAGGTTTCATTATCGTGAGTTTTACCGTTCGATCCCAGTCTACAGTGCAGTTTTTTTCTTTTTTTTTTAATTTAAAACATTCGCCAACACGGTAGACGGGGGGGGGGAGAAAAACAAAAGGCCGTTTCTTTTTGTATTCGACGTCATTCAATAGGTAGTACTTTCTCCCGTGCAACGCCGGGCGACGGGTTCCGCTAGTACTTAATAATTAGTATAATCAGATTAAATTAAATATTAAAATCATCATCATCCTGATTGTTATGTTGCTTATAGATTATGACTACTACTCTTACTTTATCACGTTGTTATGATATTGTAATCCATCATGTATGTTCACTATTATCGATTTCCTTCATCTTCAACTGATTTTAATATTTCTTTATTTTGATCTTTACTTTATATTTTATTTGTTTATTTTATTATTATTATTTATCAATTTTCTAATATTATTTATTCTACTTTATTTATTCTGTATTTAAATTACTAAATAGTATACATTATTATTAGTTTCGCCAAGTGATGTTTCTTGATCCGTTACGTCATTTATCTTTTGATTGATTTCCATTAATTCCAGCTCCGAGAATCACCCTCTCTTGAGGATATGTCTTGCTTGGTCTGCTATTGTTTGTTCCGCTGTATGATAGTCAGTATAAATGTCCCATAAATTTTTCATTCGTTTTCGATAGCTTCTTTCTGTGTGGTGGCGGATTCTGTAGTAATATTTCATTACCAGTCTATTCTCTTTTGTGGTCCATTTCTTCCTATGGCTTTTTCGTTTGTTTTTTTCATTCTTGCTTTCTTTTATTTGGTCAGTGTCCTTGTCATACCACAAAGCTGCCATCCTTGTCCAAAAAAACTACTGGATGTCGCTTCATTATTATTATATTATTGGTACTATACATGGAGTTGTTTTAAATTTTATAATAAGAGCTTCTGTTTCCTATAATAACTGGATATATATATATATATATATATATATATATATATATATATATATTAATAATACTAACATTTGATGTTTTTTTTGCTTGACTTCTGTTTGTAATGTTATGAAAACGAAACTTTTTGGAATCATCTAAAGTATAAAACAAAATAAAATATTCCAATTCGTTTTAGAAATGATCGTACGCCAAATATTCTGATATAACTAATATAGATAATTTGCTAATTTTATTAATCTCAACTTTATATAAACTGTGTTTCTTGCTTTATTACAGATAATAATATTGTTAATAACTTTAATAATATAAATCGCTTTGTTGCAGATCATAATATTGTTAATAACTTCAATAATATAAATCGCTAAAGTTTGAAATTTTGCACACTGAAAGAGTGCTCCTAAGAAGGTAAGAGACCAAAATATCTTGCAAATCTATACGATATTTTTAAAGTTATAGACATTTATGCAGTTGTTAGCCACTTTCACTGTTTCTCGCTTTATTGCAGGTTTGTAAAAATGTCCAAAAATCGACGTTTGACGTCTACTGAAAGGCAAATGGTTGTAGCTGGCCTTGCAGAAGGACTGACACTTCTGCATTTAGCCAAGGAACTGGGAAGGGATAAGAGAACCTTGGTTTCTTTTGTGGAGAAGCCCAACACTGCACCAAGGAAAGATAAGAGTACAAGAAGGAGTATTTCCCCTCGCGATATGCGAAAAATACGCAGACAGATCATTAGGGAACCAAATGGCACTAGCGCCTCCATTTTGGGGAAAGCTGGCGTTGTTCCGATGTCCAGGAAGACCAGATGCAGTGTCTTGAATGAGATGGCCAGAAACGTGAAGCCCATTTCCAGGCCTCTCTTGAACAAAACCCATAAGGGAAAACGCATTGCGTGGGCAGAAAAATACATGAAAACGAACTCCCAACAGGTTCTATTCACAGATGAAGCTAGAGCCACATTTGATGGTCCGGATGGATGAGCTAAAGTTTGGAGTCCTACCGGAGCTGCTATCTCACATCGCGTTCGTCGCCAACAAGGTAACGGGGGAGTTATGTTTTTGGCGGCTATCATAGGTAATAAATTAATTGGACCTTTCCGAGTGCCAGAGGGTGTGAAACTCACAAGCCAAGCATACATATCGTTCTTAGATGAGCATTTGTCACCTTGGCTGGACGATCTGCCTTACTTCGTCTACGTCAACTGATTTTTATGCACGACAATGCTCCATCTCATGCAGCAAAGGCTACGACTACCTTCCTCGCATCTCTGGGCATCAAGGGAAAGAGTCTCATGACTTGGCCACCTTGTTCTCCCGACTTAAACCCGATTGAGCAGCTCTGGTCAAATTTAAAGAGGAAGGTTTATGAAGGAGGACAACAATTTACATCAAAAGATGCCCTCTGGAATAAAATTGTTGATGTTGCTAGTAGCATAACACCTTGCCAAATCAACAAATTGACTTCATCTTTTGATGGAAAACTGCAGAGGGTAATTTCCAGAAATGGGAGATTTGTTGATAAATGATTCAATTTTGAGGTGCATATCTGATGATTTCTTCCTTACATTTCATTCATATTGTTACTTATGATTTAAATGATTGAAATAATTAACCCTGCTAAGTCAAAAAAAATGTTATCACCTATGGACTGTATTTTAACAAACCTGCAATAAAGCGAGAAACAGTAAAAATGGCTAACAAATACATAAATGCCTATAACTTTAGAAATATAGTACAGATTTGCAAAATATTTTGGTATCTTACCTACTTAGGAGCACTCTTTCAGTGTACAAAATTTCAAACTTTAGCGATTTATATGATTGAAGTTATTAACAATATTATGATTAGCAACAAAGCGAGAAACACAGTTTTTATATATATATATATATATATATATATATATATATATATATATATATATATATATATATATATCTGTTCTGTCACACAAAAGGTAATGAGTAAACCTATCCGACGAATTAATTTCAAGTATTTAGAGAAATTAGGAAAGTAAATAAGCCTTCAATTTACTTTTATAGTGAGATTCTTTTCTTCTTTTTTCTTTCTGCTTTCTATACCGATTCATACGTTTTTCCTTCTTTTTTCTGTTTAAACTTTGCGGTTTGATACGTTTAATTTTTCTCTCATCTGTTTTTTTTCACTTTGCCGAGTCAGACGTTATTTTGTTCGAATATGAATAGTACTGTGAACACTTGCCAAGGATAATTTGTTTCGTCATATTTGACGGAGGGTCTAATCTCGTTTAATGTATATAGAGGTCAAACGTAAATTTGTTTGAATCAAAATGGGGCGACTTTGTGTAACTGGTGTGATGCTGCTGTTGGTTGCATTGGTTTCCTAAAAGAGACGACATGGCGGTCCCAGCAGACATCTATAAGTAAAAGTTGTGCCAACATCCAACCGACTAGGTTCAGTGTTGGCACACACAGGTTGCCAGGTCGCGTGGTTATCCACTTCACTACACCACCTCATAACACAAATCAATACATTAATATGAAAAAAAAACGTTATTTACTTTTTTTGTAATTTCGTCGATTGATTTTATCTATTTCGCAAATCAGAAACCAGAAACACTAAATAAGCAAATCCAAACACGCACGAAAACTCATGGATTGTTGCTGATTCAGCTTTTTCGGAAAGGAACACGTAGAACCTCGTCAACAAAATCTGTCATTTTTGTCAGTTTGCTAAGCGATGGAGCAAATTGTCAATATTATTGATAACTTGGCTATTTCTGTTTGTTCATCTGGCAGAGAATTAGGCTAAACTTAACTGGTACCAATAATGTGTATGCGTATTGACAATATGTTAGTACACGTACACACACAATCATATACACACACACACGCACACACACACATACATACATATATATATATATATATATATATATATATATATATATATATATATATATATTGTTGTAGACCCGTGCTAGGGGTAACAAAGATAACAACCACAAATTGTGACAGGTTAAAATATAGAATGTATTTATTCATAGCAATACAGTAACGCCACTAAATGTGGTAGGAGATGACCGGATTCCTACCATGCGGTAAAACATGAATAGGAATGTCCTCGATATTTAACACCTACCCACTATAGGAGTATGTGACACAAGGTCGGAAAGTGGGATTTGAAAAGCCAGCGCCCGAGAACGTGAGCGCTTTAGCCATTAAAAATTGCCTGGACAGCCCCGTCGGCATTCCCCGGTAGGGGCGCCTCAGGCAGTAAGCTATCAACTTACTCCTCCCCAAAGAGGAGAGGCAAAGCCTGGGAGGGTGGACCTCCTAGAACTGCACAGGACAGACCCATAGACCGGCGGAATCATGCCCCGAAGGCCAAGACAACACCGGTCTATAGGGTGTAGTATCCATCGGAACAGATACCACACGTGGACACTCACATGATAGGAATGTCCTCTGTTTGAGTCTTTGCAACCATGGTATTTATTATAGATGGTTGCTTCCATTAGTTCTTCAATAGGGGTCGTTTGTACCCCACAACACCCCCCTCCCGAGCTATTCATTCCCCTGGAATGATCGTATAGCTCTTTTTTCTGGGATTGATCTCTATGGGATCGATTCTTTTTCTTTCTCTGGAAGATCGGCGTTGTCCGGCTGCTTGTAGTGTTACCAGGTCGAATGTGTCATATATATGGTCCATTACTTTTTCTTGTTCAACAGGAGGTTGTCTGTCGTCATCAGTGACACGTTTCCGAATTTGGTTCAAATGCTTTTTGTGAGTAAATTTTGGACCTTCGATTATGTAAACCATCCGCCCGATCCTCTGCTTGACCTTTCCTAGTTCCCACATCATACTATTATTTTTATGTACATGGAAAAATACCCTTTCCCCAGGTAAATACCTCTTTTTAGGAACTGTAGTATTCGGCGGTTTTTTGAATATTGGTTTTGCTTCATCCAGCAATTCGAATTTCGCTTTTATTTTCGTGCAGCATCCAAGCTTTTCAGAAAAAACACTTGGAAAAAAAATTTTTAGATCTTTTTTTAGTTTGACGGCTTCGGCCGTTAAATTTTCGACTTTTTGACAAAAATCACTCATTGGCGAGTCGCATAATTCAAATTCGTGGATCCAGTCAGATCCAAATAAATTTGATGCGTTCCTAAGAACGAATACTTTTAGCTTTTTTGTCTTTCTTTTTAGTGAAACATTAACAATTAATTCACCCTCAAAATGTATCTTTTCACCAGTTACCGATCTTGCGATTTTATTCGTCTTCATTATCGTGGGCTTACCTAATTTCTTCCACGTGTGAACATTTATAATCGATATATCCGACCCTGAATCGAGTTGCAGATTTATTTCTCTATTTCCGATTCTCACCGTAACATATTTCCTTATGTTCTCTGTTAGTGAAGGGTCCCTTTTTGCAGTTTTTATGTAGTTCTTTTTTCCTACTTTTGCTCTGCAATATGAGGCCTTGTGCCCTGCTCGTTTGCATAGGTCACACGTTATTTTCTTATGGTACCAACATGCATTGAGGTCCTCCACATTTACTACAAGGGGTCCTAGGCTTTTGTCTATCCTGATAATTTTGTGAAGGGTTCTTTTTGCCTCTTGGTTGGTAATAGCTGGCGGGTGAGTGTCCTTTATTTTTGGAGCGTATCTTTTTAATGTGAGCGATACCTGCTTCCTCTATGTTTCGGGAATCTTGTTTCACTGCCACGAACCGTTGACAATCTTCAGCCAGTTTCTGAAGCGTTAAATCAGGTTCTAATTCCAGTTTATTTAGAGCACGACGTCTTATATCGGCGTCTTTTGTGGCTATCAAACCTTGTGTGAATATTAGGCATCTAAAATTATCTGCCGTTAATGATGACAACTTGAAGTCGTCACAGTTTTTATTAACTATAGACGCAAAAGTCGTATAATCCTGATTTTCCTTATGTGTAATATTCATACATTTCCATCTTTTATGGAAAAGGCTTGTCTTTGGACAGTATAACTCCATTAACAGTTTGACTGCCTCGTCAAACGACAATTCGTTGGTTTTTCTTGGCAAAATATAATCCACGAATTTGTTATGTTCGGATGCACCCAACTTCCGTAGTAATAAACGAACCTTCTTTTGATCCATCCATGAACCACAATCAATCTTGAATAAATCTTCAAATCTTCTGAAGTATGCTTCAAACGTTAGGTCTTCCTCAGGAGCATAGCGAAATGTATCAATGGCTGACCAGATCGCATTTTGCGAAAAAGCCGTACTGTTTTCCTGTCCGTTGTCCTTATTCATTAAAACTTGCGTTAACAAATCCATTTTTTTATCTGATTGGTTTTGATGCTCTAAATGTAATTTTTTCAATTCCAATATTTGTTCGTTCATTTCTTTCTTTTTTCCGCGGCGTATTTCATCATTTCTTTTTTTTCTCTTCCCTGTTTTTCCTCGAAGTATTTCATTAAACTTAACTGCTTCTCGTCATTTTGTTTCTGTACTATCAATTGTTCTTCTCGAAACCTTTTTTCAAGTTCTAATTGTTGATTTTGTTGAAGTTTTATAATTTCCAAAATCTGTTTTGAAAAATCCTCTATTTTTTTTTTCTATGACAAAAAAGCGTTTTCAGAAACAAACCAATTCTTTTTCTATAGTACCAACTCTACAAAAAAAACTTTTACAATTTTTGTATCTGGTTATATTGACGAGTATTTCCTTAATTTATTTTTTCCTTGTGTGGCAATTTTCCACTAGAAAATAATTCAGCGTTTGTGTTTATACAGAAAAAAGTTTGACCTTTTTTTTTCTTTAATTTTCTTTTCGTAACGTGTAAGTATTTAGTTCAAATCCTTGTTGAACGTACACTTTTTTTTCCTTTACAAAGAATTAGTTTTTTTTTGTGAAAAAAAAACGAGTTCATAGCATTTATTTAAATATTGGCCATAATTTCCGCTTTAAGTGCGTAACAGAATATCCTATTTTCTCATTAACACAAAGTGTTATGCCGTACCTGCTTGTCGAAAGTGTTTTTTTTTTTCAACGTGCCAGTCAGTCAGAGAAAAATTTATTTTAATCGGAAAAATCCGACGTAACTTTTTAATTTTGCGAATACTCGCTTTAACCAAAATAAAATATACTATCATTTACTTGCTGTATTTTCGTAATTTTTTTTTTCAATGCTAATGCCTTTTTAAGACAATCTTTTTAGAACGAACAAATTCTTTTTTTTTTGTACTTACTGAAACTTTGAGTCGTTTTCTTTTGTTTTTTTTCAGTTGTCGTAAATCCACGCCATTTATGAGTTCCGTTTTAACTCGTAGTTTAGGCTTCTTGTGGCTTTTTTTTTCAACAGCAAGATAAGACTTTTTTATTTTTTTGACGACGTCTTTTGTTGTTTGACGTTTTTTGTTTTTTTTTTTCAAGTAAATCCTTGCCCGAATCTTCGTTATTCAGTTTATTTTGTCGAATGATCCCGTAACTTTCTTGAGTAATCCTGGTAGCCAGTTTATCGTGACTGGTATAAAATCAAAATCCTTACGTTTGTTCTTTACTAATTTTCTCGTCGCCAGTGTTGTAGACCCGTGCTAGAGGTCACAAAGATAACAACCACAAATTGTGACAGGTTAAAATATAGAATGTATTTATTCATAGCAATACAGTAACGCCACTAAATGTGGTAGGAGATGACCGGATTCCTACCATGCGGTAAAACATGAATAGGAATGTCCTCTGTTTGAGTCTTTGCAACCATGGTATTTATTATAGATGGTTGCTTCCATTAGTTCTTCAATAGGGGTGATTTGTACCCCACAACAATAATCCACTATTTATTAAATCATCAATTGTTTAAAACAAAGGTTGTATATAAAAAACACACATTTCGTTATCAATACATTTTACTGTTAATAATAATTAGTACGAATATA
>OY744517.1:141840346-141897846 GCA_963556195.1 Sepiola atlantica
TGACTGGCTTCTTGTTGGAATCGACACCTTCATTCCTCATCGTAAGTTTCAATGCAAACCTCATTATTCTCCCTGTTTTTCATCTGTTTGTGCTTCTGCCATTGCTCATCGTAACCATTACTTAAATCAGTATCGTCAGGATGGTTCTGATGTTTTCAGACAATACTACATAAGAGACAGTAATGCCTGCAAGAGAGCAATCTCTGAGGCTAAGTTTAGCTATTCTCAAGGTATTCGTGACTCTATCTCATCTCAAAAAGTTGGCTCGTGATTTTCGGAGAATCTACAATAGCGTTGTTAATAGTTGAAAGTCTGCTATTCCTCCCCTTTTTAATGGTCTCCAAGTTGTTTCATCTTCTAAAGATAAGACTGATTTATTTTCTCGTCTTTTTTTCTGACAATTGTACTTTAGATGATTCTGCTGCTGTTCCTCCTGTTTTCCCTCCAAAAACTGATCACACTCTCGACTTTGCCATTATCACTTCAAGGATGGTTACTAGTGTTCTTTCTGATCTGAACCAGTCTAGTGCTTCCAGTCCTGATCTAATTCCTGTTGTTTTTCTCAAACATTGTGCTTCTGAACTTCCTTCTATCTTCTTGAAATTATTCAATCTCTGTTTGCCCAAACTTGTTTCCTTTCTTGTTGGAAATAATCATCTGTTGTCCTTATCTTAAAACATGCTGGTGATCGTCTGACTCAGTTGTTAGTCTCCTCTCTGTTATTCGCAATGTTTTTAAAAGGTTGGTTAACAGAAAACTGGTTCATTTTCTAGAAAGTGTTGTCCTCTTTACTGATGTTCCACGATTCCATAACAAGTCAAAGTTAAAAACATATTTCCTTCTCTCTTCTCTTCAAGATATATCAGAATGGCAGTAGCTAATAGCTGACCTAATTTAGAAGTTGAAAAATCTTAGATTGAAATAAAGCATAAACAGCTGATGGCTGATTATATAAAACCTTACGGTTCGCATGTTCAAAGCTGATAATTTGGATTCCATCATGTGACTCTTCCGGATTGAGACTCTGATCCATTCTTAGGTATGAAAATATTAAGAGCGAACATTTATTTTTATCGGACTGAGGATACTGAGCTCGTAAAAGATCCGGTTAAAACGTTTTTATAAATAAAACTTTTATTATATAAATAGCTCAATTTATTATTGACCACTTTGATATAAACACAGTAAAGACTCTCCGAATTTTAACCTGTGGATCCATACCTTTTCTTGAATTGCTCTACCTCCCCCCCTCTCTCTCTCTCTCTCTCTCTCTATATATATATATATATATATATATACTATATATATATATACTATATATATATATATATACTATATATATATATATATATATATATATATATATATACTATATATATATATATATATATACTATATATATATATACTATATATATATATATATACTATATATATATATATACTATATATATATATATATATATATATATATATATATATATATATTTACATATATAAGAGGTTTATGTAAAACTAAGCTTCGTATCCAAACCAGTAAACGATAAATTCAAATAGAACTTTAAGCATTGAGGGGCTGTTGGAATTGAGTCATTAAGCTTTCTGTGTTGGCTATTGAATTATCTAGTAGGTTGGGAGGTTAAAAAAATCATTGATACTGTGGCATCCTAATTGAGAATGATAGTGTATGGGGTGGGATCGATTAAACTCAATAACTGAGGGGATGGCTTTCTTCTATCTTCTATCAGGGTTAAACATGGATTTTGGGAGGGATATAGGTGTAACTTAAGAAGGGTTTTCACAGCTGAATTTGCATCCTAATTTAAGAGGTTAATTTCATCCATATAAGTTGCATTCGAATTCATTAGATTACTAAATAATATTAGGGGAACTACCTTATAACAAGTAAATTAATTCTTCAGAGAATTAGCAACTGAGTGCATCTATATTCTTCTGGGGTTGAATTAAATTTTTGAACAAGTAAGAATAACTCTTTCATTCTAAAAATAAGAGTTACACCCCGTTCTCCGTGTGGCTAAAACTATCTATGGGTTGATGGTAGATCTCTTAGCTTAAAATGGATAAATAAAAAAAAACTCACGTTTAAATCCAATTAAAATTAATTTAGTTTTTTCTTCGCTTACAAATAAAAATAAAAATAAATGATTAGGAGAGATTTGTTTTTGAGACTGTAATTCCCCGATATTAATATTGTTATATATTTTCACTAGATTTACTGCTGGGCTAGTAATTCTCATAGTTTAGCATAAACACAATAGAGGTTTCGCACTGTGTCTCTGGTTTTGGGAATAGGGTTATTAGACACTTTAAGATTTTTGAGTAATAATTAATAATAAATAACAGCTAAAATTATTTACTGATGGTTTCTGGAGATTCGGGGGTATTTTCTTCTAATAGAGAAATTTCGATTTACTATCAGGAATTATTTTGGTTAGATTCGTAAATATTAGTTTTGGAGGCAATCGTTTGAGAAATCTGATTCGTGTGAAAATCTTATTAGGAGTGAAATTTTTCCTTTTTTTTTTTTTTCGTTTTTCTGAAGTGATCACCTTTTCCCCAAGTGAGTGTTTTGCCTTTATATAATTCAGCTTGCTGAATTATTTATCAGAAATCAATTTGAATTTCACCGTATTTCCGCTCTGGTGACTTTGTTATGACATGTTTTTTCGCTACTCAACAACATATGCTGCAACCCCTGAAGTTTGACAAAATTGGACTCATAGGAAAAAAATAGACTTATCCGAATTTTGCCATGGAACACGCGTAAGGGATTGAATTCATATTAATTTGAATAAATTATTTTTGTGTGTAAAATGAAATATGTAAAATACTCGTCGAAGTACAGAAATAAGAAGTTGTTAAAACCAATCAAAATTATGGCTTTGGTTTAATTCACCATAGTCTATGGAATGCAAATATAATATATATATATATATATATATATATATATATATATATATATAGACACTATTATAGTCTACGCCAATCAACCGGCATTTCGATGTTCTCACATATCTTCACAGACTATATATATATATATATATATATATATATATATATATATATATATTTGGATGTGTGTGTTTAAAGGAAAAATATCCGATAGAAAGTGTAGGCATAGACTGGAAAAAGTATTAAATAAAGAATCATGTTTCTGTGTTCAATTATTTCTTGTTTTATATTATTTCTTTTTGTGTGTATACAATAGACTCTCATCTTAATTACCGTATAAGGGCGTCGGAGTTTTCTTAAGTCGAAGTAGTTTTTATAGAGTTTAATTTAATTAGTGTATGCGTACATCGCGCACGTGCATGCACGTACACCGATTTTCACGCATACGTTATCAACCCCCACAAAATACCATTCGCAGACTCTCATAACAAGTTAAACGTCCATACACGTTTACACAGTCACTTATACAAACAAACTCACCCAAACACATGTGTTTACGAGTTAAATATATTTTCCTGTTCCCAACTTCAACTATTTGTGGTGTTTATATTGTAGATGCTTCGAATCTGTTAAAGTCACGAAACTCTGATTTAGTTGTTGTTAAACTAGAGACGATTTATCTTGACGACAATTTAATTAAATTGAACGAAACAAATTTTTGTTTATTCAATCAGGAAGAAAGTTTATTTGCCCAGAACGTCTGAAACACTTTTTTGACAAGATTCTATTCATTTCTATCAAGCAGACGATATTTACATTGGAGCTTTTTAAATCCAGTTCATTTTAATACGAATCAAACATTTTCTACTATGAAACAATTAATGAATTGACAAAACGATGTCTCACTAATATACCTCTGTGAATATCTTTGTAACTGTGTTGCTTATTTGACCGGTATTAATCTATGAAATATATATTTAACTCATGCACCTTTTACGAACAATTAACTTACACACCGTTCTTTCTTTAAAAGACCAGCATGCCTGCAGTAACCTAATACTTGGTCTGAAAACTGAGTAAAAGTGATAAACAAACACACATTCTCTTCACTTAATTCGAATTCAACTCTTATAGGAGTTTATTTATGTTTATTCTTTTTAGTTTCAACTTTGATAAATATCTTGCGTTTAATTCTGTGACGGCGATATACGTTCAAATAAATATTCTTCATCAGTAACACCCAGTGCAATTGTATCAATCTCCATCAAGAGTTGCAGCAGACGTTTATTGTCTTTTACGTTTTTCGTTTAATTGACTAATTTCAAATCAGTTTCTGCAAAGAATTGCAGTCCTACATGTAACACAGCATAAACGGGGCATATTTAATAACACCATAAATGTTGATAGAAAATAGAACAGCGTTTATAAATAAGCCCCTTGCCCCTTTTTAATAGTCGGGAAAATTAAAATATCTGTTATCTCGTTTTCTCGTGTACCGGGGCGAACTCAACGCATTAAATCTACGTCTACGTTTTATCCGCTTAGTTGAATGGTTGTCACTCAAATTACCTAAGCTTATTCTGTTACACAAGTCCAAACTAACAAGGGCAGAAATTCTGAAGATTCCGCTGCAACAGTTGAGTAAGAAGATGAGTTTTATCTTAAAAGGAGAAATTCCAAACCATGACTTAAACTTAATTGCTGACCATAAAGCATCTGAAACAGATATTTGACGACCTCGGTTATCAAGTAACACTTAAATTTCTTCCTTAGAGATTAAAAAACAAAACTAAAAAAAATCAAATCAAATAAAGTCAAATACACCTCTAAGAATTGCAAACATGTAAACAAACAATATCTGATGTGTTATGAGAATTTGTGCCAATTTTGCGATTAAAATATTCGTCAAAATCGCCAATGATGTTGCACAAGGCCGGAAGATTGAGAGAATCAGCCAGCGTCACATATAATGGGGTCTCTGGCATCTGAAAAATTGCATTGGCAGCCCCGTCGGCATTCCCCGGTAGAAGCGCCTGAGGTAGTTAGTAATTAACTAACTCCCAAAGAGAGATAACAAAGCCTAAGAGGGTGGGCATCCTAGGACTACCCAGAACTAATGGTCGAGGACGGATTCTCGGCTGGTATATACCATTTCAGCAAGTAGTGTTCGCTGCAGATACCTCTGTTAGTTCATTATAGTGGGCTGCGAATAAGTGACTTCCTCGTCGCGACTGAAAGTAAGTTTGCAGTTTCAAAAATATTTAAAAACGAAAGAATGAAAATGGAAATTGTTTTCTAAACATAATTTCATAACTTTTCCCGAATTTACAAATCATCATAATTCAAAATGGCAGAAATAAATTATTTCAAAATAAGGAACTGCTTCATTGGGCTGGCGAGAATATTGAACAAATTAATGTTGCAGAAATTGGAAAAGTTATGCGAATCAATCATTTGTTATATAAATGCACTTAACTGTAATTGATTCTAATTGAAGTTGAAATGGTTGTCGTTGAAATCGAGGACGGTTAGGAATAGAAGGAAGAAATTGGTTCTTAGATGAAAAATATTACTTTCATTTTCGGTTTAATCAACAAGTTTATAAGAAAAGAAGAAAAATATTTGCGTAAAAGTTAATATTCTAAAGTTTTACTTCATATTGAGTAAATATCAATTTTAAGAGTATGTTATGAAACAAAGAAATTTATTAAAAAGTACATATAAAAAGTTTGAATGCAAAACGCTTAAACGTCACTTTCAATATTGCGAAGCTAACACTACAAAAAGTATTGCATTTCCACACTCTTCAACACCCAAAAATCACGTGTTACATGATATGAGAGCGGCATATTTTTGCTTCCAATAAAAATAAGATTTTAGTCGAATTTTTATTTGATATATACGCCTTTTTATTGTTTAATTTCTCAGATTAAGAAAATTGGAGTTATCGCGTTTTGTATTCGAATTCTTCATATATAGACAGATATGTACCCAGATGAGATGTTGACTTTGTAAAAATAAGCTTAAAATGAAAAAAGATTTACGTGAGTCTAGTTTAAGTAAGAATATGTTATTTCCCAATCAAAGTCAGTATATTGTGTTACAAATAGGAAGTTCGTAGTGACACGTAAATATGTATATATATACTATGTATGTATATTGTATACTGGAGAGGAGAATCCAAATAACCCGAAAGCATTTTTTTACCTAAATTATTTTTACTGCTATTTTTTTAATAAATTTTACAACCGGTGTTAATAAGAACAAGGAGCAGACTGCAACACAAAATAGAGAGAACGAAACATCGAAACGTCACTATTCACTGAGCAACAACTTAAGTGTCAACAATATAAGACATCTAGACAAGACGCCGATGAAAGCTATTCTGTTATTACTGGAATCAAAGTATTGGTTCGCCGTCGTGCTACCGATAATATGAACTTTAAACACAATATTTTACACGTTTCTAAAAATATTGATTAACGTTCTGTAATGCCCTTTCCTGTATTTTAAAGCTGTTGATGTGGTTCAAAATTCGATTTAAAAAACTGTGTCTTTTTATAAAACAATTATGTCGAGAAATCATTGGTCTATACGATTTTGTTTTTGCAAGATAATCAAATATATTCTAAACTAGATAGTTATTTCGAGTTCGCTCGGACGTCATTGACTAATATCGTACATATTTCACGGTCTTCCATCGCGTTCGTTAGTTCTTCAATCGACAAACGTGTGTCATCTCTTAACTGGTCAACATATGTAGTTGTTGACCTTCTTCTTTCTTCCCTGTTTTGGTTCCCACATTAGTAGTTGACATACCAACTCTTGCTTCCTCCTCCACATATGGCCAAAAATATTAACCTTCTGGTTTTGAGTATTTTAATTACTGTACTCAGTTAACCGTATAGAGCTTTGTTTGTGATCTTGTTGTTTGTAATCTTGTTGTTTGTAATCTTGTTGTTTGTAAACTTGTTGTTTGTAATCTTGTTGTTTGTAAACTTGCTGTTTGTAATCTTGTTGTTTGTAATCTTGTTGTTTGTAATCTTGTTGTTTGTAAACTTGTTGTTTGTAATCTTGTTGTTTGTAAACTTGTTTGTAATCTTGTTGTTTGTAATCTTGTTGTTTGTAATCTTGTTGTTTGTAAACTTGTTGTTTGTAATCTTGTTGTTTGTAAACTTGTTGTTTGTAATCTTGTTGTTTGTAATCTTGTTGTTTGTAATCTTGTTGTTTGTAAACTTGTTTGTAATCTTGTTGTTTGTAATCTTGTTGTTTGTAATCTTGTTGTTTGTAAACTTGTTGTTTGTAATCTTGTTGTTTGTAAACTTGTTGTTTGTAATCTTGTTGTTTGTAAACTTGTTGTTTGTAATCTTGTTGTTTGTAAACTTGTTGTTTGTAATCTTGTTGTTTGTAATCTTGTTGTTTGTAATCTTGTTTGTAATCTTGTTGTTTGTAATCTTGTTGTTTGTAATCTTGTTGTTTGTAATCTTGTTGTTTGTAAACTTGTTTGTAATCTTGTTGTTTGTAATCTTGTTGTTTGTAAACTTGTTGTTTGTAATCTTGTTGTTTGTTATCTTGTTGTTTGTAAACTTGTTGTTTGTAATCTTGTTGTTTGTAAACTTGTTGTTTGTAATCTTGTTGCTTGTAATCTTGTTGTTTGTAAACTTGTTGTTTGTAATCTTGTTGTTTGTAATCTTGTTGTTTGTAAACTTGTTGTTTGTAATCTTGTTGTTTGTAAACTTGTTGTTTGTAATCTTGTTGTTTGTAATCTTGTTGTTTGTAAACTTGTTTGTAATCTTGTTGTTTGTAATCTTGTTGTTTGTAATCTTGTTGTTTGTAATCTTGTTGTTTGTAAACTTGTTTGTAATCTTGTTGTTTGTAATCTTGTTGTTTGTTATCTTGTTGTTTGTAATCTTGTTGTTTGTTATCTTGTTGTTTGTTCAAGTGACATCTAGAACTGATGTTAACATTCTGGCATAGGTACCATCAAGACTGATTTTTAAATTCTGGTATAGATACCATTAAGCCTTTCCACATTTCTATTTGTAAGAGTCCCGCGTTCTGCCCCATACAGCTAAACACTTTGATTCTGAAGAACTAGATCTTAAGTTT
Organism: Sepiola atlantica; assembly: GCA_963556195.1. NCBI lineage: Eukaryota > Metazoa > Mollusca > Cephalopoda > Sepiida > Sepiolidae > Sepiola > Sepiola atlantica. The sequence goes on from OY744517.1 coordinate 141,848,368, forward strand.
TATTTTCAGTTTTGATTTACAAATATTGTCGAACCTGTTTAGTGCTATTATACTGTTCGAACTTAGCTGTCATTCAAGGCGCTTAACAAAACCAATTCTAAATTACTTGAAAGTCTCTCCCTCTTAGATATAGTCCAAAAAAGAGTCGCCAACTTGATAGGTCCTTCACTATCCACCAAGCTCCAGCCCCTGTCCCATCGCTGCAATGTTGCTTCCTTGTGCCTGTTTTACAAGTACTTCAATGGATTGTGCTCTAATGAGCTTGCTGGCCTGGTACCCCCATGACGTAAATTCACTAGACCAACGCGACAATCTGCCAAATCCCATCCATTCACTGTGGAGGTTCCCAGATGCCGAAGAGCTTTCTACTCCAAAAGCTTATTTCCTCGTGCTGCTGGACTCTGGAACTCCCTCCCTGCTCCCTGCTTTCTTGACGTTACTGACATGCAGAAATTTAAAATTAATGTAAACAGACATCTCGCTGCGCAGCTCCTAATTTAGGTTGCCCCCTCAAAACCGTCACTCTTTTTTCTCAGTAGTCCGTTACGTCTACAGTGGCGGCCTGCCTTGTTTGGGGTGAACTATGTTTAAAAACATCTATTTTGAAATGATGCAAATGAAGAGGAAGATATTGTCCCCAGCCACAATACATCAAAACATTGAGTTGAAAAAGAATTTTAAAAAGTCGATGTTTCGTCGACAACTCGTGATTTATCGAATAATGACGTCATACAAGAATGCTTTTGGGAGTTGCATTTACCCATTATCGACATAACAGAAAAGGACCGTATTAATCTGTGGGGTATATTTATTTGCATTTAAGTTTAGCTGAATAAACATAAGTTATTTCTCCCTCTCCGTTCACCCCCTATCTCTCTCTCTCTCTCTCTCTCTCTCTCTCTCTCTCGTCTTTCGTCACTATGTCGATTTTCTTTTCACACTTATATCTTGATCTTTATCCTATTTCTTTCTTCGTTCTTCCTCATCTCACTTTTCTTTTCTCTTGATATCATCTCGCTTTTTACTTCTCTCTCTATCTCCTTTTCTTCGACCTTATACCTTTCTCTTTCTTCACTCTCTTTTTTCCTTATGCCACTTTTCTTTTGGTTTCTTCTGTATCTTTCACTACAACTCTCTCTTTATATATATATATATATATATATATATATATATATATATAAATATATATATATATATATATATATATATATTCCACTCTTTCTTTTCTCTTATTATTATCTTGCTTTTCTCACTTATTCTTCCTTCCATTTGTTTTTTTCATCTCCCTGTCTCTCTTCTCTCTTTCTTTTCTTTCTTTTTCTTTCTTCTATCTGTTTCTTAAGCTCTCTCTCATCCGTTCTCTTTCTCCTCTTTCTTTCCGCTTTCTTTTTTCCTGACGTGGCTTTCTTTATGTTTTCTTTATGTTCTCTTTATACTATCTCTTTCTCCCCTTCTCTCTCTATTTCCACTCACCTTCTCTCCCTCTCTCGTCTCTCTCACTCTTTCCTTCTTTCGTTTCGTTTTTATTTCCTTTTTTCTATCTCTTTTTACACCATCTAACTCTATTTCTGTCTATATTCTCACTCTTTCTTCTCTTTCATGACTATGTATATTTTCTCACTTTCATTTCTTTCTATCTATTCCCACACCCGTTTCTATCTCTCGTTCTATTTCTTTCTCTTCCTCTTTCTCTCTTTCAGCTTTCCTTCTACTCTCCTTCCTCCATATGTGGTCTTTCTATCCTTTTCTTAATAATATCTCACCACAGCCCCTCTCTCTCATCTCTCCTTCTTTCCTATTTCGCTTTTCTCTCTTTTCTTTCTCTCATCTCTTTTTCCTCTCTATCTCTCTTTCTTCTGTTTCATTGCTATGCTATCTTTTTCCACCTTCTGTCTATTTCTCCACACCTTCCCCTCTCTTCCCAGAAATCTCACCCATTCATCTCGCTTATATCTTCTGTTCTCTTTCTTCTTGTCCGCCATTCTTTATCTTCCCGCCATTGAGACCGAAACAAAAGCAAACTGTCGCCGAGATCACATCGAGACTCCCGTCCTCAAAACAGATCGATCCATATTTCGATCTGTCACTGACACTAAGTAGCTAAGCGCCCACTGGACATTTCGCTCCGTTTTATCTCAGCCAGTTCCCCACTGATTTATTGATCTTCAATCGAATCCCGAAACACCCGACCTCGTCCCATTCTATGCTGCCTTCCATAACAAAACACTGTCTTCAAAGAGACAACAATTACTGAATCTCACTAAGAAAAGAAAGAGAGACATGAAACTCTTCTGCCCAACATATGGATTCGTGCACATAAGATTTACACTTGCCTTATTAGACACAAATTGCTCAAACACCTGTTTCCAACGAATTATTTCTTACACCAACAATGAGTCGCTTACACTTGTTGCTAATAGTCGTGCTTTGAATCGAGCATTGTTTGATAATTCGTCTCACGTATGGACTTTCGTCTTCAAACACAGCAAATTTTATTTAGCGTTTCTGACACAAAACATTATCAAAAATTAGGTTTTACCGAACAAAATCTTTTTAATAATCTAAGTGTTTATATCAGTTTTCATCCAGTCGACTGTAGATTAGAAAATATGTATGGCTAAGATTTATTAGTTTGAAATTCATTAAAAGTATTTGGTTGTTTTGTTTTACGGCATATCAACCCTTTTCGGGTTATTTAATGCATGATCCAGTAATTTTAGTAAATGTTTTATTCTTAAAGTACCTTATATCTTCAAATATTTATTTATAGTGCTATGGTTGGTTGTTTTGTTAAGAAACAAAAAGTTAAAGGGGGAAGGGAGGGAGAGCTGGAAAGAGGGAGGTAGGGAGGAAAGGGAGGTAGGGGAATTGTTTTTTTTTATTATTTTGCTTTGTAGAACATTATTTAGTTTTCTAAAGAGAAAAATAATAAAACATCAATGTTTGGTGCATTTTGGGTCAAGAAGCTGATATATTCAGACAGCCTTATCTGATAACATCACTATTAAAAGTATTAAATTATTAAAAGATATGATCAATACTTTTTTAAAATGTGAATATTGTGGTTCATTTAAAAGTAGCCCGAATACCAGTTGACTAATGTCAAAATAAAGAGGTATAAGTAAGTTTTTCATTTTGTATTTCTTTTCTCAAATTGTTTTTACTCATCAACTTATCAGAAGTGCTGAAACTCCTCTCGTTTAGATCTATGCAGTGAACGTCCCCACACGTTATATGATAATCTCTGCAGCTCTTAGATCATGGATATACATACTTTTAAGAGGGTCAGCTGATATATATATATATATATATATATATATATATATATATATATATATATATATATATATATATATATATCCAATAATTGTCTCTAAAACAGCGGCTTAGTATCCAGTCGTAATTGTAGACCTAGCAAAATCTGCCCACTGGAGGGGAATTGTACGATCTCAAGCATTGTCTACAAAAGCGATGTAGTGACAGGAAATGATAATATGTAATGTAGGTGATCCACTGAAGTGAGTTCAAAGAAAGATTCAGGAATCATATATGTTCTTTCAGAGGTGGACGCAGGGAAAACATAGATAGGCCTAATACTTCTCTTGGCCGTTTCGTTAAAAATCTCGTCATCAAACAGGCTCCCTTCGAATTGAAATGGCCAGTTCTAGGGAGAGCTAGCAAATATAGACTGAACAAAAGAAAAAATGCAACCTATGCGCATTGGAATCGTACCATATGATGGCATCTAGGGATAATTTATTAAACGCCAGGCAAGAGATACTTCAATCTTGTTTGCATAGAAATAATTAGTTATTGTTAAGCATGAGACTTAGACTAGGACAAATTCAAATCTTGGCAATAGATATATAGTATAGGCGTAGCGGGGTAGTATTGTGTATTAGTTTTAACTAGGACATACCTCAAATTTCAGCAGCGGATTAGAATACTGGGATAGCGGGGTTGTAGCTGGGTGTATTGGATGTTAGATAACAAAATCGCAAAAAATTCCGAATTGTTGCTATTTAGCCCGGCTTGTCTTTTGCTTCCGCGAGTGGACTCGCTTTAATCTTTTGTTTTTCTCAGCTTTCTATATTGCTTCATGTCTCTCGATGGAAGTTGATGCTGGATCCTTCAACGGACTAATTGCAGGTTGCATATGCCAATCTGAAGCTCTGGAAGTTATATAAGGATTGCATTGTGGACGGTTTGTTTTGTTTTCTGGGGTACCTCTATTAACGTTGATCCAAGAGTATGTCTTCCACCAAATGTGGGTGGATTCCCTTTTTGCCCCCTTTTTATTGCATCAAACTTAATTCTTGTGAAGGCGCATCACAGCCACCACATATTACCAAGTTTTTAAATGTTTTTTTAAAACGTTTTCTTCTTAAGTGACTTGTTACCTGTTATATATATATATATATATATATATATACATATATATATATATATATATATATATATGTGTATATATATACATATATATATTTATATATATATAACAAGTTACAATATAAAATCAAATGTATGCATATAACTTATATATATATATTCATATATATATATAAATATATATATATAAATATATATATATATATATATATAATAGTACTTGTATAGTTGTTGTTTTCTTTGATGCTAATCCAATGAAACTCAACTATTTATAAAATAGTGCTCAATAACAGATAGAGCTGTAATATAGTATCATTTATTTACACAAACATGACTGTATATGTACGTATGAACAAGTGTTTATGTTTATATGCATATTAGGTGAGTATATATATAAGTATATATGTATGCGTATATATGTATATAAATGTATGTGTGTATGTATAAAATGTGTACACATAAATAATTACGGAAAATAATGTGTCAAGTTTTCTTTTTTATATATATTTCTTTTTCTTTTTTTTTTCTTTATATATAACTTATATATGTATATATATATATGTATATATATATATATGTTTTCTAAATGCCTTATTGTACAATGTCTTCTTTATTTGTTGATATATATATATATATGTTTAAAAATGTTTAAAATTAATATATATATGTGTGTCTATGTGTATATATGTATATATGTGTGTGTAGGTATCTATATATATATATGTATATATATTCATTTGTGAGTATATGTGTATGTGTCTGTTTGACTGTAACTGTATACGTAGTCACAATGTTATTTTTAGTTGAATATATGTGTGTGGTCTTAACGGAGTAGAGCTGGACAGAGCGCCTGAAAAATTCGCCGGGAGGATGAGTACTTAAAGATCGGTTATAAAGAGAAGATTCCATCACGGATATAAATAGGTGTGTGCATGTGTGCTGATGTAAATGTATGAAGATATGTATATACACTTATGCATGAATGCACATGTTTGTAGAAACAACATTAATCAATATTTGCTAAATAAAAAATTAAAGATTATAGATGGTTTTTTAATACTGAGAAATAACCTGTATTTATTATGGCAATTTTTCTTACACACTCAAACAGGAAGAATACATACACATGTGTATTTATACTCATGAAATGCATAGATATATTGTCCATTCGTTTGAAATGACCTGAGATGTACAGCAGACATTATGTAATTAAACCACTTCAGAATAAAATATTAACAGAAAACAAACACAAAAAGACTGTGGCCAATTCTTGTTATCGATTGGTTCATTTTCAAGAACTTTTCTTTATCTTTGTTTATTTGAACTTTCGCAATTTATTGTTCCGTCGCTTCAGTTAATGTCGTTCCTAGTCGAATGAAAGATTCGTAACGACAGACCAATAAAACTGCCAATATTTCATGAACAATGAAGTTATTTGTTTATACTTTTCCTTTGCGACGTTTTCTATTGAATACTAAATCAACAATTCATTTTTTTTCAGGAACTTTTCCGATTACAATTTACTTATTTTTAGAATTAATTTATAACAAATGATTCTGGCCTGAAATTGAAACCGCAACCAATCTATATCTGGTAAAATAGTCTAAATAGTCTAGTCAATCTAGCTGATTATTTGGCTGAAACAGATTGCTAAGAAAGGTTTTCAACTTGGATATTGGGCATGAATAACCTCTCTTTCAGATAAAAGAACATTTACTATAATTAGCCTTTCAGAAAGATTGCCGCCGATTCTAGCCTCCCCCCTCTCAACTCAATTTCTGTAAATTCATCTTCAAAAATACCAAACTGTAGCAATGTGAAATTGGATAAAACCAAGTTTTCATCGAGTTAAATATAATTATAACTTCTTATCCCTTATTTTTGTATTTTTTTATGTATTACTGCAGAAGCTTAATATTCTGTCATATTCTAATTTCAGGTTGACCAAAGTTAAGTACCAATATCTATAAATGCTGACAAGTGTGATATTTGCAACAATGAACTGTCCAGTAATGAAGAAACATTCATTGTCAGCCAGAATGACATCGATTCCATTAACAGGGCTTCTGAACAACGTGCAGAGAAGATCATAATTCAGATTAGTCACCGTCTTCACAAGAAATACAGACAGCGTTGGATCAACCCCAAATACATAGAAATTGACCGTGAAAACAGGTACACCCATGATGAAATGCTATCCCGTGCAATCCGCTTTTTGTGTGTGTTTAACTTTAAGGAACATTGTTTTTTTGTGGTTCTGGAGCAAAATCTGATAAAAAGAAAAGAGGTGTTGATGTTTCCCATGTATAAACTATTGAGTTTAAGGATAGTCCGAAAAAATAATGGCTGGGCATCCACTGTTAAAGGTAGAATAGGTTATGTAGCTGACCTTGTTTCAGCAGAAGCACATTCTCACAGATCATGATTTTAAAAGTTTGATTCAAATAAAAACATTTCTAAGGCATTCTCTTCTGCTGATTCTACTAAGAAACAAAACCTTGGTAGACCAGAAGATTCAGAGAGAAAGCAGGAATTTCTGGAAGTTGCTAAATATTTGCAGCAAAATGACGAGAAGCAACTTACCATTATCGATCTTGTTAAAAAATGGAGGAAATTCTCGAGGACACTGACTTTGAACCATACAGTCTCTCATACATGAAATATCGATTGACAAAGACAAACTCATTGTGACTAAAATTAATGGGAAACATAATGTTGTTACATTATTAAGTACAGCAAAATGTATTCTATGCACAGAGCCGCTCAACAAACAATTCAGAATCAGAGGCCATTAGAATCATAGATACAGCACCCAAGCTTATCAAGAATGGTATTAAAGGTATCCAGCAAGTTCAGAATATTACCCGTGTAAGAATGATTTTGAACAGGATGCGATTCTTGAATATGTTCCTAAAACATTGTTGATTTTTCTCAGGAAGATATTTGCAGGCAAAGAAAATGAATTGAAACTTGCATCAGTTGGTCAAGCGATAATGCAGGATGCTAGACCCAGAGTTCCCCTTGCACCTTTGCAGTTTGGTTTAGCAGTGGAAATGCATGACTAATTTGGATCAAGGTTCTTAATTGACACTCTGAATAAGCATGACTTCTCTTCATCTTACTCGGAAGTCCAGAAATTCGAAAGAAGTGCGACTCTTGTTTATGGCGCTGAGACTCTCTCCCCTGTTGAAACTGAATTTGCGCAGTTAGTAGCTGATAATGTGGACTATTTTGTTAGCGAAAGCCTATGATTAGCCAGTTTCATATGTGACTGCAGAAGAGTCATTTCCTCAAAATGAAGACCTGAAGGAAGCTCAGGGCTATTGAAACGTCTCCTGAATGGGACTGAGACATTGAATAATATTCTGTCATAAGAGTCTATGACCAGAATTGCCCAGAGAATCAACCATGTGAAGGATGCGATGGTTGACCAGCGAACAGCAAAATTGTGGATTCAATACGTTGATATGGTGAAGATCCTGCAATTGTTTATCAATGCAGAGCGAACCGGGAACTTGGAATTGCACCTTTAATGCTGCCAATATTCGCTGCTGCAGGCCACATCCTATATGCTAAGTCGGCCTACTTGTACTTGCAACAAAGGGAGGAGCTGCCGGAAAGTAATCCTGAAATTTTCTGAAGGATTCCATGTGATTAGACGAAGTGGTCGCTACTTGGCTGGCTTGTCGACGGATCAGGTTATTGAGCAGGTGCTAATGAGAAGCATGAAGACGTCTAGAGGTCTTACTCATGGCAGAGGAATGGACGAAATTCAACGATTGGTTTGGAAGCTATTACTGCCAGTGTGCGCTGAAATCAAGTTTACAATGCAAGAACAAGCAGGCATTCGTTATGGCACTACCATCACCAACAGGCTACTTCAGCGGGAAAAGCTCCAGACATATGACCTTTTTACGCAAGATCCGTCCATTCACAGCATTTCAAGTTGAGTAACTGGAGACGAAAAGGTGAATGTGGACAGAGCAAACCCCATAGGAGAGGAAATCATAGCTTCAATGGTTGGAGAAATGTCCACGAGTACACTTTTAAAAGCATGGATCAAGCAATTACACTTGGGTCAAAAGTTTCGCTCAGCAAAGATGAAGCAGTTGAGACTGATCGACAACTCCTATTCCAGAGACTGTGTGTGCTATCTACCAATGAACCCTCAACTCAGCTAGAACATTTCTAGTATGAGCTTTGTGGTTACCCACCTGCACTTTTCATTCTTTCGAACTACCGTGAGAGACAAAAACGCCTTTGGCAGACGCAATATGGGAACTGACTTCTCCTGTACAATCAGGTCCACAGTCTTCATATCCACAGTATCTTTTAGATGGTGGAGCACTACTTCAACGCTTAACATGGCAAACAGGTCACACATTTGATGGGATCTGTGCCCAATACCGAAGATATGTCACAACTAGCATGCATTGTCTTTGATGGGTATGAAAGTGGTCCATCCATTAAAGACGCGACTCACCGACGCCGGGAAGGGGGCTCTGTTTGTGTATATGTGTCACTGACCCCTTTAATGGTGTTCAAATTACAAAGGGATGTTTTCCTAGCTAATCAAGAAAACAAATAATTGTGCATCAACTTGCTGAGAAAGAGTTTGGAGGAAGCAGGTTGTAAAGTAGTCCATGCATCTGGAGACGCTGACGTATTGATTGTGAAAATTTCTCTTAAACTGGCACAGACAGGAGAAACCATTTTGATAGCAGATGACCTATTGGTCCTTCTATGTTATCATGTCAATAGAGATGATGGCCACAACCAAAGGATAGTGCAAAATGTGTGAGAGTCTGGAACATCAAAGAGATGAGGAAATCTTTGGGAGATGTGGTCTGTTCCAACATTCTTTTCATCCATGCATTACTGGGTTGTGATTCTACATTCAGTGTTCATGGAATTGGGAAGGCAGCATTTCTTCGAAAGGTGATAAACAATAGAAACTTCCTCAAGCTGTCAGAAGTGTTTGGCAAATACAGCAGTGCAGAAGAGGTTATTGAAGCTGGGGAAAAGGCTTTAGTGTGCTTGTACTATGGTAATGATGGGGAAAACATTAATCATCTCCGACTGAGGCGCTTTAAGAAAAAGGTTGCTAAAAAGCTCAAAGTATGTTGAGGCCAAATCATTGCTACCAACAAGCGTTGCTACGAAATTCCACAGCCTTCGAGTTTAATTCCAAATTCAGGAATGGAAATGTAGAAACCAGCTAAAACCTGACAAGTGGGGATTGAAACTTTCAGATGCTAAATTACAACCAATAAAGACTGACTTGCCAGCTGGTTCTTTAAATTTGTTGGCTATAATTAGGTGTAACTGTACTTCAGGGTGTACTACAGCAAGATGCAGTTGCAGGAAATATGGCATTGACTGTTCAAACTTGCGTGGTAATTGAAAAGGCCTCCACTGCAGCAACTCACCATAGCCAGATATTGATGATGATGAAGTTACCTTTGACTAGTTCTGTATAAGAAATGCTTTTTGTCCGTTCATGAACTTGTTTTGTGTTGGTTATGCAAGAGCCTTGCTCCAGCATTCGACCAACTGACCATACGTTTATTGTAAATTGTACTTATTTTGTACCTATTTTTTATGAAATGTAAGGAATAAATGTGACAATTGTTGCCTTGGAAAAGGCTACTTAGTCTGTTTTTGTACCTTTTATATTTTTATTTGGATAAGAAATAAAAAAGCATGAAAACAATGACAGGGGTTATTCATTTTCTGGTGTTAGTTTATTATTAAGCATATAGCTACCTATCATTACAATTTAAAACACCAGAAAAATGTCAAGCATGGGTGGGGTTGGCCCTGTATAGGTTTTCATGCAAAAATATTGTTTTATTTCTAATTAAATAAATTTTTTTTTGTCAGGAAAAACGTTTATTTTTGTCAGTAATTGTCAGGAATAATGGGCATACTTGTCAGGAAATGTCAGGAATATTATGTCTCGTTGACCCCTTTCCGCACGACTAATTTTGGTAAACCTTCTTTTATCTTTAAGAGAGGTTATTGCTGGCCAATATCCAAGTTACAAACTTTTGTTAGCAATTTGTTTGAGGTTCGACCACATTTTGACTGGGTAAAACCAAAATACCTACGATTTATTTAGTTTAAATTCATACAATGCAACCTCTTTAAAGTGACATACTGTGGCTTCGTTTCGGTTTCGTCTAGTATCTTATTTAATTAAATGAAAACAGAGCACCCCTTTGCTAGTCAATACTTTTATCACTTTATCTCTCTCTCTCTCTCTCTATCTATCTATCTATCTATCTATCTCTCTCTCTCTCTCTCTCTCTATATATATATATATATATATATATTTCTCTCTCTACGTGTCTTGCTCTCAAACTTTCTATTTTCATATTTCTTTATTTATATCTTTGTCTCTATCTGTCTGTCTCTATTGTCCCCTCTCTCTTTACTTATCTTTATTTCATTACCCTCAATCTCTCTCTAATTTCATAAATCTTTTTCTCTGTCTTTCTCTTTCTTTACTTCCCTTGTTTTTTCGACGATACTAGCACATTACACAAAAGGGACGTTTCCATGGAAACCTGCTTTTTTAAGTAGAAATAGTAATTCCCTTTTCCAATCCAATTAAAATAGTCTGCTCTCGTTAATCCACCGTCCGATAACCAAATCTAAATTATTTATTCTGATTTTATTCGTTCAATCAATTTATATTGAAAATCGAATTTTCTTTCCCAGTTTCTATTTTTAGTCAAGACAAGAAATTAAAGTTCTTTTAAACTTATTCATTTCTTTCGCTTAATGATTTACCTTTAAATGAATTCAGTTTTCGTTTGTGAATTATTTAAATTATAAAATTAAAATAATAAATGGATCTACTATAGTTGAGGGCGACCCGAAGGCTCCGTTTTAATTGGCTGTTACACCAAGATGTAAGGGAAAGCGCTACCGTATATCTTTGAACTCTAGCTTATAACGCTGCGTGTTTAGCAACGAAGCATCATCTACCAATCTTTGACTAACATTCTCAGCATCATGCCTAATGGACTGATTAGTCGCTGTACATTTGAGATATCTTTGATAAGAATAAAAATACATTTTAAACTCTCCATTCACGAACGTCTGAATCTGATAATCTATTCTCCCAGTACTTACGAAATATCTGGAAACAATAAAGAAACTTGTGATGATCTATTTTTGTATTAATTTTCTAAATTCTTTTTAGTTGAATTTAATATCGATTTTTCCAGTTTGTCAAAACGAGGCTAATTAGTCCACCGTCGCTATATTGTTAATCGCTTTAAATAATGGAGGGTTTCGTTTTGTTTCCCTGTCACTAACGAATGTTATCTGAAAGCATCAAAATAGACTAACGCATCCCCAAAAGCCAACTTCTAATGCAAATTGAACTTATACTTTGGGATCAATCAATTTTAAACTACCTGAAGAATTCAATATTATTTCAAAGTATGATCTAATAATTCATTCAGACCAAAAAACTCTATATACAGGGTGTTTTAAAAATCGATGACATAACTTGAGAATTATGTTATATATGTGTAAATAATGAAAAATATTCCCATAAACATAGGTCCGGAAATGCTTGGTTTCCGAATTATAGGCCATGTAAACAAATATTGATCAACATTATTTATTATAAACATTTAACACTTACAATGTGTGTGGTGGTGAACTGTTATTTTTACATATCGGATGATAAAACACTATATGTACGAAATGATAGCAGGTGAAGTAAACCCAGTCCTGGTGTTGTCACACACATCGATAACATCATGAAAAAATGATACCAAAAATATAAAAACCGTTGGGCTCAGAAGAAAGAGGTAGGCGTCATGAAGCACCTTTGATAGTCAACATTAGAATCCGGTCAGCATCTTATGAATGTTGGTCCTTCTTATTTCAGGTAACTGAACACAACAGACCAAATACAGGTGCAGGTTCTGCCACTCCATCATTGTAAGTCCAGCCACCTAATGTCTGGATGCAAGATCCTTTTGGCTGATGGTCATTACACTGCCCGCCACAACAAAGTATGTAAATACCTACATTGGAAGATCTGCGGAGAGATGCAGCTTGAAAGATCACTGAACATCTGGGAACATGAACACTCACCCATAACATCGAATGGAAAAGTGGCAGTGTTCTATGGTAAAGACATACAGGCGGGCAGATACATAAAAGACGAGGCCATCAAACCAGACATTGTCATCTGGAACAAACCAAGAAGATCCGCTCTCATCATTGATACAACCGTCCCAAACTACTATGGCCTCAATAGAGCCGAACGGGAAAAAATAACCAAATACCAAGACCTCAAAAATGATTTTAAAATAACATGGTCCCTCAACAAAATAAACATCATACCGGTTGTAGTGGGGGCAAAAAGAAAATACTTAGACACAATCCCCGGAGGACAAACTGTAGGGAAGTACAGATAGCAGCCCTAAAATGAACAACATCTATCCTTAAGAGAGCCCTTGGATATACATTTTACTATAGGGAAATCAAGTGTTAGCCTTGATCTTTTTAGATAAACTAAATTAAAATGATAAAAAAGGTAAATAAATATGATCAGCACAATCCAACGTACACGCAAAGGAATGAATGGATCACAAATAAAATGCGACTAGCATGGAGTGCTATTAGAAAGAAACTATCACACAAAAAGTGTCGTTTACACATATATGACAAAGTTCCGAAGTTGTGTCATTGATTTTTCAAACACACTCTTTAAATGAAGATATATTTTCAGTAATAAGTAACCGATAGTTGTAAGTTATTATCCAAATTTTGAAAGTGATTTGATTATTGCGAGATTTGATTATTGTGAGATTAGACCAACGCGAGATTTTATTATTACGAGATTTGATTATTGCAAGAGTTGACTATTGCGAGATTTAATTATTGCGAAATTTAATTATTGCGAGATTAGACTATTGCGAGATTTAATTATTGCGAGATTAGACCAACGCGATATTTTATTATTACGAGATTTGATTATTGCGAGAGTTGACTATTGCGAGATTTAATTATTGCGAAATTTAATTATTGCGAGATTTAATTATTGCGAAATTTAATTATTGCGAGATTAGACTATTGCGAGATTTAATTATTGCGAGATTAGACCAACGCGATATTTTATTATTACGAGATTTGATTATTGCGAGAGTTGACTATTGCGAGATTTAATTATTGCGAAATTTAATTATTGCGAAATTTAATTATTGCGAAATTTAATTATTGCGAGATTAGATTACGGTAAGATTGGATTTTTACGAAATGATTAGTTTGATGATCATTGTTATGACCAAGAATACTTGTAAGACTTTACAATATTTACATCAATGTTTATATTTGATACGGTTTTCTGCTGTCATCTGAAAGCAAAATATATATATGAAATTTGCTCGTACTATAAACATAAAGCGAAGAATGAATTGTCATTAATTTAAATGATGAAACCATTTGAGCGTTCCAATGTCGATAAAAAAAAATAAACATTTGTTGTCATTATGTATAAGAGTCAGAACTTAATTACATAAAGGTTTGGATGAGAACATATTCGCCGGAAATTTGCTACAAAATATGGAAAATAGTCAAGCCTTCTACGCCGTCCATCGAAGACGCTGTAAATGAAATTCCTTTGAATGATACACATAGAAAAAGATTTACGGCATATCTCGGGAAGTGAATGATCGATATTTATACAAATTAACGACAATTTAGTTTCTGATGTGACGTTATTTTACGAAATTTAGATAATATTTATCGTGTTTGATTAAACAGAAATGAAAGTTCCTGTTTGTTCTTTTTTGATCCAACGATCTAATGTGCTCAAGTGTGAATAAGAACTCGCCATTTTTGCAGACGTTATCGACACTCATGTCAAATTACAAAATTAGAACTGGTGAACTTATTACAGCTCACAGCTTCATCTACCAATATCTAAACGCACACGACATTTCCAAAACAAATTACGAACTATATTAACAAAAAACACTGCCATCCTCGCTGTCTCAAATTGTAACCTTTGCCTCTCCATCATCGAAGCCTTACTAATTCGAGCACGTAAATTCACCATCAACTAAGCTCGATACGAGGTGGGAGAGGGTATATTAAAATGTTTTTAAAACGTTCTTAAATAACTTTCGTAAAAAAGTTTTGATTTTGTAACCTCATCAACATAGATGATTCATAAAAATCATTGACATTTTGGTCTTGGAAGACGATAACGGATGTGTTCTAGAGCTTAAACACGCAACGCCACCGTATGCTGTTAATGTATAGGGTGTTGTTGTGGGGCGGATCGGACCTATACAGATCACGCGCCAATCGTGCCTTAGGATTGTCTGGTAAGAATAAACTCATCCTCTTTAGCAGTAGCTATTCGTTGTTTTAATTCCGGACACCAAGTGCAGTAAGGTCAAGCGATTGCATACGAAGTCGAGGAAGTTTTTGCCAAGAAAACACAAAAAAATCGCGGTTATACATGTGAAGAAGCAATATTGTTATATTCACTGCATGAATTTGCGGTGTCCAGTGTGACACGTTCTTGCTTGCCACACAAAAAGCCAGTGACGACCAGACGACGTTATGTTAACTCATCCTGGATTTTCACCAGAGCTATTTTTGTCGATTATCTCTGACACTATTACGTTGTCTACCGCCCCTACCACAAGGAGGAAAGTTGGCACTTTAAGGGGTAATGTATAAGTTAATGTACGAGTGGTAGTTCCTATTGCTACCGACACAGATAAAGCAGAAGTTGTGGCTTGCAATGGCTGCTGTAGCACGCCGTTTATGATTTTTCGTCTCCGTTGTGAGCCGACCGCTCATCTTTTTCGTCCTTGTCATACCCCATGGACAGTATTGCATCCAACAATGACATCGACTACTTAAATCTTCTAGTTTTTCAGACCTTTTTTCGCATTCTGGGTCAACTGTCAGTAAGGACGATGATTCCATAGTCTTACACCCGCATACAAAAATATGTCTCAGTCATCGCATGGTGCTGGCCCGGCAGCGAGTACATGATACAGATCTTAGGACATTTTAGCATAATTTGGTGTGAGATGAGATCCTGTGAACTATAATTCTAAGGGTCAGTTTTAACACCTTAAATGGGTTATCTTGTTGACTCATACATGTGTTCCAGGTTTCGCCTCTGTACAACAGATACGGATGCTTCATATAATCTGATCTTTGATGGTAATGTTATTTTTGGTGACAGATCATAAGTAAATATAGCTGCTTACAATATCTAGGGTGAAACTGTCGATCAAAATATGTGAGACGTGGCGACACTTTGCGCATTTATGTCCGTCTTCCTCGGGTTTTGATTAGCTTTGACTAGCCGCATCTATCAGCAAAGCTTAAGGACAATTGCTCTCCGGTGTTAATCACGAGACCTGCGAAGATCGTCTGTTCGCATATTCGCTCCAGATTAAACAAGCTTACATCAGATATAGTGTTACGGTCGACGCGGTTAGTCAGTAAATCGAAGGGGTATGCGCATCTCGAAAAGTCTTGTAAAAGCACGCGGCTATATTTAAATCCACGGGAAAATATGAGGACGGCTTATATGGTCTAATCATGCGAGTGTGGAATAGGTTCACCATGCTGAGAACTTTCGCTGATAATCGATCCTGTTGAGCAGTTCGAATAAGTCTCTCCTGCTAAGTTCGAATGCAGCTTGATTAGACTCAAATATACATGTTAATATTTCAGCATAACTATTCCATGCTAAAAAACCTTCGCCATATCTCAGAGTCGACATTAACGATCCTCAACCATAAAACGATCGTTTGTGCGGCCATCATTACGATGGCGGTGACGAAGAATATGTAATATAGGGCATCTTTGATTTAGTGCACACAGCCTGAAAACGTAACATATTTTTATTGGAGTTTTAAAAATTGATTATTCTTATTTATAACCGCCTCGTTTACTAAGAATACGGTTTTCAAGGTAAATGCATGACAGAAATAGATTTAGTAGTGAAAAATGGAGTAATTCTTAAACTAGTAATTTTGATGACATCGATTTAAAAAAAAAAGAATTGATTTTGCTTTTGTTATTCGCATCAGTGATAATTTTTTAAGCGAAAATCAGAACGAATTTCTTGCTGCATTTATTGATCTTTTGTTATTCAACTCAAGAAATTGGTTCGATCTTGAAAATATAATAACGTACTTTGCTACAATTTATTTTTAAAATTACTTAGTCCCGTCCAGACGACTGGTAATATTAAACATTTTAAAAACAATCACCTAAAAATGAAAATTGCAACAAATTAATTATTTTTTCTCATCAGGAGTCTCAAAATATATAAACATATGACGTTATACGTCCAAAATCAAAGTTAATAACTTTAAATATTAAAACTAATCGTTTTAGTGGAATTAATGGCATTAATTAAATCTAATATATAAAGTAAAGCCAGCTGAATTTTTAAAGTTACATTTTAATAGCATTCAAAATGGCAATTAAGTTTTGATTCTGACTAGCCAATTTTCATTTGTTATTTGTATACCATGTTATTGGCAATATAATAAGTAGTATGTAATATTTTTGTTGTGACGTTGTATTGAAGAGCCGATAATAATTAAGACATATATTGACAAGAGTGTATTTACAGAAGTGCAGAATGATATGTCACAGAAAGTCTGCATCCGATACTCTGGCTATGACTGCCACCAATAAGTGCCGCCATGACTTCTGCGACACTTCGTCGTAACTCTATTCATCTTGGCCTTTTGACTAAGATCAAAGTGTAGTATCTGTTCCGATGGACACTGTACCCCATAGACTGGTATTGTCTTAGCCTTCGGGGCTTGATTTACGCCGGTCTATGGGTCTGTCCTGTGCAGTTCTAGGAGGTCCACCCTCCCAGGCTTCGCCTCCCCTCTTTGGGGAGGAGTAAGTTTATTGCTTACTGCCTGAGACGCCCCTACCGGGGAATGCCGACGGGGGCTGCCCAGGCAATTTTTAAACCCCACTTTCCCGACCCGACCTTGGGTCATATCTTACTTGTGGGAGTAAGATAAAAACTGGTTTTGTGCCTAACTCCTGGAGAGGAGTAAATCAATACTCCATAAATAGTGTAGATCACAATCACAGTATAATAATTTTTTTACAAATATTCTAGAAATAAAAATCATCTGACGACAATCAAAAGGAGAATAACTAAATATAGTAGGAGTAGTCTACCTAAAAACTGGAATTTTGTTTCATTTTTAAAAGTGCTATGAAAAACCTAACAAATGATTTAACTGCATCCCGAAACAGAAGACGCATTATCACAAATAAGGAAACGATTATAATGTTATCGCTGGAAGTGGTTTTTATTTGATGTTGTTTGGCAGACGATATGAAAGCAACAATTAGCGTTCATATCTAATTTTGAAAAGAATTCATTAAACAATAGACCACTTCTATCGGAACTTTTGCTATTGTTTTTGTTGCTGTCGCTGCTGCTGCTGCTTGCCTTTGGCCATTTGAATGCGTGAAAATAGAAAAACAAACTGGCATTTGAATTGGCACGGCGACAAAACGACAAAATGTCGTCGCTGTTGGATACGTGAACCGGTCAGGGAAAAAAAAAAGAAAAAGACAATTTATCGATGGAAGAATGGATTTACAGTCTCCAAATATGTCTTTATGAATCAGTAAGATTGGTTTAGAAAAAGTGTTTTCTTCATTTAATTTATCTCCCTCCCACGGCGAGATGTGACACAAGGTCTGAAAATGGGATTTGAAAGAAAAGCACCCTGGCTGAACAAAAATTGCTTGGGCAGCCCCGTCAGCATTCCCCGGTAAGGGGCACTTTAGACAAAGCGAAAAAAACATCCTTAAAAATTCTAGAGACTCTGCTTGTTTGATGAAAAATCATCTCCAAAGGAAGAACACTGCAACGGTTGTTCACAGTAAGTGTCAGCTACGATAAATGTGAAGATACTCTCGCTCTCTTTCTCTTTATATATATATATATATATATATATATATATATATATATATATATATATATATATATATATATATATATATATGCTAAAGCTGACTATATAAAAGTTTGTTTCTTTGATAAATTGTTTACTGTTTTAGGGTTACGTTTGAAACAAAATCCATTTAAATTGTTTTAAAAAGACTTTGCAATTAACTCATCAAGTGACTCATCTCTTACTAAGTAGTTGTCTATGAATCTTTTCCTCTCTCACTGTATGTTGTCTGATACGCTTCTTTTAATTTACCGTTCCCATCATTCTCGCTTACGTTACTCTCTCTCTCTCTCTCTCTCTCTCTCTCTCTCCCTCTTTATTAACAGCCGTAGTATATTAAGAAAAATAAACGAATAAATCATTGGAATATAATATATTCCATTATAAACAAAAGAGAATATCACCACGAGCAGGGAAAGTATTTAACCCGTAGCTGAACGGAAAAGACAGAAGAAAAAGAGAGCGAATGAAAAACAAGAAGCGGAGATTTATAGCCAATAGAAAACGCTTAATTTTATATTTTGTATTTATATTTTATATATTAACTGGCTTTGCAAACTCACTCTTCTCAGATTCATGCAATATAAGCCGAACTTAATTGTTTAACTAACGGAGAACATTATATATATATATATATATATATATATATATATATATATATATATATATATATATATATATATATATATATATATATATTATTTCTGTATAATAGAATTGTGATACAAATCAGTCCGTCAATGGATGTGTTGTTATCGGACTGCTGTTCTGTTCAGTCCTAGAAGGTCCACCCCCTAAGGCTTTACTTCCTCTCAGAGAATAGCTTAGTTTATTTCTAATCGCCTGAGGCGCACCTACTGGGGAATTCCGACGGGATTGATCAGGCATTTTTGTCGGCCAGGGTGTGTTTGCCAGAGTGCGCTTGCCATAGTGTGCTGACTTCTCAAAACCACACCTGACCGTGTGTCTAACCTCCTGGTAAAGAGGTAAATAATATATATATATATATATATATATATATATATATATATATATATATATATATATATATATATATATATATATATGGCATTGAAGAGACAATATTTATTATTCATAATGAATTTAAGAAATTAAAAAGATGAAAGGGCAGCTGACCGGTTTCGTACCTCGCTCAACAGAGCCAAATATCGAGGTAATGTATAAAAAATATAAAAAGATGCTATGAGAATTATAGCGAGGGAAAGGGGTAAAAAAAAAAATTTAAAAAGAAAAAAAAGAAAAAAAAGTTCAATCAAATAGAAACAACATTAAGCCCGAGGAGATTTTCTCTTTGTTTGCAAAGAGAAGGTCTCAAGGACTTAATATAAATTGTTACTAGGATCTTGAGATGATAAGGGGAGTGCGACTTACTAAGAATGGAGAATAAGTCGACACTGAATTTAGAGGCACAGGTGCGGTTATTTATGAGATGTTGACCTATCGACGAACCATAAGTATTATTCAAATTGTCAGTTGGTAAATAATTTGCATTGCGAATTTTTGTGGGCACGTGTTGTTTGACCCGGATGTCAAATCTCTGTGACGTCATCCCAACGTAGTGCATACTGCAACTACATTTAAATAAATAAATAATGGAATTATTATGATGTGGGGGGAGGACATCTTTTCGAATAGAAGTCAAGATATATATATATATATATATATATATATATATATATATATATATATATATATATATACATATATATATATATATTTCAGTATTTATTTCAAAAGTGATCAATACATGAATATAATTTAGTAATAGTATACAATACAAGGGAGCTACAGAAAAAAGTGTGTGCTTCGTAATCGAATTACTTCGTCAGGCTAACTTCAAAATTTAAAATTCTACCCTTTTATAAGCAAGTATTTTTTATATTTGAATGCTTATATTATTACTATTAGTTACTTTTGTCTATCCAAAACGCCTATACCCATCTATATCCACACTTCATGGTCACTCAAAGCTATTGCTTTTACCACATATATAAAAGAACACCCATCTTCTCACATTCCCATCGGTCACTAAATGTTTCTACTTTGCTACATTGCCGGACTACGAAGTAAGTGAACATTAGTTGCATAACGATGCCATTCCTGTCTCTCCCACAGACTGCGATGACCTTGTTTGTTACGACGGCTAGTAAAATTAGCGAGATCAAGCTCTTTACCCTTCTCTCGAGTCTATGCTGACACCTGAGTAGAAGCAAGTGACATCAGAACCAGATAGACAAGGTCGTTTCCGCTTCCCACTCTCTTTCTCTCTATTTTTTTGAATTGTGCCGGAAGCAGACGTGTATTTATTTGCAATTTCATTTACTTTTTTTAACTACCCTGTTATTTTTTTAAATTTTATATTTTCACAAATTAAGGGAAGTAAGTCTGTAATGGACGAATACAGAATTACATACCTTTCTCCAAACAAATGGAAGTAAGTCTGTAATGAATCAACATAGAGGCACCTCCCCCTTTTAAAAAGTTGCGGCTATACGAAAATAAATCGAATCAAATAAATTATTTTCTAGATGTTAATTTTACACTTTATTTTTCTTAACAACATAAATTAACTTCCAACATAAAGTGACTATTTGGAATGAAGTATTTTTTTTGTAGGAAACAATGTATCTATGAAAACATCTAGAATTCGACTGACTTTATTAAATATATACATATGAGTGTATGTGCATGTGTGTGTATAAATGTGTGTGTGTGTATTTTGTCAACATACATTTTATATGCAAGACAAATTAGGGATTAACTCGTGATAAACTGGAAATTATAAAGAGTGCCCCTAATTAAAATCTCGGTTATATAATGTGTATATTGTGTATAGCTACATACACCCAAGCCTGTGCATAGTTGAATAGTTGTCTTAAGGATGCCCCCTGATTTACCAAGCCGTTGGGACTGACCTTCACTCCTTATCTGAAATGGAAGAATTACATCAAATCCGCTGCCAAGGTCGCTGGAAAAATGTCTGGATACTTCTTCCGCTCCAGACGGTATCTCACTTCTGAAGGCAATCTTCTACCTGTATAAGAGCTAAATACGTCCTAAGATGGAGTACTGTTGCCACATCTGGGAAGCTGCTGTTCAGAGAACCCGTTTCTGTCTTGACAGAGTACACAACCGATTTTGAAATCTAGTGGGCGATGTTCTCTTTTTCCCCCTATACTTCTTTCTCACAGAAGATACGTTGCTAGTCTTTCTCTACTCTATCGCTAATTTCATAGCAGATGCTCGAATGAGCTTCAATCTATGGTTCCACCCTTTAAAACATTCACGACAAAAACACGTCTAGCTACAACCACTGTAAATAATTTCCCTTTCTCTCTGTGTGCCTAAAACTAAACGAAATTTCCATGAGCGAAGCTTCTTTTCCAGAATTACTTGTCTGTTGAACACAATGCCGCGAGGGTGCTTCCCATCTGACTACAACATCGTCGTTTTCAAGTCCAATGTAAACAAATTATTGTTGAGTTGTCCTCTTCAATAATCAAATACTGCCATACTTTTACCATCATTACCAATCATCACCGTGTCGTCTCACTGTCCATCTTATAACATTAACCCTTATCTTCGAGTGGACTTTGGGCCTTGATAAGTGGTGACGTATTAGTAATAAAAAGAAAAAAGAAATCTTAAGTCGGTGCTGTTATAATAAATCACCTATTTTCCTACTTTTAATGTAAATGTGTTCTGATTAACACGCCTGAATAATTTGTCTACGTCTGCGCAGTATGTGTACCGAAACAAATCTCGGACTTTATGCACACACGTTAATAAACACCTTCGGACTATTTATAAACAAACACGTTCGGTTTACACTTTCGAATTATTTGTAATAAACATTGTCGTTTAACACTTTTTGGAATGTTTGCAATCAAACGCGGTCAGTTCAGACTATTTATAGCATAGCATGATCTTCTAATATATTAGAAGTTATTGTAAACATCGGATACATGTCAGATTTTTTTCGTTATCCTTTCGTAACTATGACCATTGACCAGTGCTAATTCTAACTATCATTTGATGCATTATCGTGGTTATAAAAAGTATAATTTTAAATTAATACATTTCAAAACGTGACATTCGTTTTATTGATTTGAAGAATATCTAGCTGACAATTAGTTTTACGGTAAGAAGATAAAGAATATTTATCGTTTTTAAAAAAAATTAAATTGCTCAAATTTTAAATTAAGAGAGAAAGTAGAGACATATTCGTTTTATTGATTTAAAGAATATAAAGCTGACACTGACAATTATTTTGACGGGGGAAGGAAAAGTAATCGTTTTCTTAATAGTATTGACCTTGGCAGATATTTATTATTTCTAAAACAATAATAGTATAATTAAGAGTAAAACTCCATATGCGTGTCCTTCATCGGCTGTATTTTACTGCCGTTCATAAAAATATTTCTATTCTATGGACGTCCACCACGAACTACGACACAACATATTATTGCACACCTTTTGTTCAAACTGAAGCATGGACCGGTGGTTAACGACGCAGACTGAGAACCTGGATGTGGCGGTTTCGAATCTAGTTCTATCAAAACCCACATCTGACCTCCTGGCGAGGAATTAAATGAAATACTTATCTAAGTACTCTGAATAATGTCATTCAAGAATATATCTGGTTATAAGAGTATATTTCCAAAACGTTTGTAGGATGTTGTGACATTTACATTTTATGGGCGTCTGGCGCGAATGCAGACCACATAATATTACTGTACCGTCTTCAGACAGAACAGATACTACACTTTTATCTTCGCCCAAAGGCCAATAATATGTATTTCAGTTTTAGTTTCACGTTCGATGCAAACCGCGCCATCATACGAAATGTGTAAAAATGACTTGTTTGGATTGCATCTTCGGCGATCGGGCGATCCGATCTTTTAAAAAAAGTGATGGGGGTGAAAACATACGTACGAAGATGAAATTGCCTTATCGTATTATTATATAGATAGTTTTTAACGTTCACGCATCTATCATGTTCTTATTATCTTGAAGTACAAGTAATGGGTTCTTATGTATCAGTTCTACAAACAAATGTATTGATATTAAAAACACTCACGTCTCGTTTCCTAACCTTATTTTTGTGGGTTTAGTTTTAATACCCATTTTGATTATTTATATTTACGCATAGAAGGGAATTTGGTGTCTATTGGTATGCATTTGATTTGATCTAATGTACACTCTGTTTTATTAGAATGCTTTGCTATTCAGCAGTAAACTAACTTTTGTATAGCTGTCGAACACGTGTAAACACGAGAGGATCATCAAAGAATAGTTTGAATAATGCGTGTGTATAGTTAAAACAAACGAATGAAACGATGAAGAAAACGAGTAAATGACTCTTAAATCTGTCTGATGTCCAGTTATTTATAAAGTTTTTATATTTATTTATTTGATTTTTTATACTAAAAATATATTTTAGAAAACGGCAGAGGACTGTTCGAAATATTGAAAATGTGATTAACATCTACAATATATGTTTTATGGGTTCTCTAAGACTATTTTTATTTTTCAGATGCGAAGAAATTCATAATTTTTAGCCGTGTATCTTGAAATAGAAGTGCGCGTCATATGCAAATATAAAAGTCGACAGTTTTCGCAAACAACTATTATATGAAGAACTGAATCTCAGTACACGTTGTTACAGACGTTGTTCACCTGCAGAATCTATCATGGATGTTAAGCATTGGGAAAGGGCAGCTTCACACGGTTTGGCGGAAGCATGTCTATGATAACTGTTGGGAAATTTGAGGCTTAGCGACTAGATTACTCCATCATATAACGTGCTCTGCGGAAGATGTACGTGTAAAATGGCCCATACATATTTCAGCATAGTCATTTGTGTAGTGCCTCTCGCAGAGTTTTTCTATTAAGGGCTGGGCTACTACTCCACCTGAGATCACATGGAAGAAATCACTTACGCGATGGAAATTATAGGGAATAAATAGATGCGTGAAAATCAGTAGAATGTGAAATTAGGAACTGATTTTGTATCCACTTTCAAAGCTAATATTTTCTTCGTTTATGATGTTCTTAATTACATAACTAACTATTTGGTCGATATGTTTCCTTTAATATGGAAACGAGTTTTACTTCTATATATATGTAATATCAAAATAAAGTTCTTAAAATCACAACAGAGCCAACCCATGATAACAGACATGACACACAAATGAAGCTTTATAACAATAGTCAATAATCAAGATGGTTTATATAACACTATTTTAAGAGCTAAGATATGACACATTATTTATATATATATATATATATATATATATATATGTGTGTGTATGTGTATATGTATATATATAATTGTGCACTTTCAGTATTTTCTACTCCCCTCAACAAGTGCATTTCTTTTACTCTTGTTCTCTTTTTTCTTCATTTCTTTTTTCTCTCATCCTTTTACCCCCATTAACTCACCTGCTCTAGAATACTTTGTTACCATCCTGCAAAATACACTAGCACCTACGTAAACACTCCTCATTACTTTTTTTTCATCTAACTACCTATACGCAGCCCCTTTCTTATACTTACTCACCACCTAATCTCTTCGCCCAATCATTTTAATCAGACATCCAATGTCCCACAGCTACCAATTTCATTGTTCTCCCACTATAACACATCATTCACTTTATCCTGTAATTTTGAATTGCCTTTCATCACAACTCCCAGCTATTTTTGACAAATTTTCATAACTTAAACGGAATATAAAATCTAAAGAAACATTACTCGTTTTTTGTTCTACATTGTTCGCTTATGTTTATCGTTTTCTTATCTACACACACACACATACACACAAACACACACATATATATATATATATATATATATATATATATATATATATATATATATATATATATATAATATATATATATAGACTTCTTTGTAATATAGCAGGAAAATCCCAGCTGAGTGCTCGATTAATTGAGAATTAAAGTTAAAAATAAAAAATTAAGAGCGTAATATTTATTAATTTTGGTACAGAAAAATTAGTACAACATTTGTACGGTCGGTTTCAAGCACAGAAGGACTTAGCCATACGGCTTTCTTTGGCTTCTGTTGTCATCTGTTTCGGAAATGTGAAGTCACGTGTGACTCTGGTTTGGACGTGTTATTTGCTTAGAGTGTTATTTATGGGTTTTTTTAAATTTAGTGTAAGGAAGGTTTAATAAGGTTGGAAAAAAAGGAAGGGTAAAAAGTAACCGTTGAGATTTAAACTGGAGAAGATTTAAAGAGATATAAAAAGTAAAAAATAAAAATTTCTATATAAATACCGTGAACCAATATTATGAGTGTCGTATATTTGTCCGTTACTGTTTTTGGGGTTTAATGGTGTGTCTTCTAAAAAAAATAGGGAGAGAATATGAGTTTAAGGATTATACTTATGAAGAGATAAAAAGGTTAAAAAGAACAACATTAATTAAGTTCAAATTTAAATCCTGGATTAAAGGACTTTAAATCAATCCCAAAGGAATTTAAATAAAGATATCATCCGGGCGGTCTAAGGGCAGTAACTCTGTAGGGTTTTTGAATGATTTGTATTAGGGATTTAACATTATTAACTAAGGTATACTGAATTTGTATGGGGGTGATAAAATTGGTATGCTGATTACAACTGGTATAGAGATAAGAGTAAGGATTGGGTCGCCAAGATTGGATCTGTTTGGGAGATATGGGAGATTAGCATTATGGCCGAGAAATGGTGAGGAATTAAGGGAGTAATAATAATGTGAAATGAGGGTGTTACCATCTTAATGACTGGAGAAATATTTTTGGGATAGTTATAATTATTGCTCTTGAAAAGTAGTGTGGATATAGGCTGATTAAGGTATTTGTTCGTATTTTTTAATTTTATTTATATTCATAGGAAGATTTTCCGGAGTGGAAGTCGGTATTTAATGGGGCAATTATGAGGTTATGTATTTGGCAGAGGGGAGGGGTGTAGCTAGGCCTTTATGTGTATCGGTAAGTCCAGTTCATGAGTAGTGCGTGTCTCCTTTTAAAGATTTCATTTCGAATATTCAAACAGACTGTATTTGGGTCAATGATGGTCCTTATTATATGGTATTTTTCAGCGTGTTCTGTGTGACGCTGAAAAATAACAATTTCGCAATGAAACAAAACTTTTACATATGTTTCTGAAGAAAGTCAACATTAACACCGTCAATTCAGGCTCTTTACTCTAAATTAAAAAGCCGAAAAGAAGACACACCCGAAAGCAATACGTAAACGATCACAGAAAATGGCACATAAAGGATCAGAGAATACAAATTGTAAAGCAGGAAGAATCAAACATATAGAAAACATCCAGGAAAAGCAGCAAAAACTACTCAAGAACGAAAAAATATATACATCCCTCATTTTTATTTGTACTATCACGATCTGATTAATTAGATTTTTCTGAACAAAATAAAAGTTGATATTTTAATTTTAGTCTAAATCTACATCTTGTTTTTACATTTGTGTTTTTCTCTTCTTTCTTCTTTTTTCCTAATGACTCTCTCGTCTGTCTTCATCGAATACAGTTCGTATTCCTTCCTCGATGCCGTCTTCTGTTTCCCTTTTCCTTTCACTCCTAGTTCAATCTTTTTAGCATTCCATTGAGTGTCGCCTCTCACTTCTCCCATTGACTGTGTCAAATGTCAACCTCGGCTTTTGATCGCATTACTTCTTCATTTGACATTTGCATTACCCGCCAAACGAGGCGAACCATTGCTGGGATACAATTCACAAAGATCAACAAGCAACCACGAGAGAAAGAAGTTACATTAAAAAAATAGAAAAATCAAGAAGCAGATCGGAAAAGTCGGAAATGTCAATAGCTTTTGACATCGGATGATTGCATTTGGGACTTTGAGATTAAAGCGTCACAATAAAACAAATACTTTCATTTACCAATGGAAATGCTGGATTCAAGTCAAATTTTTCTCCTCGTTTTATGATCGGGAATAGTTTTGGAACTCAGAAAATGTTCAGAAGCCAATCAAAACGATTTCATTAATCTTTTTACATTTTTTCATTCTTTCATTCTTTTTCACAGGTTTCACGGACGTTTTCTATTCTTCGTCAAAAGCAAAAATAATGCGAAAACGTTCTCTGCGCGTTTCGCCGCCGTCTTTTTAAAATTCTCGTATTTCTCCAGCTTTTTTGTCCATTTGCGTTTGATACCTGAGGATGATTCGACGAAGAATCGAAAACGTTCGTGAAACCTGTGAAACCTATGGAACATTTATTATTTTTTATTTATTTTAATACAAAAAAGACCATCAGAAAAATTGAAAAAATAAATAAGGTGTAATAAAACAGGCGAATTCTGTTATTTTAAACAATGTTTGCATATATATATATATAAAGTGAGTTGAGATCAACAAAATGAGAACCGAAATTAAAACACAACGATTATTTGGCGTACCATCGTTTCCAATACAATTTGGAAAAAAATATTTTGTATTATACTTAAGATTACTCCAAAGCGCCATTCATCAGCGCCCTTTAAAACATCACATACAGAAGTGCTTTAAAAAGAACACAAGATTTCAGTATTATTTCAAAAAAAAAAATATATATATATATTCAGACAATATTAGAGATATAACCTCCCATTATGTAACCATATATTACTCCATCAGTCAGTTCAAAAATTATAATAGAAAGGAAACACATTAGTAACAGCAAATTAAATATTTATACTATTTAAATGAACCAGGAATGATGATGATGATGATGATGATGATGATGATGATGATGATGATGATGATGATGATGATGATGATGAGGATGATGACGATGACGACGACAACGCAACGACAACGACAACGACAACGACGACAAGAAGAAGAAGAAGAAGAAGAAGAAGAAGACGAAGAAGAAGAAGAAGAAGAAGAAGAAGAAGAAGAAGAAGAAGAAGAAGAAGAAGAAGAAGAAGCTGGACCTGTCGCCTGTTGTTGCCCGGGAGAAAAATAAAAGAATGAATTAAAATTTGTCAACATCCGACAGATCGCAAATAGGTCACATCGAACCATATTTATCCACGAAAATGATCACTTCTGATTTGAACAAACATAGAAATTGCCACAGTATAGAAGGATATCTGCTTCACTGACCGATTATGGAAAAGGTTACTTGTTTCGGGCCGGAATATTTGTTCGATCTGTTAGCTATTCCTTCGTCGTTCATTGAAAGCAAATCCTTGTAGAATGCGGAACTGTTTATTTATGTTGGTGGATTTTCGACACTGTAACAACTTACGTTTTGTCTAACTCTGCCCTCATGGGGCGTAAAAAGTGACTGAAATTGGACGATTTGTAACGAAAGTACATTCTATTTTAGACACGCAACATAAAAGTACATTCTATTTTAGACACGCAACATAAAAGTACATTCTATTTTAGACACGTAACATGAAAGTACATTCTATTTTAGACACGAAACATAAAAGTACATTCTATTTTAGACACGAAACATAAAAGTACGTTCTATTTTAGACACGCAACATAAAAGTACATTGTATTTTAGACACGTAACATGAAAGTACATTCTATTTTAGACACGCGACATAAAAGAACATTCTATTTTAGACACGCAACATGAAAGTAAATTCTATTTTAGACACGCAACATGAAAGTAAATTCTATTTTAGACACACAATATAAAAGTACATTCTATTTTAGACACACAATATAAAAGTACATTCTATTTTAGACACGCAACATAAAAGTACATTCTATTTTAGACACGCAACATAAAAGTACATTCTATTTTAGACACGCAACATAAAAGTAAATTCTATTTTAGACACGCAACATAAAAGTACATTCTATTTTAGACACGCAACATAAAAGTAAATTATATTTTAGACACGCAACATAAAAGTAAATTATATTTTAGGCAAGTATAGTACATATATATTGTGTAATAATAAAAAAAAAACTGAGATCAATTTTGATCTCAATTGCGCAAATTAAGGTGCTGATTAATTACTATTATAGTCACGTAAATCGACGAAACTATGATTATTTAGTATGGACCACGTGTATAATATATATTATTAAAATGCCGAGAGACCGCAAATAGTTCACATCATCAGTAGCAGTTTAAGCATTGAAGAAAGTGTAAAAAGTTATGAAATAAATCTTTATAATGCTCGCTATGAATTAATATTAATAATGTTCGATGAATAGGAAAATGTAGATGAAAATGTGTTCGAAATTGATTTCGAAGCCTTTTAACTGTCGCGAGTTGAATAAAAAAAATGCTATTTGTCATTATAAAAATATACTTAAATAAATCGACGAATGATAATTTAAATCGTATGTGAACAGAAATAAATGTACGTATCTTTGTAATGTTTATTGGCTGTAAAAATGTAAACACGTTTTTTAGAAAATGTTGCGAATAAATATATATAGAGAGAGAGAGAAGTTGAGAGAGGGGGGAGAAGAGACAGATATTGAGAGATAGGGGAGGAAGACCGAGAGAGAGAAAATGAACGGTTATAATAAGAAATTGTAAAGAAGAAAATAACCTCCCGCCCACAAATAAAACAAGAAGAATACCTAACATGAGAATGAAAACACAAATATTGGATTAATGTTATGTTTGTATGGATGGTCAAAACTGAAACAATGAACGTGTGTTGTCTGTTAGTTAAAGTAGTGTATGGTTACTAGAGAAACTGATATTACATGCTTCCATGGAATTTGTATCATCAATTTAATGTTGTTGAAATGAACACTGCAGTTCGTTTTACGCTGTAAGTATTAGGAAAAAGATTTTAAATCTTAAAGGTGTTATGTATGACATTGTCGAAGTGGTTAAGTTAAAACAAATAAAATTATACCTAAGACACACGAAAAGTTATAAGGGAAATGTGTAAAGTCGATTGGATGAAGAGATTGTAGCCCCCTATTTTGAATCACGGAACACTATAAGTAATTATGATCGTTAAATATATTCCGTAAATATAGGAATGAGAATAAGTATATAGTAATCGTTAGAAATAACGTCATTTGATATTCTCTAAAATCAGCGGAATGTGAGGAAGCACCTATTAAATTTGTGCGGAATGTATTGTATTATGTATTAGAGTAATGGCAGATAGATAGAAAATAATAAGGGGTTCGTTTTTATAAAGTAATCGTTGTTTACTAGTTCCTGGTGTCGATGGGGAGAGTGTTAGTAGTAAAATATTAGAGGGAAAAAATGTTGCTACCACTTCCATGAAGTATGTTTCGAAAAGAGTCTATGATGTGGTAGGCAAAAGTAATATTTATTGTTGGATGGAGAAAATAATCATGAATTTCTTCAAACACGATCGAGTGAATAAGCTTCATATACTGGTGAGTTTAGTAGCTTGTGATGCATGTGGTTATTTTCTTACTCTTGCCGAAGGTACAGGGGGAAAAGTCTAAAATTTATATAGAAGATAATAATAATAATAACAATAATAATAATAATAATAATAATAATAATAATAATAATAATAATAATAATAATAATAAATATAAAAAAGTTAAAATTAAAATTAAGAAAAATGTAAAGAATAACAAGTTAGAGAGAGTGTGCAATAAAGAGTAATATTACAAACAAAGACAGACGGAAGGATGTTAATAACCAATAAAATACATAATAGAATTTTCCATATGGGCCTGTTGATTAGAAATTATTACTAAGTGGCAGTTTTCTAGATATCGAAGGTTCAATCCTTACTACAAACGATACCAACTAAGAATAACATAATAACTAACACTTCTTCCCGGCTATGGCTGACGAAATGAGAACAATTTACCCTCGTGGTTAAATAAAGCGTTCGGTTTCAAATTCTGTACAGGCTCTTAAATTCGAAATAATGCATCTAAAGAAGGTCGTAGGTTACATCGGCCGAAACGTTGTCAAATTAACTACAGAAATGAAAATAACAGTCCGAATAATACAATTTATTTTTATGTATTTATGAGCAAAAAATATGCTCCCTCCGGTCGCATAATTCTGCTAAGCTTGGAGGGTGTCATAATGAACGAAATACATACACTGACACTGACAAAGGAGGTTATGTCTAGAAGGATGGTATCATTACAACAGAATACTGGGAGAATCTTCCCCATAAAAGGATAAGGAACAACAGAAAAGATAATAATCCACCCATCCACCCAAAAAGGAGAAGGTAATACCTGGGAAGATGGTCGCATAACAGCAGAACAGATACTACATCAACCCTCCTTCAAAGAAGGGTGTAATACTTGGGAGGATTATCCCAACTCGTTAAAAAGGAGGAAGTAATTCCTGAGAGAATGGTCTTTTGACAACAGAACCGAATTATAGATTAAATAATTCTTTTCTTTATTTAAAAATGCATATTCATAAAAAAAATATTTTGATAGTTTCTTGGATTGTTTGCCTAAGATCAAAGTGTAGTATCTACATCTGCATTACAGCGACATCGGACGTGAATGTACAAATAATACAGCGTCATTAACGGAAGAGATGAAGGGGGAGAGGGAAGTGGGGACGCAGATAAACAGCCAATCAGTAGCTCGCTTGCTAGCTAGCCACCCGCTTTCTCATTTTTCCGTTCGGTAAGAACTCTTGTGAGCGATGTTAATAGTTTTTAAGTTTAGCCATTATGTATTAAAGCATTTTAATTAAGTAATGTTAATATCGACGAAATTATTGGGCATAGGTAGATAAAATAGTTCAATAAAATTAGAAATAAATTACATTAAACATAAAATAATTATTAATTATTTTAAAAATAGATATGCAAATTGGTCTATCTAATATCTGTTCATATATCGTTCGTTTCTAGTATATATATATATATATATATAGAGAGAGAGAGAGAGAGAGAGAGTATTTAACATTTCTATGGTGTATTATAACAGTAACACCGTTTTGATTGTAATATAGGAGTGATAAATGAAGAAAATTCGCAATTATTTATTTAGTGATTCTTTTTTTCTTTTACATTTTTTTAAATTTCTTTAAATCGTATTTTTAGTCTATCTCTCATTTTGATTTATTATTTCTGTATTAATTCTTATATATCCCTTCCTCAATATATTCTTGAGTACTTTTCTTCTTTCAATCATCGCTAATTTTAATATTAATACTCTACTACGTACAGTTGTTACTTTTGCATCCACGCATACATTGTTAAGAGAGAAGTGGACTTGGTATGAAGAAGAAAAAGAAGAGAATTATAGGCGAACACTTCCTGTTGAGGGGTTAGTAGAAGTAGGGATAGTGGATTTGGCATGAAGAAGAGGAAGTGAGAACAGTTGGGATGAGGAAGACAATAAACATATGAAACGAGGAGAGAGAAAGAAGGCGTGTATCAACAAATACGAAAGGAACCATTGTTCATGAATATTTTTACTGAAAAAAAAACTTAGCTCAAATTGACAATTTCAAAACAAAAAATCTGTAAAACCTGCAACGTGAACTTATCAAAAGTTTTATAAATTATATTAAAGACATTTTCATTCTATTTTTAATAATTAATGCGTCACATTTATTTCATAGAAAAGAGATTCACATCTTTTTCTTTGTGTCTGTCTCGGACTACTGCGGATCCGCAATAATAGATGTTTGCCTCTGCGATCACAGGCTTCTTCCGGGTGAAGACTGGTTTTACGGAGATCAGGATGCAGCGCGTCTGTTCATCTAATAATCGATCTTACTCTCAGTCGCTTCCTAGCGACTTCAAATTTGAAAGCGAGTTTGCGACAGTGTCGCCGTTGACCCTCACACATATCCAAACCATCTGAGCTGTCATGCTTTCATCTTGTCCTCGATCGGTGCAATTCCGTACCGCCTTCAGATGTCGTCATTAGAGACATGGTCGAACAGTGTAACTCCCAAGATCTAACGAAGCATTTTAGTTTCCATGACGACGAATATTCGCTCTGCCTCGCTCATTGTCGGCAAACACTCGGGGCTATACAAAGTACAAAGCGACGGGTCTCACAATAGTCCGGCAAATCTTTACGGAATGATTAATATTAACATTAAATCCTGAAATTAACGTAACTTCAACAAATCCCTTCAATTTGGATCATCGATTTGATGCGATGTTGTTTATAATTAAGTACAAACTTCCAATAATTCCAAAACGCATCCTGGTGATACCAGATCAGGCTGCCCTGTGGCTCCCTGAGACGAAATTCACCTACATTGACTCTTTTTTTTTTTTTTTTTTTTGTAAAACTTAATTATGTTCTACAAAACCAAAAACAAAAACAACAGCCCCTCTCCCTTTCTCCCTCCCCTTTTTTATTTTTATTTTTCCTACCCTACTCCCGGTCCTGGATATGACCTTAAACTACATCCGATGGTGAGATCCGGCTAACGGACTTTGGGGAATGTGGAGCCTCCTCTTAATTACCATTGCTCCCAGGTCCACCCTGACCCGGAGTGGTAGTACCTGTTAGGGTCCCAACTATGGGTTAAATAGAAACAGATATTAAAAGGGGGAAGAAACAAAAAAGAGAAGAAAACAAGACCAGATTCGGCATTAAATAACCCAAAAAGGGTTGATATGCCGTAAAACAAAACTACCAAACTACCAAAACGCATCCAATTAGTTTATTTATATTGCTCTATTTCATTCGCACATTCATTGATTCTTTTATTATTTTCTCGTTCTTAATCTTCTCTTCTTATCAATTGTTTTTTTTAATCTTTTTTTATTGCTTTTATTTATCAAAAACAAGGCACATTGCCACTGTGAATTACATTGAAGGGTCTGTTAATTATTGTATTTTTTTTTTTTAAATAAAAACGGTTTTTAAAGTTATTAAATAATAACAGCGCACACTCATTTTTGCGTCATAATACTTCAACTTATCCTTCAGGATGAACGAGCAGTTGTCTCAAAACTGACTTGCAGTTCAGCAAAATAAATGTTCTCAATATCCGCAACGTGTCGCTGGCAACTTCCTGCCTATGACACAATAAACTGACACGTATCTTTCATTCTAATCGTTTACTTCTAATTGAACTTTTCACTTCCTCCCTACTCCAGATTTATGTGGAGAATGTATCTATCTCTCTCCCACGGCGGGAAGATGTGACACAATGGCGGAGAGTGGGGTTGAAATCAGCGCCCAAGATGAAAGAGCACTCTGGTCGAACAAAAATTGCCTGGCCAGCTTCGTCGGCATTCCCTGTTAGGGGCTACTCAGACGATTAGCAATAAACTCACCCCGTCTCAAAGGATCAGAAGGCAGAACCTGGGAAGTTGCCCCCCCCCCAAAAAAAAAAACTGCACAGGATCATACCTCAGACCGACAGCGAAAAAGTCATCCTAAAAAATGGCAGAGACTCCTCCGGTAACTTTATGTGGAGAATAAATAAATATTGCTGCACTCGCTTGTATTATTCAATCTGCTTTCATCAATTTATTATTTCCATCAACATTTCTCATATTCTTTTATATTTCTATACATCCTTATTCTTTCTAACCTTGTTTCTCTAATTTAGATTTCTTTTTAATTCTCCATTTTTTTTTCAAGTTGCAATACATTATCTTTTACGTTTCTCTATTTTTATGACATGTATACAAGCTTTTTAACATACAACGAAAACAAATACTGTTTTTTTTTATTGAGAATCAGTATACACAATGGGTAACCGGGCAAACGCTTACGACCTTTTTACCTGCGATGTCATGAAAAAGGTGGGGATTCCACGAAAGAGGGGAGATTCATAAGAATTTCGACAAACTCCGTCCGCTGTTGTATCACATAAAACCATCTCTCAAAAATCTTTAAGAAAAATTGGAGATTATCTTAAATCCCGAGTGTTTTAGGCATATTATTTTGTTGAAAACCAACAAGCTAAACTGTTTTTTGGGGATGGGGTTAAAGTCGGAGGTTTCTATTTTTTTTAATAAAATATTCATGATTTATATAAGACTACTGGAATAATAGAAAATAAGGATGTTCTATGAGGTGATCCAAATAAAGTTAACTCATTTGAATCATTAATAAAATGTTTGATTCTTTTCTGCAATCCGAATTTGTTATAATAAAACTTCAGTCTATACGTGCCTTGACCATTGACGTTCTATCGTGAATGTCCAACAGACTTTCTTTTATTACCGTTCAATTATATGCTTCAAGTGTGTCTTGCTAGTACACTTTGACACGACGTGCAAAATTGTCAATAATTCTGGCACATTCCTCTCTTGGCACTGAATTCGTAGCTCTGTTTCCCTTATCGTTCAAGTTTAAGATTTTACCATAGCTCCTAGAGTTGTGAACCCAGCTGTACGTGTTTTTCTTTGATTATTGGCGATATTGAGGTTTTGCTTTGAATCGAGTATGCAATCATTTATTTATTTTTTTAACTGAAAAAGATTTTTGAAACTATTCTATTGTATTTTTATTGCAATGATTCTAATTAATACGTTTAAAATATGAAAGCAATTGCGCCATTATAGAATATTCTACAGACGTTTTCATGAGTGACTTCTTTTGAGGGCTCACCGTGTATTATAATGTAGCGAAAACATATTCAAAAACTGACAAGAGTTAGGGTTTACACATGTTCTTCTCTCTTTCCATTCTCTTTGCTTTTAAGTTTTAATTTCTAGGTGTTTTCCTTTTGTAACGTTACGTGACACTAATAAGCTGTTTGTAACGTTAGATAGGGAATCGTTTTGATTGCTCGTCTCGTTGGTAGAATAAACAGCTCGTCTCTCTTTGTTACGTTGTAAGTAGTTGGTTCAATGAGTAGTAACATCTCTCTTATTCTTTCTCGTCTTCTCGGTTCTTGTCCAACCGCCACAATAGTCGTAATGAAGATATAATAACAGCCACTTCTGTGCCCTCTTTTCTTTGATTTTGTAATAATAACAATAACAAAACCAACAATATTCTTGTTCTTTGTGGCTTTTGTTTTGTCAGCAGTATAAAGTTACATGCCAGGAAATCTTTTCGTCGCCCGCTCCACAGGAGACAGAAATAAAACTTCGAAAAATACGTCCGTATCTCATCAGCATGCTTTCCAAAGAGGAATACTTTCTAACTTCATCGTTACATGTAACTTCGAACTTCCTATCTATGACATAATATCCTTAAAACCTGATCCTTAGTATCAAATGGAATTTACCGATGTCACTTTAATTTAGCATAATGTGAAAAATTCCGATTAACATTAGTTTTGAACAACTTCAGCCAAACTCTTGCTTTCATTTTTTTTATTGCTTTTACACGTTTTCCTATTTTGCAACATTTTCTGTTATGTTCATATTGTTTCATTTTTCCATCTACAACAAGGATGTAGCGAGCAAAGCAAATACCACATTGATTACTTACGAAAAATAGTCTGCGTCAATTAGCAAACACATTACACATAATTATTTCATTATGATTAATACTGTTGTTACCTTGCAGGGCCGATAATGATTAATGACGATATGCAATGACGATATGCTGTCGGGAGTAGGCGTGTTTTTTATCGCACCTACTCGCTCTGGGTCTGGTCTTCTACCTTGTCTATTATTTGATCCATATATTTTAGTTCTTCCATAAAAAATCTCATTTCTCTTCCTTCAATTCGTAACACTAGACTTGGATTCATTTGAATAATTCATGTACATGCGATTTACTGGTTATTACAATATTATATAGGTAGGCGGTCGCTAATTGTAGTCCGCTAAGTAAGACGTCTATTACTTGTTGGAATAGGGCTGGCGCAACATATGTCCCAAATAGTAATCACTCAAGTTTGTACTAACCCGTATGGGTATTTCTACACAGTATCTTTGAACACCCATCGTTCACCGGTATTTGTAGATACGCGCCATTTAAGTTTTTCAAGGTCACAGCAGTATTAATCATAAGGAAATAATTATGTGCAATGTGTTTGCTAATTGAGGAAAATATTCTTCGTAAGTGATCAATTTTATATTTGCTCCGATCGCTACAATCTTTCTTGTAGATGGAAAAATGAAACAATATGAAAGCATAGATAGAGCACTCTCACTCGACTCAAATGCCCAGATACATGTATTGTGGGGATGTTAATGCACACCACCGTAATTGGTTAGGATTCTTCGGCCTTACTGACGCAGCCAGTAACTCTACGTATAATTTCTCCTTAGCTCATCCCCTCTCTCAAACTGTCGATTTCCCGACCCGCATCCCCGATCAAGTAGACAAGCAAGCCTCACTTCTAGACTTGTTCTGAACCATTGCTGCCAGGGGCTTGTGTGACGAAAGCTCATAGCCCGCTCGGGAATGTTGATCACATTGTGGCAATGATTTATATCACCTTAAAAACTCGTTCAAAAGCTGATAAGCCGATGCTCAAAACGACGAGATACAACGAGCAGGCTGATGTTGAGTCATCCGAGATCACATCAGCGACGCCCCATGGAGGGAACCCTTCTCACTCGCTGCTGATCAGTGTGCAAATGAGCTAACCGAATATGTCAAAGCAGGCATTGAAGCCCATGTCCCCATGCGAAAATTCTCCAGCAAGCCCTACTCTCATTAATGGTTCACCTCGAAATGTGCAGCTGCCATTGCTGAGAGGCAGCAAGCATTTTGTAAATTCGGCTGCTATAAGTCAGCTGCTAATAGACAGAAATTTAAAGAGTCGAGAAATAATTGTAAGGCCGTGATAGGCGAAGCAAAGAGAAGATATACAGAGATAACCAAAAAACGCATTAAGTCACAGTAAGTAGGTACTCGCGATTTCTTGAAAATCTACAATAGTGTGGTGAGCAATGGACAATCAACGATTCCCTCACTATCAAACCACAATAATGTCGTTTGCACGGCAACAGATAAGGCTGAACTACGTTCACAGCGTTTCGCCTCAAACTCCACTTTAGACTCAGAAAACTACTCCCTCCCTAAATTTCTATTGCGGACCGAAGCCACACTTGAAACCTGGTCATCACCCCATCTCAGGTCAGGGACATCATTAAAAACCTCGACACTACCAAAGATTGTGGGCCTGATCTTATACCTGTAATAGAAATAAAAAATGCTCTGCTGAACTGGCTCCTCCCCAAATTCCTAGCTTAATTACCTCTGTGGTACCAGTCTTCAAGATCTCTGGTGATAGAACTGATCCTAACAACTACCGCCCAATCAGTATACTCCCGATCTTTGCTAAAACTTTTGAATCCTTAATTAATCTAGCGATAGTACGGCACTTAGTTGATGCTAAACTTCTGCCTGACCGCAAGTATGGATTCAGACAAGTACGATCTACTGCGTGCATCCTAACGGTCATCTCTGAACGCCTATATCATACAATGGACAAGGCATGTAAAGCTAGGGCAGTAGCGCTTGATATATACAAGGCTTTTGACAAGGTATGAAATAAGGGGCT
The DNA here is from genome assembly GCA_963556195.1 of Sepiola atlantica. Classification (NCBI taxonomy): domain Eukaryota; kingdom Metazoa; phylum Mollusca; class Cephalopoda; order Sepiida; family Sepiolidae; genus Sepiola; species Sepiola atlantica. Next base: position 141,887,154 of record OY744517.1, read on the forward strand.
TCTCTTAAAAATACGCTCATATGGTATTACTGGGCAAATATTTAATATAATTAAATCTTTCCTAACCAAAAGAAAGATTCAGGCTGTCCTCAATGGCCGTTCATCTAAGCAACGTGACATAAATGCTAGTGTACCCCAGGGATCTATCCTTGGGCCTTTATTGTTCCTTATCTTCATAAACGATCTCCCTGATGACATTGAGTCTAAGATGTATATTTGCTGACGACACCACGCTTTACTCTCGTCATGTTGGCAAAACAGACGCTATCATATCCAAAGCAATGGCTGAATCCTTAGAAAATAACCTCCAGGCTGTAGTAGATTGGAGTCATAAATGGTTGGTAACTTTCAATGCCGCAAGGACAAAGGTCTTTCCTTCAATAACTACAAGAAACCTCTTCAACCACCAATTATCATTGCAAATAACACCCTACCTGAGAGTTCAACATCCAAACTCCTCGGCCTACCCTTCACAGGCAACATGAATTGGAACAAATGCATTGAAGACATTGCTTAGGCTGCAGCAAAGAAGGTTGGCTCCCTCTACCGTGCTAGTAAACTCCTCACACCTGACATTATACTATATCTCTACAAAGCCACTATCCGCCCATGCATTGAGTATTGTTGCTACATCTGTGCTGGTGCATCATCCGCTACTTTCTCCCTCTTAGACAAGGCCCAAAAAAGAATCGCCAACTTAATAGGTCTCTCACTATCCAGCAAATCCCAGCCCCTGTCCGATCTCCGATGAACTGGCTGCTCTGGTGACCCTTCGACGTTAATACACTAGACCAACTCGACAATCAGCAAAATCGCATCTATTCACTGTGGAGGTCCCCAGATGCTGGAGAGTCTTTTACTTCAATAACCTCTTTCCATCGTGCTGCCAGCCTCTGGAACTCCCTCCCTGCTCCCTGTTTCCCCGACTGTACCGACGTGCAGAGGTTTAAAACTAATATAAACAGACATCTTGCTACACAGCTTCCAACTTAGGATGAGACCCAAAACCTACACCCTAATTCTCAGTAACCCCTTACGTCTACAGTGTCGGCCTGCCTTGTTTGGAGTGAAATATGTTTTTTAAAAATCTGAAAATAAATTCCTCCGATGAGTTTCGCGAATATTTTATCTGGACTAGGCTTAGGATAGTTATAATCCTTTAGTGCTTGGTTTAAACTCATGGTAAAATATTCACACACACGAATTTCTTTATTCTATTTTTACATAAACTATAGGCGAATCCCATTCGCTGTATTCAAACTTTGATAACATTCCCATTTATTAGTCTATCTAATTGCACGTTAATTAAATTTAACTTAAATAAAAACAGTTGAATATTAGATTTCAACTTAAACGTTGCAGTTACTGTTTTACATTTTCCCAGTCCACCATAAAAAACTTATGAACAACTTTCTTTCAATTCTTTCTTTAGTTTCTCGGCTGCAACATCTAAGGTTTTTATATTCTGGCAGAAAAAATTCATAGACATTTTCCATAATTGAAACTTTTCTATCTAATCTATGTAAATCAAAAATATTTTCAATTTTTAAATTTGTCTTAATAGTGTAACTGTTGTTATTAGTTCGCCCTCATTTCTTTTTGTTCTTCAAGGACATTTTTGGCTATTCTTCTACTTCCCATCAAAGTAGGTTTACCAATTTTCTTCCATGGTTAAAGATTTATGGTTGACAAATCCGATTCTGAGCCAAGTTGCAGTTTAATAGTCCTATTCAATATTCTTACTTGTACAGACTTTCTAATAGTTTCCACTTCGTCACATTTAGCGATTCTAATAAAGCTTTTTTATTTTATTTTTTACTCTGCAGTGTTTACTTTTGTAGTTCCATGCGATTGGACTTTAAACGCTTTTTCATTTTATATGGACATTCTTTGTACCAATGCAGCTGCCTGCAACCAAAACACGGTTTAGGAGGCAGATTCTTTTTCTTTTGTTTATCAAATTCAGCTGGTGAAATATTTTTCTTTTTGTTACGGATTTTTATAATATATGACACTATATACTGTTCAATGTCTTTTGCCTCTTGGTAATAAAACCTATGCAGTTTTTTTTGCTGTATGTTAAATCAGGTTCATCCTCTAGTTTGAGAACCTTTCTTCTGATTTTCACATCCGTATTCCATACTAAATCATTGTGCAAATATAAGGCTTCTACAATTATTAGCAATCACTTCCGACAACTAAAATCATCGCAGTGTTTGTTAACTACGCTAGCAAAAGTCGTGTAGTCTTCGTCGTCTTTCCTTGTGAGATCCATGCATTTCCACCTTTTGTGTAAAAGACACGCTTTAGGGCTAAACAATTTGGTCAAATGTTGTATCGCTTTAACAAATGTAAAGTCGCTGGTTTTTGTGGCAAGATATAATTGACGAATTTGGTATGTTAAACCGTACCAAATTTTCTTAATACAAACGAACCTTTTTAAAATCGGTCCAATTCGCACAGTCCGTATTATAAATATCCTAGTATCGTCTGAAATGTAATCTTGGAGTCATTATCGTAATTTAAAATATAAATATTATTCCAAATAGTGTTGTGAAAATGCACTTTCATCTTAATCATTTTAACCCTCATTCTATGATTCGTATAATTTTTTCTGTTCCTATGAAGAAATATTTTCTAGAAATGCTTTCATTTGTTCCAGCTTTCTGTTTCCATTTTCTTCCGATATTCATTTTGTTCCAGCTGCAGTTCTCTAATCCTGATGTAAACAGACCCCAAACTCACCAATCGTTTTACAGTTTAGAAAAGGACAAAAAAGAAGTTTTAAACATTGTTGTGTAGGACTAATATCTATTTAGGAAATATTATCGGGTTAATATCATAGCAAAATACAATGATCATTTAATCTCAGGTTATATGATATTAGCGCCTCTTGAATACGCTAATAGTCACGATCGAGAGAAAATAGATGAAAGTATATTTTTATCATTTCCGACAGCATATTATGTATCATGTTGTTTTTTTGTTTCTAAAGGCAAGCGGTCCGAGGAAACAAGCTATTAGAGTAGAAAATGTTCTGGCATCTCGGGGCCTCTACGGTGAAGTGATTGGAGATATTTTTTGTAAGTTCATCAGAGCACATTCTACAGAAGTACTTGTAAAATAAGCATGCAACTCTGCAACAATGTGACAGTAGCTGGAACTTGGCGAAAGTGCGGGACCTATCAGGTCAGAAATTCTTTTTTTTTGCACCCTGTCCAAGAATCAGAGGCTTGTTAGAATTAGAAAATAGTTGTTAATAACAGAAAGAAACACAGATGTTATATGCTCATTGTGTTCGTTCTGTGAGAAGCTGCATAACGACGTAGATGGCCAAGCCAACTTCGAATCGCCCTTTGGATGACTTCAAGCGAGATATCGTTTAAAGCTTCTTTAATTTTAGAATAAAAAATAGAATACGAAATAACGACTAGATTTTCCAGTAAATTTATATTCTTTGTATGAGATTATTATTATTGTATGACGTATATTCATTACTATTTGTTGTTATATTAATATTGTCTTTTTGTCTTTTTTTCTTTTTGTATGTTTTCTTTTTTTACTTCACTTCTTTATATTATAAAGAATAATTGAATAAGGCAGTTGGGCGAAAGGGTACTTTAGAGGTAAGTGCTTGCCCCAACTAACATGTGTATATGTTTGTATTTTTAGATTATTGAATAAAGACATTTATTATCATTATTATTATTATTGTTTTTGTTGTAGCTGTTATTATTATTATTATTATTATTATTATTATTATTATTATTACTGTTTTTGTTGTAACTGTTATTATTATTATTATTATTATTATTATTATTATTATTATTATTATTATTATTATTATTATTATTATTATTATTATTATTATTATGTTTGTGTCCTCTCCTCTGAAATTGATGTAAAAGTAAACCCCATGCCGTGAAATCCATTATGATGAAATCTGGACATTTCTCTCTACAAAGCCACCATTCGCCCATGCATGAAATATTGCTGCCAGGGCTGGGCTGGTGCACCAACCACTAGTCTCTCCGTCTTAGAAAGGGCCCAATAAAAAGCCTCTAATCTAAGCCCATGTCCCATCGTCGCAATATTCCATCCCTGTGCTAGTTTTACAAGTACATCGATGGAATGCACTCCGACAAACTTGCTGCATGTGTGCCCCAATCAACGTAAATACCTCCGACTAATTCAACAATCAGCAAAATCCCACCCCTTCACTATAAGAGTCCACAAACAGCGAACATATTTATACTTAAATAACTTTTTTCCTCGAAATGTGAACAAATATCTCGCTGTACAACTACCCACTTAAGATTCCCCCATAAATCTGGCTTCTTATTAACAGTCGCCCTTGCGTCTCAGTAACAGTGAGCCTGTTTTGGAGTGAATATCAGTGAAAAGAAATAGTCAATTCATTTGGTTCAATCGATTCAGAAATATGAACTCGGAGCAAAATCGTCTTTGGATGGATGGGACCTTTTTATACTAATGAGTCATCATTTACGAAGACCAACATCGACTTGAGGATGATGGTTCATGAGATTGTTAGTTGAATGATGAACAATACTATGAGAGGTTTAGAAAAATGGTTAGTATTGGATAATTTGATTGTTTAAGAGGATGGCCCGACAAATATTTGTTAAAATTGTACTTGAAACGACTATGTTGTAGTTAGGTGGGAAACAACCCCGCGGTAATATGTTCGCAGATTAGAACTTCTTAGGAAAAAAACCCTGTTCATGGAAGTCCCATTTGGTTTTAGGTAAAAAGAGGAAGAAAGAAAAGTACTTTGCAGTGGGTGTAGCGAGACGAGTTTTGATGTGAATTTACATCTATCTAGTTGTCATGTCTATGTATCTCATCCTATTACTTGGCTTATGTCGTGTCATATTTCGATGTGTAAATACATAAGGTTTGTTCTAAATCCAAATTGTCCTGTTTTATTATAGAAAAGCCTATATTATAGAAAGAACAAACATGTCGCACATTCAATTCACAAACATCCCAAAGTAAGAAGGCTCACCTCAAGTAGCTCGACTCATCCGTTCTGAAGAAAAGAAAGTTCATCACTTTTTAAACAGAATAAAACTGTATTTCGCTGTTTGGGGAAACCCCAGGATAACAGTGAAAAGATTAATTAAATTTCTCAATTTTACGGACGAATCGACAAAAATATATGTGTATAGTAAGTCGTGCTAATTATAAATTAGCACTTTGACTGGTCGTAAATGGCATTATAAGTTAAAGGAAGAACGAGAAATGAAAATATAACCGAGAATATCACGGTAAGAATTGAGTTAAAATCGAGTCGAATGCCAAAGAGAATCTTGGTGATTTGAAAGGATTTACTCTCAATTTCCAAAGAAAGCCGTCGGCCGTGTATGGTTTATGAATGGAAGGCAAGCAATCAGAATGATAATTCCAAATGATTGACTCTACTTACACATTTACCATAACTCTGAACATAAAATTTGTAAACTAAATTGAAATGTCATTTTTCTTATGAAAATCAATGTAAATATTTTGGTTTTGATCTAATTATTGATTTTAACATACGAAAAAACAAAACGTTAAGCGCCAGTAAACATTCCACACCCTCCTCTTCTTCTGATCTATCTCACATCCTCCCTCTCCCTCTACGTAAAAGTACTTACTTTCCTTGTCCGTCTAACGTCTCTCCCCCTCCCTCTCTGCAAAAATGTCTATAATTGTTTGCTGATTCCTGAATTATATAAATATGAAACTGAAACAATAAATTACAATAACAACCCATTATACCAACCTTTTCCAAATCTCATTTGAACTCATTGTCTGAATTACACATTTATCTTTATAACTATTGTTACTGAAATCACAATACCTGTTCACATATTGTTAATACGCCGCTTACAGCTTGTGTGTTGCATTCTACGTTTGTGTACATATATACATGGGTGTTCATGCATATATATATAGTTTAATAATAACAGAATATATAAGTAAATGATAAAATTAAACATTATCCCTACTAATGTCAAACCATGTATATTAATACAATGCATAACAAAGACTATTACTATGTATGTATATATATATATATATAGAAAAGAGGGTAGTGCAGTATTAGTGCAGTTCCAACGAGAGAAAAGTATATATGTAAAGGAGTAAGGCTACCAACATTTGTAGAATGTTTTTTTCAACATTTATTTATTATTTTGTTGTTTTTTTCAACATTTATTTATTATTTTGTTGTTTTACCATAAAATCATAAAATGGTAAAACAACAAAATAATAAATAAATGTTGAAAAAAATAACAAAATAATAAATAAATGTTGAAAAAAACATTCTACAAATGTTGGTAGCCTTACTTTTTTACATATATATATATATATATATATATATATATATATATATATACATATATATATATATATATTAAATATATATATATATATATAATTATATATATATATATGCATAGTTTTACACATATGAATGTGTGTGCGTGTGTTTGTATATATATACTCAGTTATCAGAAGTTAAATATATTTACCTTTCTTTATATTTACACTGCCTTCCATTAAATGTCACAGTATGCTATTGTTTTAATTATTTTGTGCATTATTAAATATTTTCAGTAGTTATTTTAATCAGTTTAATAATATTATATTGTTATTCTAAACAAATTGTTGTATTCGTCAGATGGTATTTTACTTTTTAATCAATAATACTTTTACTTTTTCCTTCGTTTCTTTCATGTGGAATTAATTGTGGCATGTAAATGTTATATTTCTTACAAACTTTATTTGGTATGTTTAAATTTACTTGTATTTACTGTGTTAGGCGTTTTGATTTAATTCATTTTAATGTAATGTGATGACTATGTTGTGTAACAATATGTATTATACCAGGAATAATAAGCCAAATTTTAGTCTGTTGTTAATAATTGGATGTAATCTGGATATGAAATAAATCCTTTTATGCAAGATTACGACGTTCCTCTCTGTGGCTAGTATATCTATTTTGAATGATTTCATAGTGGGGTTGCATGTGTTGATATGTTTATAGAACCGTGAGAATTCGACATTCTACCCTTGTAGCCAACAAATATTATTTGTTTCTTAAAAACTATACTCTCCCTTAAGCTTACTACTAACCCTAAGTCTGTGTGGCAAAAAAACGTCTAGATGAACCGAGAAACTAGGAGAGCAGTTACAACCAGAACTTACAGTTAGTGGTAGGGTTAAACCTTTTTGACAAACGCTGATCTTTACTCATAATTTCGGATATTTGCACAATAAAAATTGCAAAAATAAAAAATATAACAAATTAATTTCTAAATAATCCGGATTGATATAATTTTATCCATAAATTTCATTCAACAAATTAGTATTCACGACATAATTTTTTAAAGGAAATATACTTGGGATACTTGTCAAATAATTGGTTTTGTTTTACATATCGATTTGTGGCCTATTTGCGTTAATTTATATTTAATAGGATTTATAAGCCTTTTAAGTTGTTCGCATAAATATTGATTCTGAGCAAAGTAGCTACCTTGGTTTGTGTTATAAACTGACCAAACAAAGATAGCTACTTTGCTCAGAATCGGAATTTATGCGGACTTAAAAGGTTCATAACTTTTATTAAATATTAATTTTAACACAAATTATTGAAGGAAAATAAAAGTTTTTTAAATAATTGCACGACTTTATTTTCTTTAAAATAAGTTATGTCTGTAATAGTAATGATTATCCAAAGTATAATTATTAGTAGTATTAGTAGTAGTAGTAGTAGTAGTATTTTTGCTACACGGAGCTATTATTATAAGTAGTAGTAGTATTTTCTCAAAAAACATTCTTTTTTTTGTCGCCAAGTCTTTCAAGGTGTTCACACGTAATCAACTAAAAATATAACATCTCTTTTATAGGGAAGGAAGAAAAAATTAAAATGTTGAAAAAACGAAGAAATAAATCTAATATTCTTTGTGTCGTCTTCTATTTTAATATTTTATTGCGAGGTCTTATCTGCGTTACTATATATATATATATATATATAAAAATATATATATATATATATATATATATATATATATATATATATATATATACGTGTGTGTATGCATATGTATATTTATGTGTATATGTGTATATATTTATATGTGTGCATGTGTATATATATATGTGTATATGTGTGTTCATCTATAGAGGCTTTTAAAGTAGATCGCGTCATAGGAAATAAAATGACACGTTTCTCTATAAATAAATAAAATGGAAGGCCGAAGAAGGATTTGAATTAGAGATAATAAATTGTTTAATCGCTTTTGACACGTTTAAACATCATCCCTTTCTTCTTATTTTAACCACGTTAAGGGGATAAGATGAGCTGTCTTACCGAATTTCGTCGGAGAAGACGTGGTCTTTTGTAACTCAATTCTGTTAATATTAGTATATTGGGGGAGTTTTACTAGTTAAGATTGTTAATTCTGTTTTTTTTGCATCCATTGTAAGATTTTATTTTTATGTTCATCTTTCGGCCCTGCTGAAGTACAAGAGTGCGGAAACGTAGTTACATTTGGCCGATTTATATATATATATATATATATATATATATATATATATAGTGTTTGTGTTGAAGAAGTATTTGGATTTTTAAAAGATAATTGTCGAATATACTTCATATTCTCGTCAATATTTCACTAAAAAATAATAAATATAAAATATAGAATCGAATCAAAATAAAACCTAGACTGAAAACTTTTCGGGCATTCCAAAGAATTGAAAGAAATGTTATTTAAAAATTATTATAGGTCTAGATTATTTTTCACTATTTATAGAACCTTTTAGAAGTTTCAGTAACTAAAATTGGTCTAGTATTCTATCTAAAACGGTATTCATTCGTTTAACCTTCTTAAAACGTGGCTATCGCGGTGAAAATAAACGAACTTCCATTTCAGATCAATAATGGTGTTATTAAACAACGTAAACATTTCCAACTGTTATAACAAATAGGTGTAATGCCCTTGCCACAACCATCGAATTATTCTGATTGAAAGAAGTGTGGAATCACCATCAACGTTTTGCAAAGTGGTAATTCGTGCTAAGTTAGAAATCGATCAGATACGACGTAAGCTAATGGAACTATTCGGACCAAACTAATGGACATTGCTGAAAATAACGTACTCTACTTTGTCGATGGAAAACAACAGAGAACGAATACGCCGGAATAATCGGATGAAATGTTTTTGAATAATTTGTATTCTATCGAACTACTATTCTAATGTTCGTTGTTATGTTTGCGTTTGGCCGATGTAAACTCTTACCTTTTTATGTGCATCTTTTCTAACAGTTTATATTCCATTCTGCTTTCCGAATATACCTAGTATACAGGGAATTTCAGATTAACCTATTGATACTAAATTTACTTGTTATCTTCTTCTAGACCCCCAGATTGTTTTATTAATTAACTTTATTATGGGTCATACCTGCTACAATTGTTTCTATTTTTTATGTAGAAATATCATGTATACAAATTATATTTAGAAAGCTACTCGGGAATATAAACCAAGACATATATATATATATATATATATATATATATATATATATATATATATATATATATATATATGGAATGAATACGAAAATAAAAGTGAGCTTTTAGTAAATGGAACCTATAGTGAAATGGTTTAAGCTCAATATACGAGATAGAGCAATTATAAAGATAGCTGAACGAAGAGTGATAAACATGTACGAATGTCCAGATTTATTTCAAACTTCGATTGTTCAATGCAAGGTATATTCTGTAATAAAATTATGTTTATCATTCTTTCCTTAAGCCAAGACTTTTCAAAGATCGAAATCGTATCACCAGAGGAATTATATAGATAGATAAGTTGGCAGTGGAAAAGCCAAAATTCAACATAATATTTTTTCAAATGTTGAATTTTGGCTTTTCCACTGCCAACTTATCAATCTGTATAATTCTTCTGCTGATAAGATCTCGATCTTTGAAAAGCCTTGGCTTAAGAAAGAATAATAAACATAATTTTATTACAGAATATACCTTGCATTGAACAATCGAAGTTTGAAATAAATCTGGACATTCGTACATGTTTATCACTCTTCGTTCATCTATCTTCATATATATATATATATATATATATATATATATATATATATATATATAATCCGAGTATGGTATAGATCCACAGGGTATTACTCCAGGGGAGTTGACCCGGGTTTATTAGAGTGCTCAATAAAAATATAGAGCAGAAATATAAATATAAATGACAATTTATTTCATTTTGACTACAAAATTGATTTTGTTTCACGAGAGCGGTTTGTGTGGCTCCCGTTCTTCAGGTCTTAAAATAAAATTATGCCTGTTAGAATAAGTTCACAATCACACAAAGTTTTATGACAAGAAGTTAAAATAAAAATTAAATATGAATAGAAAAGAAATAAAACAAAACAAAACAAAGACAAAAAACACAGACAAAAATAATGATAAAAAATAATGTTAAAAATAAAAACAACAATAAAAACAAAGGTAAAAATACAATTGAGATGAAAAGAGAAAGAAAAAAGAAAAAGGAAAAGGAAATATTAAGAAATATAAAGATCTACACGGGACATAAAAAGGAAAATGGAGAGAGAGGAAGGAAAAGCATATTTGACTTGGTGATGGTGGGGGCGAAATATGGAAGCA
>OY744517.1:141902846-141952846 GCA_963556195.1 Sepiola atlantica
TGTTGACACGCACAAGGCAAAAACAATAAAATATATTCACGATGTAAAATTACGACGCTTGATCGAATCCAGTCTTATTCTACGATGAGATAAAAACATTCAACAAAGACCTGGTTTTCACAACATATCTAACATAATAGGTAAAATTATAATCAATGAATATAATCTAAAAACCTACGACAATGGATAATCTTTATTCTACAAAAATCGATCCCCTTATGTGTCCCTTTTTTCCTTTCTTGTATTTCTTTCTTCTCTTTTTTCTCTATTTTTACTCCTTTCTCTTGTATTATTTTTAATTTCATTGTTTTACCACATGGTTTAATTTCTATTTATTTATTTTTGTTGCTTTTATTTTTATTTCCCCATTTTTGTATCGTTCCATTTTCTTTCCATCTTGTGTTTCCAATTTTATTCTATCCATCATTTTTACTCAATTTCGTTCTCCACGTGCTGTCATTTTCTCTTATCCTACTACTAATAATACCTTATACCTTCCTCCTCACTCACTAGTCTTCCGACTCTTCCTCCTTCACATCCTCTCACACACGTACTACTCTTCCCACCCTCCTCTTTACACTCATTTCACATATCTACTACACTCAGTCACTTTTCCATCCTTCCTCCAACTACTATTTCTCCCTCACCATTTTTTCTTCCTACAATGTATAAAAATGATGAGTTTTGTTTTCAATAAAGCAACATCACCAAATGAATATAATCGAATCTTCTAAGTGACTCATGGGGACAGAACCCCTTAAAACTTCAAATACGTATATCCGATTTTCTTATGAGTGTTATTTTAAAAGTTGACTTAAGAAATAATTGAATTGTTTAGTTAGGAGAGTATCAGACTAAAACATCAAGTGTGCGGTTTTGATTCTAACCTCTGATTTTTAAAATAAAATTATATGAAATCAAATATATATATATATATATATATATATATATATATATATATATATATATATAATAAAATGTAAGTGAAAAATGTGGGTATACTTATTCAGTAACGCCTCTCCGACTGTCTGTGTGCCTCCCTACCTCTTTCTCTCTCTCACTTTATTCATTGCTCTCTCTATACCTAGATTTATATATATATATATATATATATATATATATATTTATATTTAAAAGGAAGGAGAATACCTCTATGTCTGTGTGTGTGTCTGTCCTTAAAAACAAAGACATACTAGCGAGTGTACCGATAATCGAAGTGTATTCACATGTATAATGTGCATGTGAAAAGAATAAAATTAGTTCTGCGTCTCTAACTGCCACTTAATTAGCTAATGACACTTTTCGAACATGTTAGACAATGGAATTAATTTATGTATAAGCGTTAGGTGAAGAGTATTAACATATATCTGAATAGCTCAGTGGGTAAGATATCTAGCTGACAACATCAAGACTGCTGTTTAAGTAAACTCTCCTTAATATGGTGTTGCATATAATGCTATCCAACACTCTTACCTTAGCAACGCAGGATAACCAGGCGAGTATATATATATATTTGAATCCTGCGACTTGATTGAATAATTATCTCTACACTGATGATTCCGTAAGGATGAAGCGTATACGTATGTAGATAAATAGATATTTATAATTATTTGTCGCTTCCAATTTCTGGCTGGGCACTCTAGTGAGTAGTATTTACACAGCCGTCAAAATCATAGCTTTAATACATGTTCCTTCATTAGTTGAACGCTTTTTTTTGTCGGCGGCGTATCGTGTCAGCTCGGCTTTATAGGTTTAAAACTCACACCGATTTATGTGTTCGTTCACTGTGGCCGCGTGTCTAAGGCGTTGGAATTTAAGTTGAAAACTGAACTCGTGTTCCGGGGTTTCGAATTCTGTGACAAGATTCAATAATTAACTCTACTGTGATTATTTCGGAGCCATGAAACGTATACGTATGTAGATAAACAAATATATATATATATATATGGAGAGATAGAGAGAGATAGATAGATAGATAGATAGATAGATAGATAGATAGATAGATAGATAGATAGATAGATAGATAGATAGATATAGATAGATATAGATATAGATAGAGATAGATAGATAGAGAGATAGAGAGATTAAATTGTTGTTCCAGAGGTTCAATCCTAATGGAATTTTCTTGTTCAATATAAAATTATGTTAAATATAAATGCATATTAAACGGCATATCTGGACTGTATCATAATACAATTTGTGTTCCTTTCTTTTCCATACCATAAAATGATCAGCAGGACAACACCGGAAGTAACTGTTTATTTAACTCTCTAAATTCCAGGTTTAACATTAATATAATAGAAAAAATCCTGGAATCTTTGAGATGAGGATTAATATTTTTATTATTTGGATTATTCAGACTACTGTTCTCATCTTTGATGTTATTCTCACAAATTTTCGGCCGATGTAACTTCCGACTGTTTTCAAGGACCCTTGGGTTTGAATAATATCCAAGATAAAAACAGTAGTCCGAATAATATAAAAAACGAAATTCAATGTTTTAAATTTAGTGACATTGAATGACCTTTTGATTCTACTTCCCCTCCTTCCCCCACATAGATATTAATTACATTCTACCCCAAAAAGATAATTCACATGAAAAAAGAAAGTTTATTTGTTTTTTGGCTAGCTTTACCTAACGAGCATTCCCCGTTAGTGAAAGAAATAATGACTCACTTGTTTACGAAGAAATGAAAAGTAATTTTGGTGACTTTAATTAAAAATTAAGATTTTTTTTTGCAAACTTCAAGGGAAATTACTAATGGCATGATTACTTCCCTTCAACGTCTAAGAATATTTGGCGAGTAAGAAAATAATCGTTACTTAAAACATTTTCTTAGCTGGAATAACATTTTTTAGAAGATTCTAAGGCGAAATAAAATGTATTCGTGCCTAAAACGTATTGGAAAGAAAAAATGAAAAACAAAGACTATTTCAAATCAAGTATAGATGTGTCAAATGGATTGCTATTTAGGTCTGACTTGGAAAATCCGACAGGATAACTTTAGATGTAAGATGACTATAAATGTTCTAGTAATATGAGATATTGCTTGGAAAATGATTTGTTTTACCACTTTGTACAGTGTTTTCTGATTCATTTACTAGAAGTTCGTTTTTACAACGCAGAATAAATGAAGTTCTGGCGGAAGAATGGTTTGACTACGTTCACTATTTTAGCCATTGATGCAAGCTGTTTACTAGATTATTAACAGCCAAAATATCTAGCAATTGAAACGATACGAGGGAAAATTCATCTCATGCCTATTGAAATGAACAAAAGCTACCGTAGCAAATGCTATTATCATGTTTAATTATTTCGACTTTGCTTGTTTCTTTTTGTAGCGGAGAAGTTTTCATGGAAACCTCACAATTAAAATAGTCTGTGTACTGTCCTAAACAGTTAGATACAGTTAATTATGGTATATTGTACAGGAATAAATCTTCAATTACGTGGACAGTTTGAATTTACTTATTTCTTTCTGTAATCAAAAAGCTTTCATGGAAACCTCACAATTAAAATAGTCTATGTACTGTCCTAAATAGTTAGATACAGTTAATTATGGTATATTGTACAAAAATAAATCTTTAATTTCGTGTGCAGTTTGAATTTACTTTTTTCTTTCTGTAACCGAGAAGTCTTCATGGAAACATTGCAATTAAAATAGTTTTGTTTTTATTAGCATTAACATTAAGATACAGTTTATTATAGTAGATTGTACAAGAATAAGCATTTAATCGCGTGTACAGTTTGAATTTGGTCAAATCTCACACAATTAAAATCAAGACTTTCAAAGAGTGAAAGTTTGTGCGAGACGGAACATTATTTTTAGTATTTTCATTTGTGATGGCCATTTCGGGAAAAGAAGGAAATCCTTCGTGGCCTCTGCCATTTGATTTCTATCTGAAAGATCAGAGGTTCAGTTTATCAGCCAAACACAGAAGATGTTCACGGATCGTGAAGATTTTCTTAAGACGCGGATGAAAGTCTGGTTTCCGCCATCGGTATTTGAGGCACGTAACACGCGCGCCATCTACCGATCAAAGATGTCTATAAGCGGACGTTTTCAGCGTTTTTATTACGTTTGTTGTTATTCGATGCGGAATAGGGCAGGAGGTGGCAGGAGAAGGCTGTAATGTAATTTACAGTCATTTGCCGGCAGTTTTTATATTCTATAGTCTGTTGTCCAGACATCGTAAGGGATTTTAACTCATGCTCAAAAGACTAATTTCAGGATTCAAATTAAGAAAAAGATAAGTAGATTTTGTACAGAAAAAAACATTCAAGAAAAACAAATTAAAAAAAAAGATAAAAGGATGAATAGCTGAAGCCTTTTGCTATAAGATTTAATTTAGTTAATTGAATTTAATTATCATTTAAGTTGAACCCTACCAGATAATATCAATCAAGTTGATACCCATAGTATAATATTGAGTAAGTTGAAAACCATAACATCATATCAATTAACTTGAAACCGATCAGATAATATCGATTAAATTGAAACCCATGAAATAATATCGATTAAGTTGAAACCCATTGGATAATCTCGATCAAGTTGAAACCCATCAAATAATATCGATTCAATTGCAACCCATAAGATAATATTAATTAAGTTGAAACCGATAAGATCCTATCGATTAAGATCAAACCCATCAGATAATATCGATTAAATTGAAACCCAATAATAATATCAATTAAATTAAACCATTATCAGATAATATCGAATAAGTTGAAACCCATCAGATGATATCAATTAAGTTGAAGCTTATCAGATGATATCAATAAAGTTGATACCCATGAGATAATATCAATTAAGTTGAAACCCATCAGATAATATCGATTAAGTTTTTTTTTACCTTAGTTCACCTTAAACAAGACAAGTTGCCATTGTAGACTTAAGGGGCTACTGGGAATTGGGGTGAAAGCTTGGGGGTCATCCTAAATTGGGAGCGGTGCAGCGAGATCCTTGTTCACATTAGTTTTACATTTCTGCCTGTCAGTACAGCCGGGGAAACAGGGAGCAGGGAGAGAGTTACAAAGGCCGGCAGCTCGAGGAAACAAGCTATTGAAGTTGAAGGCTCTCCAGTATCTGGGAACCTCCACAATGAATAGATGGGATTTAGCTGATTGTCGGGTTTGTTGAGGGGCCACCAGAGCACAAAGTTTATCGCAGCACATTTCATTGAAGTACTTGTAAAATAAGCACAAGGATCCAACCTTGCTGCGATGGAGCAAGGGCTCGAGCTTCGTGGATAGTGAGAGACCTATCAGATTATAGCCTCTTTTTGGACCTTGTCTAAGAGAGAGAGAGAGACTAGTTGATGGTGCACCAGCCCAGATGTAACAACAATACTCTATGCATAGGCGGATGGTGGTTTTGTAGCAATATAGGATACTGTAATGTGTAAGAAGTTTTCTAGCACGGTATAAGGAGCCCACCTTCTTTGCAGCAGCCTTGGCAATGTTTTCTATGAATTTGTTCCAATTGATGTTACCTGTGGATGTTAGGCCGAGGAGTTTGAACGTTTGATGTTATTTGGGATGGCAATCGGTGGTTGAATCCCTACCAGATAATATCAATTAATTTGAAACCCATCAGATAATAAAAAATGAGGTAGAAACACATGAGATGAAGTTCAATTATTAAAACGAAACTGATATTTCACATAATTGCAAGTGAAATTCATGACAACGTTTTTGTAGTGTGTATCCTATTTTAGATTTGAAGAAATGATTCCGGTGTCCTTGAAAAATGGTTAACTGAACTCCAATCTATTGCTACTCTTTGTTAGACATTAGTGTAGCAAGTGTTAAAAGTAGTAATATTACTATGGTAAATTTCTACGTAAGCTTAACAGTTAAGTAGATTGGAATTTTCCAATTAAAATTCGAATAAAGCTACGTGTTCAAACAGTGATGCCACACATACAAGTAGCGACCAGTCTTACATAGTGAATACGCCGGGGAATCTTTCTCTTTTGACTGAACTATCAGATAGAGCCGTCAGACTTTTAGATAGATGACGGCTTCCGCCATGGCGGGGACATGCGTATACATGTATGTTATGAAGACAAGGTAAATCTCTAAAAATGTTTATAAAACTCAATGGCGTTTGTTAATGTTTCTTTATTAATAACGTTTATGAACTATAATAAGAGAACATCGACAGTAAGAAAAGAAAATGGAAATGTTGACTGCTACATCACCACTGCGACTACGACCAGTTGATTCTATTGATGAAACGAACGCACCGTGGCGATTAAAGCAACAAAGACTCTCGCTGCAATTTCGGTTGCTTGAAGACTTCTGCTGGAAAATACCAGTCGGAGATCCGTCCGGTGGGAACTGGGCCATTTTAGTAGCCTTTTATCTGCTGGTCTGAGTTATTGGTCCTGGGTAATTGTAGGAGATGCACCCTCACAGGCCTTGCCTCTCTTCTTTAAGATGGAGTTAGTTTATTAATATCTAGTTGAGGCGCCCCGACTAGGGATTGTCAATGGGGCTGCCCAAGCTATTTTTAGGAGAGCAGCGTGCCCCTTTTGGGGGTTGAGAGGAGCTAGCCTATGCTCCCCACCTTCCAGCCTTGTGTCACATCTTCCTGCGGTGAAAAGGAAGTAAATACAAACAACAAGAACTCGTTTTTCTACCCAACATGAAACTAAATTACCTTTCTCGTCCCGTGTGCTAAATGGAATTTCCAGACGGAATTTCCATGAACAATTGATTTCTAATTATTTCCCATGTGTGGAACACATTAAAACGCAGACTGCTTCCCTGTGGGATACAACATGGCCGTCTTCAAATCAAATGCTAATAAATACTTGATATAAACCGTCCACATAAGTAATCAAATTGTGTTGATTCCATAAATCCTTTCAATCCTCTCATAATATTGCTTTATCATTCATTTTTGGCAACCCCATCATACCATTAACACTCCGGTTCTCGGTAGATCACTGACCTTAAGCGATATTGAGCCTGGTTAGTACCAGGTCGGTGACCATTTTGGAAATATCTGACACTGGATGTTGGAGGACGGCGATGGCCTCACCTCCCCTGACCGAGATATACATCAGACTGGGAACCGCGTGTGAATTTAATATTCCCTAGAAACTTCCTCCTTTGGAATAGGTGAATGCCGCACCAGGTATCAGATAACTCTTAATCTGTGATTGTAAGTATTTTGATGCAACGTTAGAATATCTTATAATTCTCTTTTAATAGCTCTGTCTCTCTTATAGTTCTGACCAGTACTGTCTCGTTGGAGTCGGGTTCTCCATACATCTTTAAGTGCATCAAATAAGTATTTGTAATAGGCGGTGTCTGCAAAATGGCTTGTCCATCTTTAATTCACACCACTTGATTGTCATGTTCCTCATTTCCCTAACCAAGCCCCTACATGCCGTCGTTTACTTGTCGTTTATTTAGTTGTTTACTTTGCCCATTCTGTTTTATTTCTGGTAGTTGTCAACATTTTTATGTTGTGATTGTATTTACATAACCAGTCTATTTTTGTTTATTTCCCAGTATTTCTGTATTTGGTTTTGAAGGATTTCATTTATAGAGATCAATGTTTGTTCCGGGTTTTCCATCCAAATTCTGATTGTCGACTGGATGTGATCGTCTCTCAGCTTGCATCAATCGTCCCTAATTTATAGTATGTTTAGTGTTTGTGTTGGATATTAGTTAGTATTTCAGCTAGTAGAGAACGTTTGACCTATAAACAGGATGTATGGTAGACAGAGTCAGAAAGGCCAGGCGCGTGACCTTTGTGGAAATCGGCCCTGCGTTAAAATAACAAATTTAGCGAAAGTTACATCAGATTGAGAGCGTAAAATTGCGACGAATCTAGATGGAAGATTCGTATCGAACAGACGTATTGTAAAGCCGTTCTGACTAGCGTTACGATTAATTAAATAATTTATCTTCCTATATGTTCCCTCTCCCTTTTACATTTCAGCATAACAAGACGAATATGTCCGAATAAATCATCTTTCTTATGTAAGTACGTTTTGGTTTGATAAATACAATATTAATTGCAAAATGTAAAAAAAATGCAAGAATGCACAAAAACAACTTTTGATTGCACCTGGCTACTGGGAAGACAATGGCGGCCAACGCGGGTGTTGCGTTATACCTTGTGTCATACATGCAGAAAATCAAGTTGCCGTAATCGTTGGAGAAATATTAAAATTTTATTCATCCATTAGTAATTGCATATTTTTGTTTTACATGCCCCGTAGTGATCTTTTTAGACGGAGGGCTTGTCGTCCTGAAATAAAAGCTCTTAATTTTTATATTTCAAAATGGCTATGTCAAAACAAAACCGCAGAAAGACAGAGGAGCTTTATTTAACTTGATTTTTTCCCCAAATGACTGACTAGTTGGGAGAGAGATAATCACCGTTTAATCATATTTTGTCAGTCTATCTCATGTTTTTATGTCCACGCGTTGCGTGCTTTAACACGCATTGTCGTCTTCTCTTTCCCACTCTCTCTTTGGGCCATGTGATGTCATATCCGTTTTTATTAATTCCCACAGTATAGCAATGCTCATATCTGGTTCAGTAAATTGGCCTTGGCTTACTTTTCATTTCCTGTTAGTCTCAACTAACCATTTTATATACTAGTTGTTCTACTTGCCTACAATATTACACTTTAATGGCTAAAATATTATAAGCAAAGGGTTTATATTCAACATTTGCTGTACATAATGTTTAGCTGCATGTTGTACTTTACTTTATGGTCTATATTTTTATGCTGGCTTTCAAGCGAAGTTCTTCTACTCAATGGAGCAGTTGCCATTCCCATCACTCTATTTGATGTATAGTCGGTTTTGCCTATGATTTTAGTTATTAAAAATCTATCCGGTTCCTCCAGGTTGTTTGCAGCATTATCGTGTATAGTTTATTCATGTTGAGCGCAGATCCTTAGGGGTTTCTCTTCATTCTCATCTACTTTTCCGATCCCATTGCGCTTTAGGGTATTAGGCCACGCAAGTGTATTACATACTATGTGCCGCAAGGACATTTCCTTCGGCAAAAAGCATCCATATTTCTGTTGCAAAAAGAATTTCACTTCCCGGTTAATTCGGTTGATGTCACTTCCGAAACTTGGGAAAGCTTTTAATGAAATAGTCAGATATGTGTTAAGGTACAGCTTCTTCCGTAATTCATCGGAACAAGAAAAACAATATGCGATCAGAAGAATGACTCGTTACTTTTTTTAAATTTTCACATAAATTTTGTGTTTACTTATTTAGACATTTTGTTGGTTTATAGTGTAAGTCAATTAGATAAAATGTAATTACCTAGACAATGCAATGACTTTTACCGAATACTTCAGATATGTTTATGATCGTGTGTGTAATTGGGAGATATTTCTATTTCACTGATTGTAGTAAGGTTGTGCTGGTAAAATAATAGGTAAGATCTCCGCTTGCTGTATAAATTATCAGGTTTCGATATTAGCTTGAAATACTTGATTGACTAGCAGAAGTGAATGGATGTGATACACCGGGACGGTCAGTCTGTGAATGACTACATATATTTCGATGTATGCTTGTGTCTATCTATTTTTCAGTCGATATTTTGCGGTTTTGTATCCGTAATCTTTATTAGCAAATACTGTATGAATTAAGAAACGCATATCTTAGGAACAGATGAAATACACTTTATTTTATGACGCATTGAGAAGTAATAACCTGAACTTTTGAAACAGTTTTTCTTTTCTCTCTCTCTCTCTCTCTCTCTCACACACACACACACACACACTCTCACACTCTCTCTCTCTCTCTATCTATCTATCTATCTATCTATCTATATCTCTCTTTCCCCTCGTCCCGTCTCTCTCCAAGTCTATGTCTTCATTTCAATCCAAGTCTCTATCTCCAAGTCTCTAATCTCTCCAAAAGCCAACCACTTTGCCAAAAACATGAAGACTCGTAGAAGACTAAAAGAATCCATTCCAATTCATGTCTCAGAGTATTTGTCTTTCTGTTTCCATTTTGCCGCTGAGAATCGATGAAGAGGTTCGGAACATTTTCCTTTGTGTATTTGATAATCAGAAAAATCAATAAAGACATTTTTGCTTATTTAATTACTAATGGTGCGATTCAATATCTTCGACACTTTCATCAATAACACAAATTAATATATTTTCGTGTCGTCTTTTTTATTATTTACCTTCTTTGATGACAAAAGGCGTTTCGTCATCCGAATTTGACCGATGGCATCAACATGGCGGAATGATTAGCTTTTGTTAAGCATTCATAAAAAGGTGAATGTTGAATTAATCGCTTCTGTCTTCGAGCATCGTTATTTGTGTAGCCCGAAATAAGCAACATATTGTTAGCTTTATTTGGGAATTTGTATATTCGTCTTCTTCTTCTTCTTCTTCTTCTTTTTCTTATTTCGCGGAAAGCAAAACAATGAACGATGTTTTCACTTGTCGCTTTCTTTGGGTTTATACTCTCTCTCCTTCTTCTCATAAATTCTCACTTTCCCAAGCCACTTCCGTCTATTTTAAAACGATTCTTCATAAAAGAAGACTATTTTCATCATGAACCTTTTTAAATTGTCGTCACAAAGCCCTAAATAAGACACCAAACCTCTTCTATTAAGAAAAATTCGCTTCTTACTACTTCTCTGCCTTCTTCTTATCTTCTTCTTCTTCGTCTTCTGATATTTAAAGTTTTTCAAGCTGTACAAAAGATCCCTGAAACCCTACTACTAATCCTAACCATAAACATAAACTAACCCCAAACCTTAACACTAATCTAACTCTTATCCTAAGTCTAGGTGGAACCCCTTAAAAAGACCGAAATTATAATAAATAAATAAACAAGGCGCTGTACTTCGTTTGCATTCTTCCTTGCCTCATTCAAAAAAAACTGGAAAAATAAACCAAACCAAAGCAAACATTTCAAAACACTTCTGGCCAATCAAGAAAAAATACACAATAAATTGTTATGTCTATTCGTCGAGTGTTCGGGTAACTACGTACGTCACGATTCGGGAATTACTGAAATTCTTTTGATTGTCTATTCTGCACAAGCACCCAAAGGAGTAAGCACTTTTATTTTGAAACATTTGTTTCTTTTATTTCCTTTGGCGACATCTGTTGTACATCCATACATGTTTTATGCATTTATATGAATATTTGTCTGTGTGTAAAGGTGCTTCTTATCAATTCGATCTCCCATGATTTATATGCTGCCCTAAATTCCATTGATCAATCAATCAATCAATCCCAACAGACCAACAAGTTTTGAACTCAGCCGTTTTATATCGATTACTCTATTTTAATACGTTTATTTCTGTTTCGGTCTATATATTCAAATGTGTGTCCATCAATTCATACATGCACACTCGAAGATAATTCACAGACAAGTATATATATATATATATATATATATATATATATATATATATATACAGTACCGTCCAAAATTAAGGAAAATGTTACTACGTATGTAAATTATGTAGTTGGTCTTTTACCGAAATTTTCAGATGAATTAAAATATTATCATTAAAGTTATCCACCATTTTACATATTTCAAGCGTCCAAAATTAAGGAACATTAAGGAAAAATAATTGTTTAAAGTTTAAAACAGTAGGGTTTTTTTGTATAAAAGGATGAAAATAAATATTCTAAACTGTAATTATCATCACTGCTGCAAGTCACGTCATATCAATCATGTCAAAAAGAAACTGATTTAAGCGACAAAGCAAAAATCGTCAAATTAAGAAAGGAAAAGTTGACAATAGAAGAAATCGGAAAACGTGTGAAACGTTCAAAAGTGTTGTAAGCCAAGTTCTTAAACTCTATAAAGAAACTGAAAGGTTAAGTAACACAAGGAAACCTGGTAGACCAAGAAAGACAACGGCAAAAGAGGACATAGTTATACAACGTCTAGTGTTAAAAGACCGTTTCCACCAGCTGGCAAAATTTCTAAACAAATGGAAGGTGTCACGAATGTTTCACGACAAACTGTGTCCAGAAGGTTGCACGAAATAGGTCTTTTTGTAACATCTCTTCGAAAAAAGCCGCTAATAAGTAAAAAACAAAAACAAAGCAGCTACATTGGCGTTCGCAAAACAGCATGTTATATGGTCAGAAGAAAATTGGAAAAAAGTTTATTTCAGTGACGAATCGAAATTTAATGTATTTGGCAGTGATGGAATACAATTTGTAAGAAGAAGAAAAGGCGAAAGTTTAGATCTTAGCTGCATAAAAAAAAACTGTTAAATTTGGTGACGGTAGTGTGATGGTTTTCGGCATGATATCATGGCAGGGTACATCACCACTTTTACGCTTAAATACTAGAGTAAATGCCACTGTATACAATAATGTTTAGAACAGTATGTTGTGCCAGTGTTGCACAATTCTGGTGTCGAAAAGCCTGTTTTTATGCAGGATAATGCTCCCTGCCATAAGGCAAAACTGGTCATGAATTATCTGGCTGATAAAGAAGTAGAGGTAATAGACTGACCTGCCTAGAGTCCTGACATGAACACTATAGAAAACTTATGGAAGACTCTAGGACAGAATGTTATGGCAAAGAATCCTGAAAACATCGAAGACTTGTGGCTGAAACTGAAAGATGAATGGGCCAAGATAACTGTGGCCCAATGTCAAGATTTAGTGAAATCCTGCAGTTGTAGATGCGCAGCAGTTATTGAAAACAAAGGTAGAAGTACCAAATATTAAATCTCTTTCGCCTTTTTAATGTGATTTTGTTAAAAATGGTATTTTGTTCCTTAATTTTGAACACTTGAAATCTGTAAAATGGTGAATAACTTTTAAAATATTATTTTAATTCCTCTGAAAATCTCGATAAAAGTCCAACTACGTAATAGATATATTCAGTGAAATTTTCACAAAAAGTGATATATAGTTTTGTTTAGATTCAGAAGATTTAATTTTTGTTCCTTAATTTTGGACGGTACTATATATATATATATATATATATATATATATATATATATATATATATATATATATATATATATATATATATAAATATACCTAAGCGGTGATAGGGATAGTACCCTCCCCCGTTTTTGATTGGACGTACATTATTATTTGGGCTTTTTAAGATTTTGAATATTTATTTTATTTATACTTATACATAAAAGTAATCTGTGTACGCGTTTCATAGTTTTACTAATCGTTAGGACGGTTCGACTTACTTTGACATGTTCTCGAAACCACGACCACACTGCCTGTGGCCTAGTAAGTGACCCATGTCAAATCTGATTTGTGATTTTTAGCGCCTTAATTTTAAGTTATATATATATATATATAAATATATATATATATATATATATAATCACTATTTAATATATAATTATTATAAAATAATACATTACTTATATATTTTTTTATTTCAGTTAGACTGAAGATTCCATGTGATGGAATGAAAGACAAACAGTTCTGTGTAGCTCATTGCCATAAATATATGTTATGCTATATATATATTTATATAGTTTACTTTTATTCTGCTCTAGTAACTTGTGTAAATCTATGAATTGGCGGTATTTTTCTTCCAAACTTATTATAAAATGTTATCATTTTGAAATTAATACATTTATAAGCTCTATTTCATATATCTAACTATTGAGCTTTCTATTCGAAACCGTAAACGAATTTCTATACGAATCGATCGGAACTGTATAAGATTTGTTTTATATTGTCATTAACCCCCTCCTATTTAGGTGTTTTGCCTTTATATACTTCAGTTTGTCGAATTTGTATAAGAAATTAACTTGGATTTTCACCGTATTTCCCCTCTGGTGATTTTGTTATGACATGTTTTCTCGTTACTCAACAACATATACTGCAACTCTCTGATTATTGACAAAATCGGACTAATTGGAAAAAATATACTAATCCGAATGTTTCCATGAAACGCGCGTAAGTGATAGGAATTAATATTAAATTTGAATAAATTACTTTTTTGTGTAAAATGAGAGATGTCGAAACTCATCGAAGTACAAAAATAAAGAAGTTGTTAAAACCAATAAAAATTATGGTTTAGGATTAATTCACCATTGTCTATAGAATGCAAATATATATATATATATATATATATATATATATATATAGTAATTATTTAAATTCAAATGACCAAAGAATTCAAGCTTTATCCATATCTTTTATTTTTGCAATGACATGATTGACGATGGTCTTACATTTGTTTCGCAATGAGTAAAATGCAGCCATTAAACGCAATTGCTCGCTGTTCTTCAGAAACCACGATAAAAAGCATTTACAGAATGTTATATCTAGAACAAAGTCCTTGGAGAAAAAATAACAATCAACAAAATGCGAACAATACTCACGTGTGATCCCCCTAGCATTAGGATGACAGAATTCCAATCACGACGCCATTTTAAAATGTTATTATTATATATAAATATAACGATTTAGCGTCTTTTTGTACATGTCTGTATAAATAAAAATAATTATATAAATGTATATATATATATATATATATATATATATATACATATATATATATATATGTATATATGGGGTGGGGGTGTCAAATTTAGTGTTGAATACTTTAATGCTTAGAGTAGAGTAATTGTGATATTAATATGTTTAAGCGTTTCGTTTCGATCTTACTTTTCTTTATAGCCAAATGGTTTACTTATAGAATAGCCATATCCATAGCATCACGTAAACAACAGATGTGTGCAACCTTCACCTGAGCCGTCGCGTGAGTACCTGATTCATAACTAAAGCCAACATAACAGAATGAAGTATTAATATTCACACGAATCACTCATTTTTTGTGAATGTTCGCGTATAAGTGTGCGTTATTGTGTGCCACATGTGTGTTTGGCACACCAAATGTGGGTGTAATTTCTCATGAATTAACGGGTACTTTAGTTTTTATGTCACGTGACTGTCATGGAAGAAGAAGTAGAATGAAGAGGAAGAAAGAGAAAGAAAAAACAAAGAAAGAAAGAACTGTCAAAAAATAACGCGAAATTCTTGCCGCTAGCCAACGACCTGTGGTGACGTCAATGTGACGACAATCGTCGCTTGACATGTATCTTCCGAATGTCACGTATATCTGTCACGGAAAATTCGATGAGAACCTGATCACATGACATGGAGCCAAGATCGTGTGTATTATTGTGTGGCCGACGCAGATAGAGAAAAAGGAGAAAGAAAACGGTAAGCGTAGACGGTTATAGTTTTAAAAATCGGTTTCATTTTTTTTTCAGATTACTAGAAAAAACCGCATATTTAAGTCCCTTCTCTGAGATATTGATCGCGCCATTCATGCGAAATCCACGTGAATTTCATAAACTACTAACCTTCAAATATTACGAAGCAAAATTTGAGCTACTTTATTAGTTTACAAGTTACAGTTGTTTAAGTGAAGTTTCTGTTGCAAATTCTCATTACAATGGAAAAAGCTGAATTTCGGGTTGATAAAACATTGCTTACTGCTGGATAATGTTGCTCAAGAAAAGCAATGGCTTGATTAGTATTATTCGGATTCTGCTCTGTCTAAAACAACGGTTTAGAGGCGGTATGCTGACTTTAAACGCGGTCATAATGACATCAATGATGCTGAACGTTCAGGTCGCCCAAATTCGACAGTTGTTCCTGAAAACATAAAGGAAGTCCAGAAACATCTTTTGGCCGATCGTAAATGGAAGTTTTGTGTGATAGCAGAACAGTTGAAGGTATCAGAAGGCAGTGTATTCACTATTTTTCATGAACGATTGTCAATGAGAAAGCTGTGTTCAAAGTGAGTGCCGCGTTTGCTCACAGTCGATCAAAAACAACAACACATTAACGATTCAGAACGTTTTTTGAAGCTGCTCCACCGGCACAAAAAATAGTTTTCTCGTCAATATTTAACAGTAGATTATACATGAATCCACCACTTCACTCCAAATTAAATCGGTAGTCAGCTACGTGGGCAGCAGCAAATGAAAGCCGTCCAAAGCAACCAAAGACGCAAACATCATCAGGCAAGGTTTGGTCGCCATATTTTAGGATGTGAACAGTATTATTTTATCGATTACCTTTAGAAAGAAAGAACTATCAATAGTGAATATTACATAGCATTATCTGTGTGTTCGAAAAAAGAAATCGCCCCAATGAACCACAACTAAAGAAGAAGAAAATATTCATTCACCAAGACAATGCACTGTGTCACAAGTTAATAGCAACGATGGCAAAACTACATGAATTGAACTTCGAAGTGCTTCTGCACCCAAACTATTCTGTAGAGTAAGCTCCAACGACTACTGGCTGTTTGCAGACATCAAAAAATGCTCGTGGGAAAAAGATTTAGCTATTATGAAGAAGTCATATAGGAAACTGAGGCGTATGTTGAGACCAAAGACAAATCGTTGTACAAAAAAGCACCAAGCGCTTAGAGAAGTGTTTTACTCAGTATGTAGCACTAGAAAACGACTTTTGCCTAAAAGTTTCTGTTTTATTAGTTAGACCCTGAGAATGATTGATTTATCAATCTTTACAGCTTTAAAAAAAAATCAGTTAATTGCCAAATTCACATGTCAAGTGGACGCATTGATAGTTTGCGAAAAAAGTAGTTATTTCGCCTTTTCTTCGAGAAGACAAATTATTTTCATCTGAAAGCTCAAATCGATATGACATCCTCGGCTAATCGTTGGTCGACGCAGATCACACGAAACGGCACAGTAATCTTACATACCAACTAAAACTGCAAAAAAATAAAAATTAACAAGATTTCTACGTGGATATATTTGACGTATCTTGCCACACTGAAGTCGCACTACGACGAAATATGTCGATGACTATATATATATATATATATATATTTACATGTGTCCTCAAATATATATGCACCCTTTCGATCGCTATAACTCGTTCAATTTACTGATGTTGACTTGCAAACACAATTGATAGAATGGTAGAAGAGTAAGAATACACCATTAAATATACTGATAGTAAAATTAACAAAAACATAATCAATTCATATTTAATAAACGCGAACGCTACTTAGAGTGATTTCAGAATGTTCATAATATAATTCCTACCTCCAACCCGTTCTGCTGAACACACCTTTCATATCGTTATACATTCGACCTAAACACATTTCCTCTGTCATGTTCATCATTAAACCCGAACCCGAATTTATACCCGAGTTCGCGTAATTTTACTGCCAGTATTTTCTAAATGTGTATTCTTACTCGTCTACTCTTCTACTAATCTGGTTTTCAAGTTTAATTAGTAAATTGAACGAGTTATAACGATTCAAAGGGTGCATACATTTTTTGTATATACATGGGTGGTAGTAGTTGATAATAAATCATGCGCACATAAGTCGGTTAAAAACTAAAAAACAAAATGTGTAAATACTATTTCGTTGTGAGTTTAGAAGCAAGGTAAATTCAAATCTCTTTCTTCCTTTTTATTTCGGTATGATATTCTATAAGATAATTTTTGAAAAAGCTTCGTCTTCCTCAAGCCTTCAATGAAGTGTGAACAGAGTTTTTCAAAATAGTGAAATCAACACGACACTATTATAAAAATATATATATATATATATATATATATATATATATATATATATATATATATATATAGGACAGTTTTTATTATATTCCAATAACCATGGTATGTTTTATTACTTTTATTTTTATTTTTTCACATTTCCAAAAGTTTAACATTTCTGTGAGATATATTTAACGGTCCATTTCATTTGTCTTGTGCCAAACAACATTTGTATGTCAATATCGTCTCTTCAACACTACAAATCATCAGGAAAAGTTCACAAATAATAAAAGAGTTCTTGGATTAGAGTGTCTTGAAAACACCTACACTATACATAAAAAAAATTGAGAGCAAACACTCACACGTGTGGGATTCAACCTAAAAATGAATCTTTACTACGTTTTAACTCCAATTCGTACTATCAAGTAAATTGCTAGAACAAATCTACGAATGTAAACATTAGAGTCTCAGTTTAATGCTTACTCCTAATTATTTAGTCGTGTTTCCCCACTGTTTATGTATCAATAAGCTTATCAATATACATTCACAAATATGTTTAGTATCCATCAATAAATTCATACCACCCACACATATATACACACACACAACATATATATATATATATATATATATATATATATTTATATATATATATATATATATATGTGTGTGTGTGTATACATATATACATACACACACACACACACATAGAAATATGAGTTCGGTATAACAAAACAAGTATTTCTTTTTCTTCTAAAAACTAAAATTAAGTCCAAATAGGTTGATTAAGAATAATGTCAACTCCCATTTCTCTCTACACAATTAAGGTGACTAAAATAGGAATTAGTTCATCCTTGTTTATTTTTCTACGATGAAGCTTGGTATTTACTAAAAAACTTAAAAATTATGTGCAAATAGGTTGTTTAAGAATAATGTCAAATCCCATTTCTCTCCATACGATTAACGTGACTAAAATAGGAATTAGTTCATCCTTGTTTATTTTTCTACAATGAAGCTTGGTGTTTCCCTTTCTTCTATAACATTAACTAAGTGAAAAAAATAGGTTATTTAGGAATAATGTAAAATAACATTTCACTCCAAATAATTAACGTGACTAAAATAGGAGTTAATTCATCTTTATTTATTTTTCTACTGTCACACCACTATGGTTCCAAGTATCTAAGGGGGCCAATAAATATTTATCCATTAATTTTATTTTGTTTTTTATATACTAAATGTTGT
The DNA here is from genome assembly GCA_963556195.1 of Sepiola atlantica. NCBI lineage: Eukaryota > Metazoa > Mollusca > Cephalopoda > Sepiida > Sepiolidae > Sepiola > Sepiola atlantica. The sequence goes on from OY744517.1 coordinate 141,921,597, forward strand.
ATTAAAAAGAATACCTCCTTGTTCTGTTATGAGGATTCAAAAGTAATTAAAGGATATCAATACCTAAATTTACTCGTGATTACGTTTTAAAATTAATTCGCATTACCGTGCGAATACCGACAGGCACTAGTGTGCATATCAGTTCCCACTTTTTTGTATGCTTTTTTAATATTAGGTTGTGCGTAGTCTTACACTTATCTATCAACATGTCTGCCTGCATACATACACTAAGAGATCCGAACGCAAAAAAAACCTACAAGCAACATCTACAAGAACTCTACCACCGAAATGGTTGTATTTCAACAGACTACAAGCCTCTAAAAACTTGTGTTAAATAATATGATACCAAAATAGTTTCCTATGATTTCCATTAAAGGAAGCTTACCATCGAAGTTCAGTTACAATACGTTCGCATCTTTCTATTGCTTAAGGTTTCAATATAAGTGAATCGGAACTATCACGCTCAACATCCAAATCTCCCACACACATATATATGCATACACACATACACACACAATATATATGTACACATCAAAATAAACATACATACACATGCACACACCATATACATAGACATATATACACACATTATTTATTTATCTATTTATTTATTTATTTATTTTATTTTTTCATTTATCTATTGAACATTTATTTTTTTAAATAGTTGATTGAATGGACCGTTGACACAATGAGACTAACTCTATAATGCTCTGCTTAAATGAGTTTGGCACCCTAACGACCTAAATAAACATTGATGTAACTTTAGTAAAAAAATAAATTATCTTCAAATAAACTGGGACTTTATAAATAAATTATAATACATATTAAATATTTTAGGAAATATTACTGAATTAAAATTTTAACTCCTTTTTTAGGAGATACTAGCTTTGAACAAAAAAAATTCAAAATGGCGGATTAGTTGGATCTCACACGTGTGAGTGTTTGCTCTTAATTTTTTGTTTATTTTTCACCCTAAAATGAAACTGATGTATAGTGTAGGTGTTTTCAAGACACTCTAATCCAAGAACTCTTTTATTATTTGTGAACTTTTTCTGATGATTTTGTAGTGTTGCAGAGACAATATTGACATACAAATGTTGTTTGGCACAAGACAAATGAAACGGACCGTTAAATATATCTCACAGAAATGTTAAACTTTTGGAAATGTGAAAAAATAAAAATAAAAGTAATAAAACATACCATGGTTATTGGAATATAATAAAAACTGTCCTATATTTTGCTCTGTTATCAATAACTGACAAACATTGAGCTGAATCTTCAAAGGAGACTACAAAGTAAAAGGATCTGATGATATATGGTAGTACATATATTGTCTTTAATAATTAATTATATATATATATATATATATATATATATATATATATATCCCTTCTTGTGGGTCGAACGCTCTGTAACTTACTGTTGGTAACGTTTTATACGTCGTTCGTGTTTCAAATCTCGACGTAGATACATTTGCTACAAGACCCATTGAAGACTCATGATACAATAAAACATCCACATGCCTATGGATGAATATATATATATATTAAAACTCAATTGAATGCAAAATTATTTTAGGTTTTATTTTGTGTTTATAATTATAAAATTTGATATTTCCAGTATCGTATTGATAAAGAAATATTGTGCTAATGAAGGGATTTAATAATTGTCAATCTTAAATCCTTCTATCTATGTGATAATAAAATTGAAATTTCGGAAACATGTACGCAAGGACAAATATTTTTGGTGCTGAATATTTCAGAGCATAATAATTGTAAAATAATAAATCTGTCATAAACTTGCATTCTATTAAGTTGTAATATATTAGCTCTGTTTGACTCGAAGAGTTAACAAATGAGCTTAACTTTATCTGCTCTATTTATTTCTATCATAGGAGTCTATAACATTCATTTTATTTTCATTAAAAAACTGGTGTTTTATGATCTACTTGTGACATAAAGAAACATATAGTTATTGAATTTAATATATATATATATATATATATATATATATACATACATATATTTATATATACATACATATATATATATATATATATATATATATATATATATATATATATATATATTCAGACCTCATTGAAGACGACGGAGTTTTCTCTGTTTGTTATTTTTCTTGTTAACTTTTCGACGCAGCGAGCGAGTTTTCTGATGTCAGCTGTTAGTTGAAACATTCTGGCTTCGAGTTTTGTTTCATCGACCATCTTTTGAGCGCTTTCGATCTCGCAATCGTCATCAGTAGGTTGTGTCTTTTTTCGTCTTTGTGCTGTTATCTTTTTATAGTTTTTATTTAATTTATATGTTATATTATATCATATATATTTTATTATATACATATTATATATATATATATATATATATATATATATATATGTATATATATCCAGCGTTGGACTGGACACCTCGTTAGGATGAAAGAAAAAAAGACTTCTTAAACAGCTGTTCGATGGCGATATAGATAGAGGGAAGAGACCACAACACAAACCAAGAAAAAGGTTTACGGATGCCCTGAAAAACGACTTGAAACTACTTGAGATGGGCGTAGATAGTTGGGAAGCACAATCGGAATACCGATCAATATGGAGGAAAAACATTAGATTTAGAAGAGCGTCGTATATATCATGCTGTCTTAACACGTATTTTTAAAAAAGCAGGATGAAAGTATAGTGCTAGAAATATACAACAAAGAACTGAAGTGCACTGTATGTGATAGGTTTCTTCTGTCAAAAGCTGGACTTGTAAATCATCCTAAACCACACAACCAAAGACAGGCTCAACAGAATTATGAGGAGGCTATAACAACACGACCTCCAGTGCTAAACTGTTATATTTGTGGTCTAATCTGAAAATCTAAAATGGCTTGACAAACTACTTGGGATTCATAATGTTTACATGCAGGCATTCTTAGCAGTAAAGGGGGTTTGTCTCACATATGTGAACCTACATGTAAGACTGAAGCTGGATTAAAGAGCCACTTACGTTAGCACGGCCACACAGCAACAAAATGAAGAGATGGCAAACTTCTGTCAAGAAAAAGCAATCACCATATATATATATATATATATATATATATATATATATAATTTTCATTCAGTGAACGTTCTCTGAAAGCAGTCGGCCCCTTCCTGGGGCTAACACTTGATCTCTATATGAGATACATAGATATTCGAGTGCTCCATTGAAGTTCTCCGTTAACTCTCCAACGTTGAGTTAGAAAAGAAGTGAAGACATTAATTTTCTGTCTCACAAATTTATTACTTACCTATGTTATAGCACGCTGCTCTACGGCAATGGATCTTGAGCCTTCTACTCCCGCCAAGAAAACAGACTCAACACCTTCTACCTGCGCAACTTCCGAAGAATCCTCGGAATCAGCTGGCAAGACCACATCTCAAACAAGACCGTACTTTATCAGGCGGACATCGTAAGAATGTTTGCTCTGCTAACCTAGCTTTTTTATTTTCTTAATCTTAACCTCGTTCTAGCTCTGTTGAAGAGGGTTCGAAACCGATCAGCTGACCCCTTCATTCTTTTATGTTTTCATTTCATCATGTTTAAAAATAAATATAAATATGGTCTGTATATAGCAATAATAAAGTGTTCTACCACAAAGAATATATATATATTATGATATAATATAGATACGAAGAAATAACAGGGGTCTCAACTCCATTGATGAGAGCATCATACTTTTTATTATTAATTCTATGAATGGCATACAATTATATAATAGTCAGCTATCATTTCGGGTGTTATCGAGCAATCAAACCCTTTTCTACGAGTTCAGCTACTCAAGACAACGATTGACATGGTATTCAATCCAACAGGTTTCATTTCCTTATAATCTTCAACTCTATAAACAAAAATATGATTGTGTATTTATATGTATCTATATAAATCTCCATCCCGTCATGTATAAGTTAGCGAGTAAAACATGCCGGACGAAACAATTTCAATTGTTTACGGGAACGGTGGAAGCAAATAGCAAGTTAGACAACCTCCCACTATATGAAATAATTTTGGTAAGAGAACCTTTACTTTATTTCCATAATAAGTCATTTACCTTTACTTTATTTTCATAATAAGTCATTTTCTTGTTACGTGTGCTGTATTCGTTCTATAGCGATTGATACGTTCTTTTCTTTCATTCTCCTCTTTTTAAAAAAAACTTTCAATTTGAGGCGTTTTCTTTCTTTCTTATTTTCTTTATTTTAACTAACTAACTTTATTTTAACTAACTGAGATATTATTTTATATGAATATGAATATTAGTGCGAACAATAGCGAAGCACATTTTTTTCTGCCTAGGGTGAAACTCATATATATATATATAAAATATTAAATTATATTTTAATATTTTACCTACATACGACGTCGTTTCGAGCTTTCATCAGTGTAGAGAAATAACAATCTCAGAATGACACGTTACGCGAACCCGGTTCAAAGCAACACCTTGAATCTGTAAGCGGTCGCTTAATCGCTTTGTCCATGGGCGGTAATCATCTGATAGCGGAGAAATTAAGTTATATTTGCGCTGATAGCAGCGAGCGTAAATATCAAGACAATCAAATAGAACTCAACGACAGAGTAGGTGAATGTCTATTTTTTAATCTCTCTTACAGTGCTCAACTGCAATTTTTCATTAATAGGCTTCTTATAATATTAAATTATATTTTAATATTTTACTTACATATGACGTCGTTTCGAGCTTTCGGCTCTCTTCAGCGTAGGGAAATTACAATCTCAGACGGTCACAAAGACACATGAAAATATATTTATGGCAATTTTCATTCTTTAGTACTAAGATCAACTCACGCATTGAGCACTGTTGGAGTAAATACAGAAAGCCTATACGCAATATCATTTTGTAATATACGTGTATACATAAAATAATATATATATATATATATATATATATATATATATATATATATATATATATATATATATATATATATATATATTGCATAATGTATCCATAACATAATTTTGTTTTGTTTGTGTGCTAACCTGTTTTCTCTTTTTTTTCCTCTGTCAATTGGCTAATCACACCTTCTGTACGTCTCCCGCCAAGCGGTGTCGTTTTTTTTTCGGTTCTTTTCATCTGGAATCACAGGATGAAAGGCTGATAAAGTGAGTTCTGAAATGAAACACTCAGAATTATCTCCCTTTGACGCCTTCTATTTCTATTTTTACACCGTGATTGGTACCATCAACAACTAAGAAAACCAAAACATAGTAAAGTTACGAAAGAAGGACACATTCTACAAGATTGCTTTTTGCCTCCTTTTATAATTCTATTTTTCTTCTTCAATCTCATAATGTTGTATGTTTTTTGTAACTTTTCCTCAGTGGCAAATAGATTCGATGTTTTATTATTTGGAGTAAAATGCAGAGGTTTTTTTTAAAATAAACATATTATTTATTTAAATTCAAATTTTCGATTCACACATGAATCTTCATCAGGATAATAGACAATATTTTTTTTCTTCCTTTTTTTAAACGACCTGGTGTCGCTTGAACTTGTGCTTCAGATGTTAACGAAGCTCGTTGTGCAATATGTTTATTTTTTAAAAAGCCTCTGCATTTTACTGGTTTAAAAGAAAACTCGTTTAAATTACAAAATGTAAATGCATTCTATACAGTGGAACTTATAACGTGCGACCAAAGCACACACAACTTGTGGACATTATTTCACAACGAGCTTCCTTAACATTTGAAGCACAACATCAAACGACACCATGTCGTTTAAAAAAAGGAAGAAAAAAATATAGTATATTATGCTGATGAAGATTCCTGTGTGAATCTTCAATTTGAATTTAACGAAATAATATGTTTATTTTTAAAAAAAGCATCTGCATTTTACTGATTTAAAAAAAAAACCGTTCCAATTATTTATTTTTTATTTTTTGTAAATATTAACATTTAGGGGTCGCATATATATATATATATATATATATATATATATATATATATATATATATATATATATATATATATGATGTTTGGTAATATATTTTGTTGTACACAAAAAAACTCCTAAACTAATGAATTTTGGAATATATATTCTTGTCAATCTGTTGAGTAATGTAGGGACATTATTTTTTAGTAAACTTTACAATTTCGGGAATGTGCCTACCCAAACTCTCTCTCGACCCAACAAATTTTTTAAATAAGTTAAATACAAAAACATTAAAAGGAAAAAGAATCGCTCTACATCAGATTTTAAGTTATATACGGTAATATATTTTTAAAATGGTCGGTGCGTGCTGGTGAGCATCAATAATATATATGCATTTAGTAATCTCCTAAACTATTGAACTTATCATTATGAATTATGGAATGTGTATTCTAAGCAACAAAGTGAGTAGTGTGGGTACAGTTTTTTTTAGTAAACTTTACCATTTAGGGATGCCACTGAAAATGTATCATATTCTCCATAGAGATTCCAACAATTATATCTTAATCTTCCAGTATAGTGATTCATTTTTTACGATCGTTTCTTCATTTATCCTAACAATACAGGTTTTCAAGCATATCTTAAATTTTCCAAAACAGTGATCCGTCAGAAAAAGGCCAAAAAGCATAAAAAAAATAATTTCGAAAACATTCCTTTAGATCGATTTTCCCCAAACTAACACCATCTTTTATTTTAACAGAGCAAACCAAACGGCATTTGTTTCTCTTTATCTATCTCTTCAAAAAAGTATGAAAAAGGCCTTGCTCATCAAGAAAAAAGGAAAAGAGTTAAAAAAAGCGAAACAAAAAATAATATTCAATATGTTTAATTCGTAAACGCAAAATTTAAAAAAAATTGAAAATCTCTTAAATCATATCATATCATACCATATCATACCTCTTAGATCATATCATAACAAAATTTTAACACTAACGCATAAAAGTAGATAAAATTCATGATATCCGAATCATCCGTTTTCTCAGTTTACTGTCTTTTGTGGAATTTCTAGATCCTATTTTTTTTTCAAATTCTTGAATCTTATATATAAAGTAAAGTTGGATGTTCCCCTATTTAAATGACTAGGATAGATTCATATATTAATGACCGGTATAGCTTCGTATATGCGTCCTATGCGTTTTTTGTCGCTTATTGGTATGTTCTTGCAGAAATTGTTGTTTTAGTTTTGTTCAAATTCGCCGGTTTGAATATTTTATCCACCAAGCCGTTTTCTTTCTTATCCTTCACTCCATCACATCGTAAGAGATGGACGGTGTGAATCCAGTTATGTTCCCTCTATCGTATTATACCGTTCGTTAGTTAACTGCGTCCTAATTACCCCTCAAATTAGCCTTTGAGCGGCTGATAAAAAAGCAAGTCGATAAACTAAATAAAATCCGGTCCTACTTTCTCTCTTTATTCTTTTAACAACCGTTGAATTATATATAAATGTTCGTTCATAAACCTAATATAAACTGACTGTTGGGTTTACAAACATTTTACTGGTGAATTTGAATCAAGGAATATGGCCTCTAATTTAAATAAATAGCCACTCTGAATTCATGAATCTAATGTAAGTTTGTGATTGTATCTCTATCTCCCACGCTCTCTCTCTCTCTCTGTCTCTCTCTCTCTTTCTCTTTCTCTTCATACCAATTGAAAAAAAGATAATAAAAGAAAAAAGGAAACAAAATCCTATCAGCAAGGTTTGTACGAATAAATAACGGATATTTCTTTTAAAATGGTTCGGATTCTCTTTTATAAAACAGTCTCCAATGTCGATAGCTTTAAATGTTGTCCAAACCACAAACGCAAATAAACTGACTTGGAAGCAACTGAAAAGGCGACATATGATACTATAAAGTGTCTGAACTGACAAACTAGTAATTTTGTTTCCAAATCTTGCATTAAAAAACAAACAAATCCTACATAATTAAGTTACATAGTCCTCATATCTTTTTCCTTCTTTCATTTTCCTTCTTGCCTTTCTCTCTCTCTCTCTCTATATATATATATATATATATATATATATATATATATATAACAATTTCTTGTGCATATTTCTAGGTTCCATAACCACGCTCTTATTGCGATGTTCAGTATCAAAGTTAAAAATGAATCTGGTTTTTATTTAATGAGAATCAATTAAGACGTAAGAAAAAGAATGAATAGATTGATACTCCATTACTTTCTAAATTATAAATAAACGTTTCCTTTTGTTTATAAGCAAAACAATTATAAGAAACCTTTCCAATCACTGATTGCCATGGATGATAGATAGCACCGTAGTTGAGAGTCCACCATTCGAACTCCTCGGCGTTACATTCACAGTTAACATGAATTAGAACAAATACATAGAAGATATTGCCAAGTCTGCTGCAAAGTAGACGGTCTCTCTCTACTGAGCTATAAAATTCTCACACTTGCCAGTATCCATATATCTACAAGATCACTATTCGCCCATACCTGGAGTATTTTCCACATCTGGACTAGTGCACAAACAACTAACTTATCCATCTTAGACAGGGTTAAAAAAGCCTCTTATCTATAGGTCCCCCACTGTCTACCAAACCACATTTTTATCCCGAGCAATTATGAGTCGGTACAGCTTTTACATTTCTTTTTGTTTTCATTTTACTTCAGCGTAAAGTCTCAGAAATCAAGGGGCCCCTTCCTGAGGCTAACACTTGAAGTCTATATGAGATACATAGATTCACTTAAAGTGTTCCTTTACTTCTCAAATGTTGAGTTACTACAGAGGTGAAGAACATTATTTTCTTTTCTCCAATTGACCAGTTAACTATGTTATAGTATATCTTTCTTGTGGTCTATTGATCTTACCTAATTCCAGGACAATAATTCATCTAGTTTGGTGGAGTATCCAGCTAAGTGATGTTACCTGAGGTGACATCACTTGGAGAAAGTGCACTATTCCTCGTATGTGCCAGTGTATAGCCGTGGCATGTTTTTTTAAATATTTTGCCAGGGTTTAATTGTAGGGTTAAGTATCCTCATGTCAGGTTGTCCTGACAACCCCTTGTACAGAGAGACCGAAGACACTCGAGGATGGTGCATAGTCGGTAATTCAAACTCTCCTCATGTATTTATATGTGTGTATTAAGATGAATGAAAAAGAACTATACCAAAGCAACACAAACAAATTAACTGATGTAATGAGTTATTCTATATTTTATTGTCATAGTCAAAAGCCTTCCACGCGAATGAGTAAAGATGTTGTATTTTTTTAATTACAAATAATGAAATAATCATAAGAGATAAAGAGATTAAGAAAGCTCGAAAGGGGAGAGATGGATGACAAAGACTAAAATAGATAATAAAAGAGATAAAAAAATAAGTAGATCATATAAAGTTTAACCCTTTCCTGTACTGTTTTGACATGCATCATACGCAAAAGCACAGAAGGAGGCGGCAACGGGCGAACCGTACGACAAAACTCTGTTGTAACATCGTTATTATGTTTCGGAACATTTTAGATGAAGATTGATATTTTGGATTATTTGGATTATTTGCACTACTGCACTCATCTTGCATTTCATTCATGTCTATAACTTGCTGAGAAAGATAAACGGGAAAAAGACAGTAGAATATAGGGAGGCATTAAAAAACAAACATTTTCTCCCTATCTCTTAATATTGGATATCCGATAGCAAACGCAGAAATCTGCGTTGAAATCTGAAATGAGCCCTCCGATTTCTATCAGTTGTCAAAATAAAAGCCGTCAACGTATATATATATATATATATATATATATATATATATATATATATATGCAAAGTTCCGGTCTAACGTATCGTTGAACACTGTTGATAACAGCCTTATAGGTATATCCGCTTGCATAGGCACCAATAGATCTTAATTTTCTTCCTTCAACGTATTTGGTTTGTTGGGCGCATAGTCGTAAGCGTTCAGACAAAAGTTAAAATGTTGACATGGGTCTAGGAGTTTCGAATCGTGTGACTGGTAGAACATTCATCCTCCACACTGAGTATTCCCGATAAAGGATGAAACACAGGTTCATGTGGATATGAATTTAATAATATTTATCATAATATTGTATATATATATATATATATATATATATATATATATATATATATATATATATATATATATATATGGGTGTTTAAGTGGATGTGTGTTTCTGCGCATCTGTGTGTGTGAACGCGCGGGTTTGTACACCCAGAAACAAAATATTATCGAAATATCTTCCCAAGCCAGACATAAAGAGACTTGAGTGCAAATTGTTATTGCAAGTAGTTTATAGGTCATTGCCCTACACCCAGGTAATAAAGTCGATTTTTAATTTCGGGGTATGCCATGAGGCTGAGTGAAAATACCCAGTACGAATTGTGTTAAAAGAAGCTCTAACCTCAACTGACAGAAAGTGATGTAGACCGAACGTAACGTAGAGAATTAAAACTGTTGGCAATGTGTTTTAAACTGTGGTTACTTTGTAATCAAAAGCAAACATACTGAGGAAATAGTACATACACTAGTAAGCATTACAGAAGACAGAAGAGATTGTGATGAGATAGAGTGAGGACACTAATACTATAGTTAATCGTGGAAGAGGAAATATGATGAAACGGGATAGGACACTCGAACAACTCATTAATGTTTTGCAGCTTTTCGTTGCGTGTGAGAGAAAATGGTTTCGCGTCGAATAAACGCAATCCGTGCAAAGAACAAGTTAGGCGCGAAAGCTGAAATTAGAATAGACATTCGTTCAATCACCCTGTTAGAGGTCGAAGGTCGCACACGAATAGAAAGACGCCAATCCAAGCATTTCGTATGCGTTTCATTTGTTTGGAAATTGTCTTTGTAAAACCGACGTTGGTTGTTGGGTTTTGCGGCATATCAACCATCGTTGGGTCATTTTATGCCGAAACTCTACATATGTGTTGTATACGATTGTTTTTTTTTTAGATTAATTTGTTTTATAGACGTATATTTTGTAAACTTGCATTTCCACAGAGGCAAAGTTAGACACAAAGTTGTGTTTTAATGCTGAGGATAACCAGCTCTGCAAAAAGGGACACCATGGGTGTGACATAAAAAAGTGCCCCAATCAGGAAAGATTTCTCGTTCATTGACAGAGGATAGAACAGATATTACATTTTAATCCGAGCCGAAAGTTCTGTCAGTACAGGAAATCTGGAAAAGGAAAGTTTATGTTTAACCTATAAATCGGGCCCTGACAAGTGCTATTACTACGGGTCAGAGTGGATCTATGAGTATTGATTTACTCCTCTCCAGGAGTTAGGCACATGGCCAGTTTTTATCTTACTCCCACAAGTAAGATGTGACCCAAGGTCGGGTCAGGAAAGTGGGGTTTTAAAATTGCCTGGACAGCCCCGTCGGCATTCCCGGTAGGGGCGCCTCAGGCAGTAAGCAATAAACTTATTCCTCCCCAAAGAGGGGAGGCGAAGCCTGGGAGGGTGGACCTCCTAGAACTGCACAGGACAGACTCATAGACCGGCGTAAATCAAGCCCCGAAGGCCAAGACAACACCAGTCTATGGGGTGCAGTATCCATCGGAACAGATACTACACTTTGATCTTAGCCAAATGGTGACTCCATACGCTCCAAAGCTTCCAAATTCTAGTCTCACCACTGGGTGCACTTCAAAGACACATTCAGGACCACTTTAGTTATTAAGTGGCTAATTAATCTTGTGTTACGCTCAAAAGATGTCATTGTAAACATGAGTAACCTTTGTTTAATATTGGATCACCGCTTATCAAAGCCAAGATCAACTAGAGAATAATGGTTTATATGATGGAATGATTGACAGTCAAAAGATGAAGAACACTATGGGAGTACTAACATTGATCAATAGAATAAACTAAGTTTGATTACATATGTGACACTTTAAGACAATAATCTTTTGACATTCGATTTGAAGACGACTATGTCTCCAGGGACGCAGTCCCGTGGTAATAAGTTCCACAGACTTAAAGCCTTTGCAAAGAAGCTCTGTCAATCCAAATTTCTACCTGACGCTAGGCACATACAGGAAGAAATGAAATTCTTTTTCCGTTGTGGAATGAAAATAACGAGAGAATAGAGACTAGCAACGTCTATTCTGTGAGAAAGGCGTTGTAGGGAAAAGAACAGCTCATAATCCACTAGAATTCGAAGTCGATTTTGTACTCTGTCAAGGCAGGAAAGAGTGAGCTAAGCGGCACCTTCCCTGGTGTGACAGCAGTATTCCATCTCAGAACGTATCTAACTCTTATAGAGGTGTAGTATCGCATCAGAAGTCAGATACTTTATGGAGTGGTAGAATGATCTAATTATTATTTCCAACAACCGTAGTCAGTCTTCCATTTCAACTCTTTCAAGTCATTTCAAGGAGCTTATCAAAATAAGAGACTTCCTCGAGGAGAGTGTCATTGATTTTAACTGAGGCAAAATAAGGAACTGATCGCTGGTGGTGAAAAGAGAGAAGCTTGATTTTTAAGGTGTTAAATTAAGAAGCCGATTTTCTCGATTATACCACGAGATTCAAGTCAGAAGAGAGAAAATCCACAAGATCTTGATCACTAGTGCTCTTCAAAGTGCTACCATAGACAATTGTGCTGTCTACATAGATATCAGAGAATGGTGATTAAAGAGATAATTCATGAAATTGACGTTAGAAATATTTGAAGAGAAAAATACGGAATTTTTATTTTGATTTCATAGATTGTCTTGCTAACATAGAACAACGGATTTTCTTGTTTTTAAAAGATAAAAGAAAAATACTAAAGCAAAGACGAAACTTAAGAAGGTAAGTTCAATAGTATTTTTTTAATCATAAAAAACATATGTACTTGTCTAAAGAAAACTGTTTTCTTCTGAAAGCAAAAAGAAAGAATTTATGGAAATACAAGCGTAGAAATTTAGTATAAAACAAATTAATGCCTTACAAGGAGAAAGCAAAGATCAGAGCTCAGTCGTGCACATTCTATGGGAATAACGGTAAAGTATAGAGATACTAGCAACGTGTCTTGCATGAGAAAAGGGATGTAGGGAAGAGAAGAGATCACATATGTCAAGACAAGAAAGAGTCCTCGCTGTGGCACCTCTCCAGATGTGAAAACAGTACTCCATCTTAGGACGTTTACGTTAGAAATATTTGATAAGAAAACTGCGAACTTTTATTTTGATTTTGTGTTTCAAACATATAAATGCTTTTCTTTTTTTTTTTTTAAATGTTAATATTAAAACAACGATAAAACTTATAAAAGTAAATTTACTTTTTTTAATATCATCAAAACCAGTTTTCGTTTTCTATAAAAGAACTACTTTTGCCTGGAAGCAACGGGAACGAATTCTTGTAAATACAAGCGTAAAAATTAAAGAGAAAATAAATTATGAATATCAAAAATGAAAGAGAAATCATTTTCCTGATAGACTTCAAAGGTGTTTTCCTTTTTTCTTTTCTTTTCTTTTTTTTAGGAGGGGGGAGGTTCACTTGAATCCGAAATTCTTTGATTTTTGATTGGGGAAGTTTTCCTTTTGAATAGTCTCTTTCAGGTTCTTGAATTATCTCCCCTTTTTCGATGGTAATTTTTTTCTATATTACGTCACGAATTTTCCCTAAAGCAGGACGACATTTTTTTTCTGTTGTATTCATCTCAGATCGTTTCCTTTTTCTTTTGTAATAGTTTTCATGAATGACGAATCCAAATTATGTGAGTGAAAAGATAATTGTGCTGAATCATGCGACTTAAAAGACTGGGTAAATTTGAAAACCGGTTGCGTGTTTCGTCTTGGGATTTCCTTCTGAATTCGATGCCGCAAAATTATTTAATGAAAACAGTTCAAATAAGTTTTAAAACGTAATAAATTACAGAAAGAGATAATTCCAATGCTCATGGGTGGCAGGGAAAATAGGGATAGAGGAAAGTTATATCATGACAGGAATGTGAAACCCGGTCGCAGAAAACCAAACTAATGTTCCTCTTCGGTTTCCCGAGAATCGCAGCGCAATTTTCCCGGGCGGATTCCCTTCTCGTGAACATCAATGTTTTATGCAATCATATTAAACTTGCCCAACTCAATTTGTCAAAATGTTCTGATTTCCCGTGTTACCTCTTTGTGTATCGTAAAAAGAGGAGAAAAATAAATTGCACAAACAAATGTTGAGAAAGTGTACGCATGACGTCATAACAGACTAACATCATCTCTGTTGTTCATAGTTACCGTCTCACCACGAGGGTTGAATGTGACATAAGGCCAGTTTCCCATTAGGGAAACTTAATAGGGATAAAAATAGAAAAATTGCCACAGTGAAGAAGGATTTTTCTTTCTCTGACTGAGGACAGACCAAATACGGCATGTTGATCCTCACCTAAAAGCCATGTAGCACAAGAAGACCATCTCTGGTGCCTTTCCAATTATCAAATAACGAGTGTAAACCCTTCGTCAAAAATAACGGAAAACAATTATGCCCCGCCACTGTTCGCACTATATAACTGTTATATTTATAAAAAAAAAGCATTAAATTACGTCAGTAATTTAAATTGGCATATATAAAGAAACATTATTATTATTTTTGATGACCTAAAAAAAAACACCAACGGTTAAAGGTAGGCCTCCAACGCGTTAAACTGATCAGATCCGCAGCAATGTAAAGCTTCTTTTGCTAACCATGGTAAGATTAGTAAAACACCAAGGAAAATGGAAGGAGTGTGTGTCCAAAATGCATGCGAAGATCCATTGAGGATTATGTATGAGATAGTGGGAGTTGCCTGACTTGCTATTTACTTTCTAGCTTCCCTTCATCACTTGAAATTGTTTTGTTTTTTCGGAAGCTAAAAGAAAGAGCGCATTTACTCGTTACTTTTGCGTGATGAGAAGGATATATTAAATTTATTTATATCAGAATATACAAATAAATGCATATGGGGGTTTATTATATAGCGGATTATTTCTTATAAATCACAACTATTTTGAGGTTCTTATGATTAACATGCATTCCAAAATGTGGGCCATGTTTTTCTATTCACAACGTGTAACATTGTGTCAGAAAATAATTAGAATATTCATGGCTCCCATCTTTATAAATGGTTATGAATATGAAAGTCTGTAGTGTTTGTTTTTTTTCAGATGTCAGGAAAGCAAGATTCTGCAAGGCATTTGTTGTAGAGTTTAGAGAGGGCAGATGCCAGTTCAGAAGAGCATTTCAGTATTACAATCACTGGTATAAGATGAGCCCCTTTATAAATGTTTCACTCCATGGGGCGTCGCTTATGTGATCTCTGATGGAATAAAACTCAGCTTGGTCGTTGCGTCATCGTCGTTCTGAGGAACGGCTTATCAGCTTTTTAACGAGTTTTTAGGGTGATATCAATCACACTGGAGTCTCGAACAAAATATCCGGTTTTCAAACCTAATTTGCTTAAGGAGTAGATGGGCTCTGCCCATCGCACGGTCTTCGCATTCCTTCTCTGTCTATTAGTCAGTCGCAGAGGTACTAGTCCTGGGACACCTCAAAGATATTAAATGCCTGGCCTTGTTTCCGAACTAGGACAATGAATACCGTCTCCCTTTATCTTTATCTGGACAACTTGGAGAAAGTTTTTTCGTCACTAAGTCTTACATGACTTGTCCGCATTATTATTATTATTATTTGTACTTACTAACAGTTCTCACACAGATCATCGTCAGTGATTGCTCACCGACAACAACCAGTGGTATTTCCTGGAGTCTGAGTGACAACAAGTTTCCTCAGATTTCAAGTATTCTTCACCTCTTTTCGATAACGAACAGCCTCTTACAATTGATTTCTCGCTGGTAAGGACCATAGGTCTTCTCTGTGATTTGGGTGGCAATAACCCTCCCCAATGTCCGAGCATTCTCCGCAATTTTCCAGTGGAGATCTGGTTTGTGTTGTCCCTCCTCGGTCTTCTCATCCTCTTCGACCCTCTACAAATATTTTGTCTGGTGTCAGCCAAGGCCGGCACCATTAAAAAAAAGGTAATTTATTTCTTTTTACTTATTTTAAATTTTAAAAAAATTTTTAATTTGTTTTATTTGTTGGAGGGGAGAGAAAGGGGGAATATATGGTGTTTCTTGTAATTTCTGTTCCTTGGTTCATTTTTGTGTGGTGATAGCTGAGGCCAGTGTAATTTATTGGGGGGGGATTATGAAGTGATGTTTCTGTTCTTTGTTCGTGTTGTGGTGTTCTTCGTGTAGGTTTGTTTTCTCCCTGTTGTAAATTCCTTGTGACTGGTTACCCTTTGTAGCTTATGCGGGTTGGTTTCCGCATTCGAGGATTTTCCTTAAGATTGCAGCTGTTTTGATCATTGCCGTCATTTGTATGGTTTCGACGGTCCCTTTGATTCCAATTTCTCACAGTCTTTTCTCCAGGTTTTGTTGGGATTGTTCCTAGTGCTCCTACGAGTATTGGTATTATACTAACTTTCTTCATGCTTCATATTCCTTTCAGTTCTCTGGCAATTCTGTGTATTTACTTCGTTTTTCCGTGTCTTTGATATTCACTCTGTGGGCTGCTGGAACGGCGAAGTCTACGATTTTACAAGAGTTTTCGTTCTTGTCAATTATAATAACATCAGGTCTCCTTGCTTGTATGAGTTTGTCTGTTTGTATATACATATCCTAGAGGATTTTGTGTTTTTCGTTTTCCAATACTGTTTCTGGTTTATGTTTGCACCATTTGTCGGCGTATTCGAAATTCAATTGTTTGCACAGTTCCCAGTGTATTACTTTCCCAACACAGTCATGTTTGTTCTTGTATTTTGGGGGGCAAGTTTGCTACATTCACTTATTATATGATTTACTGTTTCGTCTCTTTGTCCACACAGTCTGCATTTACTGTTTTCCTGGGTTTTATCTATTTTAGCTTTAATGCAGTTTGTCCTAATCGCATTGTTCTGTGCAGCCATC
Source organism: Sepiola atlantica (assembly GCA_963556195.1). Taxonomy (NCBI): domain Eukaryota; kingdom Metazoa; phylum Mollusca; class Cephalopoda; order Sepiida; family Sepiolidae; genus Sepiola; species Sepiola atlantica. Next base: position 141,938,490 of record OY744517.1, read on the forward strand.
AGTAAAGATTTCGTATTTCTGCTCAAGTTTCCTTTTCTTAGCAATGTCCAGCTATTTTCGTTGGTTTCTTCTCTTGTGAGTCTTATGAAGCGTCCATGTAGTTGTTTTTCTTCCCACTTTTCTTTTCTTGTCTGTTTGTGTCCAGTTTCGATGCTTCCTGCGTTGTTCGTTGGGACGATATCTCTTGCTGCTGTGATCAGCCATTCTGTGTTCTGGTTTATGTATTTCTCCAGCTCTTTTTTAGTGTCGTCCACACAGTCTTCTATACTTACCAGTCCTCTCCCCCTTCGTTTCTCTTCACGTAGAGTCTGTCTGTATTGTCTTTTGGATGTAGTGCGTTGTGCATAGTCATTAATTTTCCAGTCCTCTGGTCAAGGTGCCTGAGTTCTTCTTTAGTCCAGCTTATGAATGGTCCAGGATATCTTATTAGTGATACTACCCAGATATTTATTCCTTTCATTAGGTTTCTGCTATATAATTTTGTTTCTAAGAGCTTTCTTGTTCTTCTCAGGTATTCTTTTCCAATCTTCTCTTTCATTTCTGTTGATTTGATTGTGTCTGCTTCCAAAACTCTCAAATATTTATAGCTGTCTTGTTCACCTAGCGCCCTCATCTGCTCTTGGTTGGGTAGTTCCATGCCCTCAGTCGTCTCTAGTTTTCCTTTTTTAATCTCTAGCAATGCACACTTTTCTATTCTGAATTCCATTTGAATGTCATGACTGAAGATTCTGGTCGTATTTATCAACTTTTCTAGTTCCATTTTGCTTTTTGCAAATAGCTTCATGTCGTTCATGTACATGAGATGGTTTATTCTTTGTTCTCTGTCTGTGAACTTATATCCGGCATCACATTTCCTGAGTATGTAGTTGAGTGTCATCATGGCTATGATAAACAGTAGTGGTGATAGGGAGTATCCTTGGAAAATGCCTCTCTGTATTTTTATCTCCGTTAAGTGTTGTCCACCAGCTGTCAGTTCTAATCTCCATGTTTCCATTGCTTTATTAATGAGGTTAATAATTCTGTCGGGTATCTTGTACATTTTTAAGCATTCAATTATCCATACTTGAGGGATTCTGTCGTACGCTTTCTTGTAGTCAATCCATACCATATATATGTTCTTTTTCTTGCTTTTAACTTCTTTCAGGATCTTTTGATCTATGTATAACAGATCATGCGTCCCTCTTTTCCCTTTCTGGCATCCTTTTTATTCCTCGGGAAGTAACCCACGACTGTTCAGGGAATGGTAAATTTTCTCTCACAGTTGTACCGTTTGGAGTTTCCATATTGTCGGTAAACAGGTTATTGGCCTGTAATTGCTTGGGGTCGTTCCCTTCTTGGCGTCTTTTTGTATGAGCGTTGTCCTTTCTTTGGTGATCCACTCTATTACATCTGTTGTATGGATACATTCTCTCAGTTTCTGTGCTAGCCTTTTATCTAGGGTCGTATATTCTTTGAACCAGTACGCATGTATTACATTGTTATTATTATTATTATTATTATTATTATTATTATTATTATTATTATTATTATTATTATTATTATTATTAATCTTTACCTCCCAACGGATAATTTTTGTCACCATTTTTGCACAGATTAAGCGTGCCAACAAGGCATCAGTGATGTCAGAAGTATGACAATAAAAAATTATAAATCAATTCTTTTTTTCTTCACGGAAATACAAAAGAAGACTGAGTACGTTTTTCACATAAAGATTGACGAATTAAGCAAATTTCTTATATTTTCACATTTTTTTTGCCCAAGAAGATTTTTTTTTATAAACATTTGTTTATAGATTTTTGTTCTTTTTTATGTTAAATGCTCGAAATATATTATTCAATGCGGCCAATCATCGCTCTCGACGAATTCATCTAAATAGATTATCTTCTAAATAGGCAAATATCATTTTCTCCGATTTTTTGTTTTTGCCAAAAAAAATTTTCGGTACACAAAAAAATCTTTCAATCAATACTTTAACTCACTCGAATGTATTTTCTTTTTCATGAAACCCGTTTTGAACATTTTATATGGCCATCGGCCCCCCATATAAAGCGTTGATCGAACCCAAAGCGAGTATTACATGCAAAATGGATATCAATTTATTCTTGGTTATAAGGTTCGTCTTTTTCATTGTAAATTTCTCTTTCAAAAATGTGACGAAATAAACAATGCATAATTGTTCACTTTAGAGATTCAAATAGAGTAAATTTCAGAGATGACATCGACTAAACAATTGCGATGAACAAAAATAAAGCGATTCAATCTATACTATATGATTATGTAAGACTTTCGTCTCAGGATTCAAACGGAGATTTCAGAGTTGATTCTCTGATATAGACTTGTGTTATATATATAAGTGAATAAAACTAGTGTAGCTTCTAAGGAGGAGCATGGCATCAAACTTGGACTCTTCGAGTATGTTGTATTATTTGTATTATTACGACTGTTCTCATATTGGATGTTATGCTCACAACATTTCGGCAGGTGTGTCTTGTCGAATAGAATTTTGGACGGAACTATTTGCAGTTGTCGCTTACTATCGTTCCGTCATGGCCGGATATAAGTTTTAATTAATTCGTAATTCTATTGTCAGTAATGCCTATACTAGGGATTGAACCTTTAACCCACAGAAGACTGCCACTGAGAACTGAATATCACTTAAAAGTGTTATTCATCGCACCTTGTGGAGCTTTTAATATGAATTCTATAAGTCTTAAGTTATTGTCCCAGATGTGTAGTCTTAAAATTATTATTATTAGTTGTACTCTCTAGTTCTCACACAGGTCATCATCAGAAATTACTCGCTGATAATAACCTGTAGTGTTCCCTGGAGCCTGGGTGACAAAACGTCTCCCCAGATTTCCAGTTATCTCCACCTGTTTCGATAATCCTTGCAAAGAACTTTGCATTCTCGCAACAGTCGTTTACCATTGATTTCTCACTGGCAATGACCATCGGTCTTTACTGGAATTTGTGTGGCGAATATCTCCCCAAGGTCCCAGTACACTTTGCACATATCCAGTGGAGGTCTGTTTAGTGCCTTCCTTCCTCGATCTTTCCATTCTCCTTAAAACTTCATGGCGATTTTGTGATGTATCAGCCATAGCTGATTATTATTATTATTATTATTATTATTATTATTATTATTATTATTATTATTATGGTCATCCTCCTCCTCATCATCATTATTATTATTATTATTATTATTATTATTATTATTATTATTATTATTATTATTATTTCGATGTATTATATACGACTTTATTTCGATGTAACTGCTCTTAATGTACACGATTTTATATCCATGTAATATTTCATAAATGTTTACGTCACTCGTAATCGGGAAATATGTACAATTTATAATTTATTTTCAAAAAGTTAATCTTAGAAAATTCGCCTGTGACGAAATAAAGTTAATATTTTAATCCAGTTGAAAACATGAGAATCTCAGGGGATTTTTAAGATATTTTCATGACATTTCATTCCGTTGTAAAATGATTTCGATAAAACGGCGAGCGAGGTAGTGTGTGGGGTTTTACCCTTCACCTATGTTAATGAAAATTAGCGGGAAATGAGCAGAAGGAAAATAGATGTAGACTCTGCCATTTGATAAATTGCAAAGATCTATAGGTTAACGTTTATTTGCCATTCCTTAAAGTTCTTCAAACTTTGAAACAAAAAAAAATGATTTTATTAGAGACGATGTTTTGCTTCAGTAACAAACGAATCACACACTCACACACACAACTATATATATATATATATATATATATATATAATGTAAAGTATGCGTATTTATATATTAAGAGATGGCAAATAAATGCTAGCCTATAGATCCTTGCAATACCACATTTAGTCTAGTTGCAATCCTACTTTGTTTAAATTATATATATATATATATATATATATATATATATATATATATATATATTGAGAGAGAGAGAGAGAGAGAGTAAGAGAAAGAGAGAGAAGGAGGGGTGGATAATCTCCTAAACTAGTAGTAACATGAAAATGAAAATAATAATACATTAAAAAAGTCTTTCCATTGCCACTCCGATAGCTACGGATTTGGAAAAAAGTAAATTTGTACTGGCTGATTTTCTGTTTAATTTCGTCTGATTTCTTTGAGATAACTTGATCTTAAAGTCCCGTAGATATGTACTTACATCGAAACGCAGGTTAATCCGCGTAGGCCGTTCTAATGTTATATATATATATATATATATATATATATATATATATATATATATATATATATATATATATATATGCAGAAACGACGTCGTTTGTAGGTAAAATATTAAAATATAATTGAATATTACTTTAAGTAAATGAAAGTCAAGCACTGTTGGAGAGATAAAACAATAGACATTCAACTAAGCTGCAGTGCGATACTCCGACACTGTCATTGAATTCTATGTTTACGCCCACCGCTTTCAGCGTAAATATAACTCCATTTCTCCGTATCACGTGACAGCCTCTCGTGACCGTCTGAGATTGTTATTCTCTGCACTGATGAGAGCCGAAAGCTCGAAACTACGTCGTATGTAATTAAAATATTAAAATATAATTTAATATATATATATAAAATAGTAACTCTGTCTGTGTGTGTATGTCCGATGATTTTAGCGTCTTATGTTCACCCAAATCGCTGGACTGAATTGCTTGACAATTGGCATGTGAACTACTGACCTCTCAGTGAAGGTCATAGGCTATATAAGAAATATATCACTTTAACGCTGGTGATCCCCGGGGTGGGGGACACAACCACTAACTGAAAACTGTTTTCCTTTAGAATGAAATGAAATTTAAACCATAGGTAAATGACAAAAAATGATGTCTATTCACAAGATTTCAGCAAATTTTGATAATATAAAGATGGCCCCTGGGGTCACAACTCCTCCACTGAAAACTGTTTTCCTTTTGATTCAAACGGAATATATATATATATATATATATATATATATATATATATATATATATATATATATATATATATATATATATAGCACTAGATAAAGTGAAAGAATAAAATAAGGTGCGAATCAAATTTCATTAGAATTCAAAGTTCAAGCAAAGTACTTTAAAGTCCTTAACTCATGAGTTTTCAAAGAAAATCTTCTCTTCAGAGGACCTATTTCTGCAATGACATTACTGCAGGTAATAAAATTAAACTTTGAAAATATATTAAAAAATGTATATAAAATACATAAAAGTATATAAAACATCAAATATATCGACCCAAATCATACTTTTTTGTTAAACTTATACAGTTCACCAAGTCATAAAGTTTAAAACAGCTTCAAGAAAGATGTCAAAGAGGTTGATTAAAAAACAATCCAGGTGGTGAATGGTACTCCAAAAACGAAAAAGTTATCCAGGCGGTAAATGTGTTTCCTATCGATGCAGTAGATGACAATGAGAAGTGTATCCAAGGTGTATGCAAATAAAACGATAGAAAAAAATAAATCATATGAAAAGTTCAGAACACTCACTTGGTGTTGAATATTATAATGTCCAATTAAGGGTTCTTATGAACTGATAGGAGTTGTGCAAACCATAACTTCCTGGTTAGATGCAAGCGCCGCTAAGGCCAATTCGAATAAAATTAAGCTGACCTGATGTTTTAATTTTATTACCTGCAGTAATGTCATTGCGGTAATGGTCCTTCTAGACTGCGACAATTAAAATGTTTACCCCAATCCAGACTTCCTATTTTGGGGGGAGCAGGACTATCTATTGCGATACAGGCGCGTTGTCCCTCCACATGACGTATCTGAAGTTAACTCATCGCCTACCACAGTCAGTCTCGTGAGTTGGTACTTTCGTGAACAGACTTATTACATCTCGACTCACCATCTGGTTGTAATGAATGGAAACATTAAATAAGTATTTACTCTGTTGTTTTCAAGCAAATAACATCGATTTTTCTACGTTTTGGTGGCTAGGTTCCCTCCCCATAGTTTTAAATAGGGGATAAGCATACCACACTCAATATTGAACCCAAAACATGAAAGTTTCTTTCTTTGTTATGTTTAATCTTAGGTGTAACTATGTTTTAGTTCTTCTTTTTTTTGGGGGGGGGGGGTCTGTTTCCACCTGGACATAAGGTTAGTGTTAGAGTAAGGGAGGTTTTTATGGGGCTGTTGGCAACCATACTGATGATTAATTGTAGGTTTAAGGAAGGGGCGGTGTTCTTTTGCGGGCGGGGCTGTTGCCACACGGATTAGGGTTAGTAGTAGGGTATAAATGAGTTTTTTTTTAATTCGCTCCCTCCAATAAACACATAATGTTTTCTCTTTATATATTGTATTTAAAATTTTAATACACTTATTTTAAGATTTTGATTCATATTTTTCACTTGTACCATATTTTCTATTCATCACTTTGCGCCATTTTTATCCGCACCATTTTACCGTGCCATTTTTTCAGTGTCATATTTAACTAAACTTCTTATTATCTATATATTATAGTTTTGCAATCAATAAATATTTATCATTTCATCATTATTACCAGAAATAGAAAATCAAGTTTTTAAAACAAAAAATTAGAGAATCGTTTTTGGAATCGGAAATTTGGCTAAAATTTCTCCGATTCCGATACCTCAAAAAGATTCGATTCCGATTCCCGATTCCAATTCCGATAATTCGTCCGTCTGATTATAAATATTGGTTTATCTACATACTATCCTTTCATCCTTCCGGAATCATCAGTGTAGAGATAATTATTCAATCCGGTCCACGTGTCCAGTTTTTGACTCAAATTCCGACGCCTTAGCCCAAGCGGCCACAGTGAACAAACACATAAATCGGTGAGAGTTTTAAACCTACAATGCTGAGCTGGCGCGATAGGCAGTCGACATAAACAGTATTCAACAAATTAAAGAACATTCATTAAAGTTATGATTTTGACAAGTGTGTTAATACTACTCACTACGATGCCCTGCCTGAAATTAAGGTTTACAAATAATTATAAATATTTGTTTATCTACATATGTATACATTTCATCCTTCCGGAATCATCAGTGTAAGGATAATTATTTAATATATATATATAAAGAATAATAATGTTTATATGTATATGTGTTTAGGTATATATAATATATAATATCTTATGTTTTTGGGGATGGTGATTTAATAGGATATGATATATAAAAGATCTTTAGAGATCCACAGTGATTAACATTTAATTTGCACTCCATCTAATTCGCTTGTTTGCTTCGTTATCTAATATATAAAGTTAAGACGATTTCCACCCTGTACATTTTTGAAGTATAGGAAAATCACCACATGCATCACTGGCTACTAAACTCACCACTATATTACGCTTATTTACTCGAGCATGTTTTAGTAAATTTGTTATTATTTTTCTCGAGCTAACACTACATATTACTTTTAGCCCATCATCTTCGATTCTCCTCAAAACACACTCCATATAGGTGGTAGCAAAAACTTTTCCCCCTAACACTTCAGTACTGACCCTCCCCCATTGACACCGGGAACTAATAAACAACGTCTACTTTTCAAAAAAGTGTCAATTAATATTTACGATTTGTCTGCTATTAATTTACTAGATAATACAAAATATTACGCACACATTTAATGGAAGCTCCCGCTAATCTCGTTGATTTTCGAGAATATCAGATTACGTTATTTCTACCTACTACGTATACATTTATACTCATTCCGGCTTTTAGAGAATGCAATTAACGAACATAGTTCATTGCAGTGTTTCATTATTCAACATGGCGACTACAATTTCTTCAGCGACTCGACTTCCGAATTAAGTCAATATACGCCAAGCTACAAGACAGACTTGCATAAATTTGACATTTCTTGAATCCTACACCTTTCACACGCATAATATCCAAAAATTGGAAAAAGAAAACATATATTTCATCGTATAGAAATGCCCCAAAACGTGTGACTGGTAGCCCCAACATTTGGTCGCCTTTCGGGTCGTAATATGAAACGCATGCCAGCTACATATTTAGTTTTACTGACTTATTTTCAAATAGATTTTTGAATCGCTTTTGTGGCTAAGTGGTTATCGCTGTAGATCGTAAACCGAGAGCTTTAGGGTTCGACCCCAGTCGACACACACACTTTTTTTTTTTAGATTGTTAAACTTTTTCTTACGAGGTGGGAGGGGAAGGGAGGATTATTGGCCGGATTTTTTTCTGAAAAGAAATCAATGTAATAGGTAGTACTTTAACTATTGTGAATATCATCATTTCTCTTCGAACACACATGGTTTATTAGTACTCTGCAGACCTCTTTAATTATAGTTGTGTGTTTCAGTAGTGCTCAGGAGGCATACTCATTTTTCTTTTCTTACTTTCCTCACAAAAAATGGAATTTCTATACAAAGATAACAGAAGGGGGATTGGATTTAATAGGGTTCCGTAGGCCTCTTTAATTTTAAAAGTGCTCATTATCATAGATAGAGCGAGTGTTTGGGAAATACCGATACCATGGGATGGCCAGGAAGACTCCTACAACCGCGTCTCCTTCCTTCCTTACTTTATTCCTTTCTTCCTTCTTTCACACTTCAACAATTCCAAACCGACAATTATTCTAAACATTAAATGTGTACGTTATGTCGGATGTTTACAAATTTTAATTTATTCTTTTATATTTCCCCCGGGCAACGCCGGTGGACATGTCCAGCTAGTCTATAATAAAACGTTTTAAAGCTTGCCAAACAATACAAATTATCAATTCTCATCTAAAAATTCCTAAGCATATATAATTTTTAATGAAATCAAACCAAAATGTAAGTGGAAACACCACAGCAAAGAGAGATACTCGCAGCCCCCATGACAGAAAGAGAGAATTACAACGCCAGTAAATAAAAGCTTTTTGGATATAAGTCTAATATGATATCTTGAATTCATTGTCATCCCTATAAAAGGCCAGGTGATCGTACAACTGGGGTCTTCTACTGGAGGCGATGTGAATTTTCTTAGATAACTGATCTCGTAGTTAAAAACAGAAGGGAAATTTACATGTGAGATTAGTTTGATGTTTTATGTTTTTACATACCAACTGATAAGAAGTACAATCAGCTAATTAATAAATTTGACAATTATTGACACATTCCTATAAATGAAGAGACAGTTTACTTTGAACAAACAAAGGCAGATGCATATTTCAATGAGTGATTTTTATTTCAATGTGAGTTTTGTTGTATTGTTTAACGGCATATCAACCCTGTTAATTGTCAGTTGAAGGATGAATAATATTTTAAGAGGATTGGAAATAATGAATAAAACGAACGGGAGGGAGTTTCTCGCAGATGCCATCCCCCTTTGTTTTCGTCTTTTTGGGACGATCATTAAAATAGAAACATACAAATAAATAAATAAGTAAATAAAAACCAAATAAAATAAAATCTTTTAAAACACAAAACTATAAATAAAATAAATAATAAATAAAATAAAACTCAATGAATCACATCCAATACATAAAACTGACCTCGGTATCTTCTTCAAAAGGAGACTTCAGTAATACACCGTTTTAAACGAGAAATTCAAACGACGCCCTCCTTGTTTTCATTTTTTAAGACGCCGAAAATATCCTACGGTCTATAGACAATATTCAAAATACAACCCTTTTAAAATAAAAATACAAAACTACAAATTAATGATTGAATAAAGCATTTAGTAGAATAAAATAATAACCTTTTTTAAAACACAAAACTATAAATAACAAATACAATAAAACTCAATGAATCCCAACCAATATACTTTTTTCCAAAGAGAAACTTCAGTAACTGCACCGTTTTAACGATGAAAACAAACGCCATATCTCATTGTGTTTTTTATTATCTCATTTCAGGACGCTGACGATTCTCTTTGGGTATAGACCTTTTAAAAATTGAAAAACTGAAAAATTGAAAATTGAAAAGGTCAGCCTATCTGGATAAAACCGCAGTACGATTCTAAAATATGTATTATATAGTATTTAAATTATATATATATATATATATATATATATATATATATATATATATATATATATATATATAAAAAATAACGGAAAAAATATGTTTCGCCAATGTTCGCACTAATATCTCTATTCATATAAAATAACGTATAAATCGGTTATGTTAAAATAAGAAAAAGGCAACGCTTCAAACTGGAAATTAAAAAAAGAAAGAATAAAAACATCCATCGATATAATAAAAAAGAGGGTAAAAAGATTGAAAACGATTCATTATGGAAATAGAGTGAAGGAGTTCTTTACGAATTCATTTAAAACGGTGAGGGGATTTCTGACTTGCTATTTACTTTCTCCCTTCCTCTAAACACTTCAAGTGTTTTAATCCGGCAGTTTTTTATTTGCTAACTATTGCGTGGCATGGTGGATATTTATATAGATACGAATTAATATACATTGGACTTTATTGTGAGATTGGAATATATATATGTATGTATGTATATATATATATGTAGAAATTAATGGTTTGCTAGAAGAATTGCTGGGAGTAATAATAAAAGTTTTAAAAAGGTTGAAGACAATGCAAAGTTCCGGATCGTTGGAAGTTGTGAAGAACAAAAACAAAACAAAACCGAAAATAAGTCAGATATAGATAGAAAATGTTTGTTTATTTTTCTAGACGAACTTACATAGACAGCAAGAGTGTTAGTCTGTGATTGTCCGGATGATCAGGGATCAATTTGATATATTTCGAGAGTCTTATCCTCTCGTTGTCAAAAAATAAATAAAAGAAAATATGCTTTGTTTTGTTTTTGTTCTTCACAATCACCAGCGATCCTGAACTTTGGATTGCCTTCAACTTTTTAAAAACTTTTAGTATATATATATATATATATATATATATATATATATATATATATATATATATATATATATATATATTGATTTACTTTGGTACAGAAAAATTAGTACAACATTCGTATCGTTGGTTTCAAGCACGGAAGGACTTAGCCATCCGGCTTTCTTCAGCTTCTGTTGTCATTTCTGGGATTTTTCCTCCTATATTACAAAGAAGTTATATGTATACAGGGTGTCTCAAAAAAATGTACTCACTCGTAGAATGACGAGAAAACTTTGCTTCATCGCTCCACACAATTGTGTGTGCAAACTCGACATCTTCTGCACATTTTGCCATTCTAAGAGTGAGTACATTTTTTTGAGACACCCTGTATATATATATATATATATATATATATATATATATATATATATATATATTCGCTTCAACAACAGACTAATTTAAAACGCTCCAAAAAGAGAGGAAAATGTAATTTAATGTAACCTTATTTTAAATTCTAATGAGGTAGTACAGCTTCAAAAATTTTATTGAAAAAAAAAGATCATAAAACTAAATTGCATCGTATAGCGTTCTAACAGCTTATTATTTTTTATAATTAAAATTACGGTATATATATATATATATATATATATATATATATATATATATATATATATATATATATATATATATATATATATATATATGTATATATATGTCTGTATATATGTCTGTAGGTATTTAAATAATTAATATTTATTTATAAAAATATTATTGTTTATCAGCCCCCTCCCACAAAGGCTGGGCACTCTCGAGTAGCTTTAATAACAAGCAGTACAAATAGCTATATGCACGATCCGAACGCCGTTTCGTAGATCACTCTGTACTGCCTGGTACATAGCCGCCGATTTTCGCTATTTACATTTAAAGTTCCTCTATATTTACTAACTAATTGGCTATTGGCTACGAATCAGTGGCAATTTGTGATCGAGGTTCGCGCCTACCGACTGTCGAGAATTAGTTCCCACACTGAAGATTGCGTTAGCATGAAACATCGATGTCTGTATTTAAATAATTAATATTTATTTATAAAAATATTATTGTTTATATATATATATATATATATATATATATATATATATATATATATATATATATATATATATATGTGTGTGTGTGTGTGTGTGTGTGCGTGTTGGGACGATTAATCGGAATCCGAAATCGGAATTTTCGGGGTATCGGAATCGTAGGAATTTGTGACTATTCGATTACGATGCCAAAAATGATACTTTTAATTGTTTTTGTTTGTTTGTTTTTGTTTAAAACAAGCATTCTCCACTACTGGTACTAATGATAAAATGGTAAATATTTATTAATTTTTACACTAGTTGAACTAAAATCTACAGATCACCTCCATAAGTGTATTTTGCATTTACGAAAATGTATGCATGTATTAAATGGGTGTTTAAAGAAATCATAAAATAAACAAAAAACTATAGCTATATATTTTAGAGATTTCAAATGAATAGAAATCGGGAATTTAGAATGGAATCAGTAAGTGTATCGAAACGGGGGGAAATATTGTTATGGTCCCAGCATATATATATATATATATATATATATATATATATATATATATATATATATATATATATATATATATATCAGATATTAGATATAATATATATCAGGTTATGGAAATATATTCTAATTAGATTTTATTAATTATATTCCTGATAAAAACCACGTCAGTCTTTCAAGATGTATGCATGTGTGTAACTGTGTCCAAGTTCACATGTTCAGAATCCACATTTCACGTTTCTGGTGAAGTTTCCAATGTTTTCTTCAAACTGGCACAATGAGAAAGACCTCAATATTGTCCTGTATAATTTGATCGACACAAACATTGATAATCTGATTCGTGTTCGTCTGTCGCACACGAATTAATGTTTTGCCCATGGCCGCCTTTAAGACACGTGCCTTATATCGAGCGACCTGAAATATCTATTCGATTCTAAATCAACCCATTCGATTTGAATGTAAAAGAACCTGAAGAACCGACTGATGAAATCCTTGACTCGATCAGCTAAAGGTTGGTTGCAAACAAGAGAAGCTGTCCAAGTTCCCAGACAACGTGTCTTAACAAAACATCGATTACTTTTCAATAGGCGATCGCTTCACCACTCAACACAAGTTTCCGGAAACATAGAATCTTTTTTGTCTATGGAAGAGTAAAACTGGTGTACATTTTCAGCTATTTTTTAGACGAAAAGTTTCCGTAGTTTTTTTTCCTAATGAATCACCACTTATTAAGGTTAAAATCCATCTGAGGATAATGGTTAATGAGATGGATGAATTGTCAGTTAGAAGGATGAAGAATATTATGAGATGATTGCAAATGATGAATAAAACGAACAGAATTTGATTACTTATGAGAACTGTTTATGGCAAGTGTTTATTGACATTGGATTTAAAGACAACCATGTTGTAGTGTGGAGGTAAGAAGTCACGTAATAATGAATTCCACAGATGGGAAGTTCTTGGAGAGAAACTCTGATTGATGACATGATTTAAATTTTACGTGTCAACCAAGTCTACAAAGGGTGATCTAAAATTGGACGAAAAAAAGCGTAAACTTTTCGAAATGCGTCTAAGAGACTGGATTTCTAATCTTAGATCTGTAATTAACCCGAAAGACATAAACCAAACGATTGTTGATCTAGTATGTCTAGAAGGAGTGGTGTAAGGTGCAGAAAATGGGTAATCAGTCAACCAAAGTAAGACAGGATCTCTGGAGATGGATCGGATTCTGCAAGCTGCCTAAACATCAAACATCGATAATCGATTAAATGATCCGCGTTGTTGCGTAATGAGTATTAGACACGCCAAACAAAAAAAAACATTAATCAAAATCAAACATTTCTTGATGAAAGGCATGAACGTACGTTTCCCTGAGTAATGTTTTCTTGATAGTTATCGTTACAAAATGACTAGTTATCCGTCTACGTTTTCAGAACACAATCGCATCTTTCACAACCGTTAAACTTGATGAACAAATAGCAAAATTATGTTACTATATCAACGATTAAAAACTCTTAAATAATTGAAAACATCAAAATTTAAAACTTTTACAAAATAATGAAATCGTTGTTAAAAATATATAATTATTCTATAACTATTAAATATAATCATTGTTTGCCTTTACTGCGTAAGTATAGCATAAAATATTAGATTCCAATGTATTAAAATAGGATGTTTTTTATAGTCGATCGCTAAATAATTGCTGATATGTCGAAGTTTATGAGAGGGAAATGCTGAAAATGTAGGAGGTAATTACTTCTCTTCTTTTGTGTGAATCAGATGATTCTGGTGTTGGCATTAGTTTCCCCGATGTTTTTCTAGTTAGAAATCTTTCTGGAAAGACATCGGGTACTTACAGGAAGGACCACGAGAAGGTTGCCAACATCCCTAAGTGAAAGTGGTACCGTGGAACCGACTGGATTCGAACTTAGAACACCCAGGTCTTCAGTCCGTGTCGTTATCCACTTGACCACCGTCACCTCCCATTGCTTCTCTGATGG
>OY744517.1:141957846-142012846 GCA_963556195.1 Sepiola atlantica
ACGAACGGCGTTCGGGTCGTGCATGTAGCTATTTGCGCTGCTTGTTATTAAAGTCACTCAAGAGTGCCCTGCCTTGTTGGGGGGGGGGGGTGATAAATAATAATAATATATATATATATATATATATATATATATATATATATATCACTTATTAGTCACTAATTATTAAGGTTGAAATGCACTTGAGGATAAGGCTGAGATAGATAAAGTGACAGGTAAATAATGATGAATACTATGAGAGGATTGACAATCTCCACATACCAACCCAGTCAACACAACAGTTGTCCCAGAAAACAGCAATTGTTCCTCCTTTGTTACAACCATCGAAGTGAGAGCAACCCCAAGGTCAACTTTCTAGTTTCCATCAGTATAGAAGGACGTTGGCTCCCATGTAGCTCATCTACCCTTTTGATAGTTCTTATGTTTAGTGTTTGTAGGGGGTCACACACCCACGTCATCTACCTTGCCAAAGCTCGCCTAATGGGATGTCAGTTTTATCGACGACAGCCTGATCAAAAAGCAGATTGTATTAGTTTACATGGTATAAGTTTTTCATGTTTGTTTACTGTTCTTCATTTCATTTCAATTAGTATTTCATTTGCTTCCAATTATTCTACAATGAAAAAAAGCAACGGGTAATTTAACTAACAACGCCAATGTAACATTTGTTTTTAATTGTATCTTTATTGTTAGCTAAAGGAAATAAGACATTTAGCTTTTATCAACGAATTTTAAGTGAGAACATGAAATAATCAATGTTTGCTGAACAGGATTTTTATAAATCGATAAACAATTAAAACATTTAAAATTTCAATGGTTGCACACATCGTAATTCAAAAAGTTTCATAGAAATAAAATTGTTTTAAAAAATCTATTTTTATCATAAATATTGAATGTAATCATTCTCTAACTGAACTGCGCAAATAGTCAAATATCAGATTGAAATATGTTAGAAGGGGATCGTTTTTATAGTCGGTCGTTAAACAATCGCTGATACGTCGAAGGTTAGAAGATATAATTGTTTAAAATGTAGTTGATAATTACGTTTCTGATGCGAGTTAAACACGTGTATATAATCCCCGTCAACACGTTTAAAAAATGTTAAAGTGATACATTCTTAGATTACTTCATACTGTTTTATTATTTTTCAGACGAATGCGGCTAAAAACCGATCCAAAGTGTCTCTATAAGATTTTTTTATATATTTCCATTCGTGCACGAAAATGCTCTTTGAGTTGTCAACATATAGATGAGACAATAATGTTAATGTAGTGTGTTGCGATGTGGCTTCGCTTACATACAAAAATAGCTAACGTCTGTCAAGGAATTTTTTTTAAAATATACACTTTTGAGCTTCCGTAGTTTCGAAATACTACCCGAAGAACAGCAGTGTTAAAATATTTCAAATTATGTTATAAATATAGTCTAAATATTACTTGTCTGGTTTGGGCCATATTTAGTCATGAAATAATGTAATTTTTGTAATAACAAAATATAATAGCGAAAATTGAACGAGAAGTAATAAAACAAAAATGTCACTGATTAAATAAATTATACTCAAAATTGATAAAAACACGGATGATAATATTTATAAATAGATCACATTTAACGAGTGATTCTTTTCATGTAAACAAAATCTCTACTGCATAAATTATTTAAACCACTAAAGAATTTCAGAGCTAGACAAAATTTCATTTTATTTTTCAGTTTTTAATTACCAAGTTAGGTACGAATCAAAATTGTGAATGTATATCGTCTATTTTTAATTGAATTTGTTTCATATTAATTTAAAAATAATATGCACACATAACGAGTCACCTTGAATGACGCAGAAAATATCTTAATCGTAGCTATGTACCGTTTCCCAGTCACTGTGACAGCATTTTTGTTATCGTCTTCAATAATGTAATCTGCTGCTAATGTAGGGTATATCCTGTGTACATTACAGGATGCAGTTACCGTTGCTGCACTGTTCTCAGATTATCAGAGCCCCCAAAACAGCAATTTTGTTCGTTAATAAATTCAGTCCAATAAAATTGGACTTCATAGATTCTCATCAAATTCCGGGTTAAATTTCCCTCATTTTTACCCCAAATACTGGATGTTGACAGCATAATGGATCCTAGTGTCATCCCTTGGGTTTTAGCTGTTGAATAAGTTGCACCATGTTTGGTTAACTAGGAACTGCCTTACAAGAATATTTTTCAGGAGAGTTCGTTGAAGTCGTAGCTGTTGTCATCGCTTCTGATTTGACATAGTTGGAATTTTTAATAACAAACTCTTTCGTACTCGTCCACGTGTCTCATAAATTCTCACATCAGAAAAATTAACGCCATTTTTTATTATTTTCAAAACGATGAATCAAAGTTTCATCGCGATTTCACTCACTCCACCGCTGGTAAAATTCGACCCCAATCGCGTATTTGTTTAATTTTAATAAAATTATCAGAATTTATGCAAAATATAATAATTAAAAAATATCATTCAAATTATAAAAGCATAAAAATAAAAG
Source organism: Sepiola atlantica (assembly GCA_963556195.1). NCBI lineage: Eukaryota > Metazoa > Mollusca > Cephalopoda > Sepiida > Sepiolidae > Sepiola > Sepiola atlantica. The sequence continues at coordinate 141,960,359 of OY744517.1, forward strand.
TAAATGGCATACGATTAAATTTATATGGACTTTGTTTTTCGAAGACTTTGAATTTAAGATATTGTTAAATTTAATGATTCTTAGTTAGATGGAAAAACAGTTAAGATTATGTTAAGTAATAATTCTCCCCTAAATAAAATATTTTTATTTAATATATATATATATATATATATATATATATATATATATATATATATATATATATATATATATATATATATAAATATTTGTTTTTATCTACATACGTATACGTTTCATACTTACGGGGATCGTCAGTGCAGAGAAGAGTATTCATACTGGTCGCCGAACTCAACCCCCGGAACACGAGTCATGTTTCTAACTAAAATTCTTACGTCGCCTTTGTGGGTGTCGCCTTAACAATTTGGATAACGTGCCAAACTGTCATTTAAGACCGAATTTTCACAAATAAGTCATATCTCCGAGTTTGTGATTTTTGCTTTTTACTAATGACTCAGCATTTATCAACACTAAAATACCCGAGAATTCAGGCCAATGATATGGATTGATTGACAATTGAATGATGATGAATATTATGAGAGGATTCAAAAACGCCACATATCACCCCAAATCAAACCAGGAGCAACCAAGGAAACAAAAATCCTTCTTTCTTCGTCAGAAACATTGCATATGGAATGTGAGAACTAAAGGGCAAATAAGGGAAGCGAGAGTTACGAGGCTCGCGAAAGTAAACACAAGATCCACTTTCTAATTTCCGTGATTGTTTTTAATGTTTTCATTATAATTTTAAACCGAAATATTCTCGAACTTTTGCAATTGGCGAATACGGTAAACATGATTTTTTTAATTTCTTGTAAACACGAGACAAAACTTTCATATTTATTCATATGAATATACAAACATTAATATTTATTCATATAAATAAATAAACATTAAAATGTATTCAGATAAACAGATAAACATAAAAATGTATTCGTATAAATAGATAAATATTAGGATTTTGGTAATTTTGATACAGTTATTTATCTTATAAATACGACCTTAAATACACGACAAGACAGAATGACAGTTCGCCTGAGCAATAGCGCATGGTGGGGAGGAGGGGCTCTTTTCTAAATAATAAAAAAGAATATTTGACGTCGCTAGAAAAAGAGAGTGGGATGAGAAACAGTGCATGTGACACGGTAGTTGTTGTGAGGAAGCATTATCTGCAAGGTTAATGTCACTTATGTGTATCAAGATTAAATGAATTTTTCCATAAAATCAAAGAATTGGAATTCATCAGTACTTTGAGTTTTCTTTCCTCTTCGACTTTGAAACATCAATTAAAATATTTTGAATGTAAATCAGAAATGTATTTATAAGCGGTTTCATAAGTTTGTCTATTCTACGGCACACCAGCCCTTTTAAAATGATTTCATACCAAAGCACAATAATATTGAAAATGGTTTATAGCATACCATTAACTAAACACATGTTTTTATTTTAGCCATAGCTGAGGGGGGTAATCGGGCTTTCAACAGTATTAATGCATAAATGGACATAAGATTCACTCAGATTCGAACTCGGTATATCCGATTCCATATTAAGCGACAGTTTCAATATAGCCAATCACGCACCCCTTCTAGTGTTAAATTATGCTTTACTGACAGAAAAAAAGTTCTCGACGACAGTTTATATGATCTGAAATAAATAAAAAATATATATATGCAAATAGTATGTATTCATCAATGGAGTTTAATAAAATAAACGAAACCTGTATTCTCTACGAAATGCATCCGGTGATAAATATTTGACACTTGTAAATAATTAATATGAAACAATGAAGTGAGTCTGCCAATGGAAGAAATTGAAATAATATTTCATAAACGAGGCAACGCCATGCCCATTATTACGTCATCCCACAACGTCTAAATCTTGATAGAGAAAACAAAAACATATGCCCTCGTGTGTCAATAAACTTTTTATTAATAAAATCAGATTATATTTTAAGATTTGGACATTTTAAATAAAAATAATAGAAAATAACTGAATAGAAAATGCTGACGATGATAATAGACTGACAAACGCATATAAACTCAACTATAATTTTTAAAGACATACAAATTGGGTTTACAATTGAAAAACGTGAATAGTACATATCCCTTCCTTTGCAGTTATAAAAATGGCAGAGATTTTGGAAATACACGGTAATATGTATAAAAAAACACCTATTATTTTACTGATTAATCACCACTCATCAAGTTTTAAAGCCACTTGAGGATAAGGTTTAATAAGATGGATGGACTGTCCGTTGAATTTTGAAGAATATAATGAGAGGATTGAAAATGACGAATGAGAAGAACAAAATCTGATGACTAATGATGACGGTTTATGACAATCATTTGTTGACATTGGATTTTAAATCAGTAATGTTGTAGTCTGCAGGAAAGCAGTTATACGGTAATATGATTCACAGATGGGAATTTATTGGAAAATAACCCTGTTACTGTAAATTTCGTTTTATTTTAGTTACCCGGAGGAAAAAAGGAAAGGGTTAATGTGAAATGTGTGGAGGCCCATCCTATGCTGAATATAATTTCGAAAAGAAAAATAGATGTGAAAATTGCTATTAAGGAACCAACCTGCATTCTCGAAAATATGTGATGTGTACACGCGGGAAAAACAAATAGTGAAGGTTAGACACAAAAGAAATATATTCTTCTTGGAAGCCAATATACTTGTTGAGTCTTATATGAGAACGCAATCAAGATGTCAGTGCAGATTAAAATGCAAATCAGACCAACCAAACAGAAACAGAACAAAAATAAATATGTCGAGTTTATTTAAAAAATGTTACAGATTAGTGCAAACGAATGAACAAATTTCCAAGAACGTCCGAAAAACGCATTTTTAATAAGAAACAAAAAGTACGTAAAGCCCGAAATCGATAAGGAAACAAAAGCAATAAATAAAGCAATTACTCCTGCAAAATATTACGCAAAATAACAAATAAAAGAGATTCCCAGTACGCCCATCAAGACCAAAGCAGAAGATCAAATGAAGTTTTCGCAATAAAGCAAGAACACCAAACAAAAAGAATACTTAAATTCATCTGACTAAAAAAAACATTTAACATATTCGAGATGCAGAATAGGCTCACCAAGACCAATAAACGGATATACCTATCGCAAAAAAATAAAAAAAAGTATTCCTAATAAAGCAAGAACAGAAAAAAAAGAACACTAACACAACTTTGACTGAAACAATAAACATATTTGAAAAGCTGTAAGAAATGGCCGTCGACGCTAAATCAAACGACAGCACGAACCAAAGTGAAACTAAACGATGCATAACTAAATAATCCAGCGGAATATTAGAAGTGCACAAACAAGTCACAATAAACTGATTCTCTTTATGAGAATGTCAAGCGATCATATATTTATTCATTAAGGAAAACAATGGCATACACATAAAACATTACACGTCATGCAATTATATATACAAAAATACTGACAGTGCATCAGGCGGAACATCGATGATTGTAAAGAAAAAATTCCACAGAGCCAGACACTCTGGACACAAACATGTATGCAATTTGTGTGTGGTCATCATTACACAAGACAATAACCATTGGTTCTATTTATAACCGGCTCATTTGGCATTATAGTTAAAATCTTCGCTAATGGGCCGTTCGACCGGGGTTCGATCTACGATCGAGTTATACCAAGGCCTTAAAAATGGTACTTTATGTTTCCTTGCTAATCACTCAGCATCATAAAGTGTAGATCAAGGGTAAGTGTAGTCGTTCAGATAAAGGAGTGGCATCGTTATATCTTGATATAGAAGCCAATAAAAAGGGAGCCTTCATGTCGCTCTCGACTTCGACTGATATACTTATATACCACAAAATAACATAACGCAATAAAAAAAAGACCATTAAATAAAACAACTCCTAAAACCAGTAATTTTCTTGTGAGATGTAAGCTGCCAAATAAAATATGAGGAAACAAAGAAGAATATTTTTAGAGAAACCCAATCGACAAGAACAACCTTTGTCTCTACAATAATTAAACAAATACATGCTTTAATCCGGAAAGGTTGTCACATTTAACGATAGATCTGAGTCTATGTGATCCAACTCTATACATAGACTATGTCGCACATTCAGATACCAGACTTGTATAAAACCTGTTATATACCCGCTCCATGAACACAAAACCACTCGGACGCCAATGTTCAGTTTTTAATAAAATTTATTTGACGCAGAAAAGAACTGCCACATAGACAGGTTATTTTTGTATGCGTGGAGGAGAGACAGACAGACAGACAGATAGACGGTTAGCTACACCGCGCACGCTGGCTTCCATTTAGAAACAGCAGCCAGACACGCGCGTCCTTATTTTTTGAAATTACGTCATCTCGAAATCACGTCGTTTCGTGACTTCCGCCTGGTTTCACCGTCTGACCCTTAGACTTTGCCACTCAAACACTGTCCCTTATTATGTAACAGATTGCACGTGGAAAGTTCATTACGAAATCTGTGGGGTAACTATTTTCCAATTATACTCAAGGAGAAAATTCAAAGATGAAACTTGAAAAGACTAATTCGGAACGATCGAAAAGAAATATTGCTTGAAATTAACACTAGAATCAAGTAATGATAATGAGAATTGCATAGGTTACTTAATTAAAAGAATCTATAGCTTAGAAAAACATATCGAAGTAACCACGAGTAATGATTTGACAATACTCTTTTAAGGCTACCCGGGAATAAATAGAACGTTTAAGTTAAATCCATATGGAACATGATGAAAAAGGAATATACCAATCCAATAAATCACGTCATAAATAAAAACATAAAAATAACAAAATGAAATGTAATAACTAACATCTTAGTAGAGAAGACTTCATAGAACTTCGTCTAAAATACAACGATATCATTTTTTTAAATCAGAAAACTAATCAAAAGGAAAAACTCAAGTTGAACTATAAAAATACAGAAGGTAAAAATGAACCTTTCACATGAGCAGAATTCAATGAATCGCATACAAAAATACACAATACATCAGTTGATCCTGGTGATGTGTCCCAAACATGCTCGAATTTCCTCTACGTTTCCTTTTGATATATAAAATCATATGCTTCAGTAGAAACGCTTTAAATATTTTGAAGCTCTCCACGTTAATATCCGTATCCGATGTGGTAAAATACCGCAATTATCCACCAAAATATAGACCAATAATCTAAATAAGTTTTATTTGTAAAGTATTAAAAGACATGTTAAATGGCAAGTTGACATGCTAGCTCGAATCGCATAAATTACACAGAAAATTAGAAGCAGAGTTCAGGAACTGAAGAAGCACTATCGACAATTTGTATTAGACTTAAGACTTTTCACTTGATTACGATTATATTTGGTGTAAAATTGTATAAAATACCACATTAGAAGTAAAGAATTTCAGAGATCTTGAAGATATTCGATTAAAAACAGAATAGAAATCTTCATCAAAAATTTCCGAGAAAATCTTAATTTTCAAGTCGTGTTGAAACCATCCTCCCCAATTTAAAAAAAGCTATGAAAAGGTGTCCCTCAAAATAATAATGGCAGTAACAATTTTCAATATTAACTTTATAAACAAACCCCATCCTTAAATAGTACGGGGATGATTGTCTAGTAAGCCAGGTTTTAAACATTATTTGGAAATATTCCCAGGGAACAAAACAAACAAATATACATTTGAACACAAAAAGCTACAATTCCGAGTAAAAATACATATACACAGATGAATCTAAGGATAAACATTCAATGGGAAGTGCTGCCATCTGTGACAGACAAAAAACAAATATATTGTCAGAGATTATACCAATGTACACTGCTCTTATAACAGCCAATAATTTTGCATTGTACACAATGAGGAACAGCGGATCAAGCAATTTTTTGGCCTGTACAGACTCAAGGTCCTAACTTGAGGCACTCAAAAATAGAAATATAAAAAACGCACTATATATTCAACTTTATCAATAACCGCTGCAACATGTTAATCTTCTTCTCGCGGATACCGAGCCGTATTGGCATTTGTTGAAAATAAAAAATAGTAGATACAACCGCAAACCATCACTGCACAATATCAAAACAAATACCAAATTTTCATATACGAATCTAAATCCAACAATTAAAAAAGTGTATAACAAATAAATGACAAAATCCTAAGGATACCTGCACGTACAATAAACTGAAAAAGAAAATATTGATCAAATAGATCTACCAGAATTATGAGAAGAGTGAGAAAGGTAAAGGAAAATCTTATTCGACTCCACATAAGCCACGAATACGTAAACGCACTTATATCTGCTTAAAGGAGAAGATACTCCGTTCTGTGTTGGCCATTTACAGCGGAACAACTATCAATAAAATATATTTTAATGAAATCTGTTTTAGATATGATTGCTGTTTTAAAGTGCATTTTTGGCGAGTCAATCGTAGCGACATTATTAACCTGGTCTTTCGGTTAGGAGAAAGGTGTAGTATCTGTTTTGATGCTACACTGCATCTTCTATCCTCGGTCAGTGAAGGAGACATCCTTTTAGAGTGGGTCAATTTTAAGTCTAAATCCAGATTGATCCGTTTCGTAAAGCTGGATTTTTCCCACATAAAAAACTCGACCTTCTGTCTAACTCTTCCTTCGTGCGAAGCCAATTAAATAGAGACCGTATACAGAATATATAAATGCTTTCTACAAACTATTTATCTAAAAAATACTAACAATATCAGATATTATTAGTTTATTACCTAAAGAAATTATTATATTCATTTTTTTTTTACTAATGAGTCACAACCTATCAAAGCTAAAAACCACCCAAGGATGAGCATAAATGAGATGAAATGATTGTTAGTTGAATGATGGTGAATATTAGAATAATAATAAAATATCATATTGCAGAATTGTTTATATGACGATTGATAATTTGTATTATTTAAATCATTCGGACTACTAGACTCATTTTGGTTGTTATGTTCACTACGTTTCGGTCGATGCAACTTCCGAATTACTTCAGGTGCATATTTCGAACTCAAGAATGTTAATGTCGAACTATACGGAATTTTAAAAAAATATTTTTACAAATAATTCAACACTCATGAAGATTAACAGTCACTCGAGAATAAATGCAATTGAGATGGACAGATTTTCAGTTAAGTGATAAAGAATAGTATGAGCACTTATCCTCAAGTTGCTTTTAGCCGTGATAAGTGGTGACCTATTAGATAAAAGAAAAAATAATTCCAAGTAATATCCTATATTTTATTAGATTTTACCACAAAAAGTACAGATCTTTAAGAATAAATGCTGTGAAATATTCTTCGTTTCTACAATTTGACGCCAAAAGTCAAAGAATCTTTTATTCACTGTCAAATTTGTTGAGACAAGCAATGCTTAAATTTAGAACAACAATTATTGCAATAAAGAATTGCTTTTTCAAATCACTTGATTTGCTTTTTCGTTCTGAAACAGAAGAAATGAGACAATATGGAACCTGATAAGCATGTTAGCTTAACACAGGCGCATTTTATTTTTTATTTTATTGTCGTTTCCGGCGCGCCATTCTACTGGATGTCCATTCAAACTCATCTTTCTTTACACAAAACTGAAATTTCATCTCTGAAAACTATTTTTTAAAGCAGATGAAAAATTAGGAAATACAGGAAACCTAAAAAAATGTTATGTCAACAATTTCTTTTCTTAATGTAAAAATAAAAAAGATTAAAAAAACTGTATTTTGGTTCACTATAATTACGCTTGAAGTAAATATTTATGATTTTTTTTTAAATAATGGACGACTTTAAGGAACAAACGAACAAGACGGTACAAAGATTTTTTTAAAAAGATTATGGCTTCATTACATCGCAAACAGTGACATACAGTAACGTTTATCACGAAAAAATCGTATAAATATGTTATAACTTGACTATACAAATGTTTTCATATAAGATCAAGTGACAGCAAACCAAATTGAGAATAGCAAATGTAGTTGTAAGCATTATAGTTTCCAGATATCACTATTGCGATAGATCTTAAGCAAGATATATATATACACATAAATATAACTGACAGAAAATATGACAATATAAATTACATTTATATAGATCAGATTGATTATCGAAGGGATTGAATTTCAATTGCGAAGACAAGCTCAATATTTAACATTAAATAGAGCAATGTATACCCAAAGTAAAACATCAGGAATATGAGTAATATGATTAAGATCCGAAAGATATAGTAAACTCAAAAACATATTCATAATTCGCTCCAAAAGATGATGTTGTAATAGTCTTAGTAACATGTTGTAATAGTCTTAGTAACATGTTTAAAGGAACAAAAATACATGATGTAATTAAATTTACAAAATCTGAAAGAAAACGTTAAAAAAGCAAATATCGGTTGATTATCGCTTCCATACCGATACCACAAACAGTTATCTCCCCATTTTCGGAACTCTTCGGACGAACATTAATTTTATTAGTTTACATTTTGTTCCGGGATTCTGAGGAGTAAGATCTGTTTCTATGATAAACTACATAGATTTTCTGTTTCCTGTACAGATTTCTTTTTGACAATTTTAAATCCGATGTCTTGCTTTGGGTATAAATTATTATAAAATAATATAATAATAATTCTTGAAACAAATATATAAATGTAACTATCTGAAATCGATCTGTCATCGCCGGCCAAAACGAGCGGTACAGGACTCTACGTTGCTGTTACTAATTCGTAGTCGGCACTCGGTTTGCAAGGCTACAAGGGCCGGGGTTTTCATAAATATTTTTGTAAATAAATGTATTAAAGCGATTTATCTAGGTTTGAAGCGGAGACTAGGTTCTATACTGTAAAGTTTTGAATAGTAGCTACCCCCTGCCATCATTTAAAAATAAATACTTTTAAATTAGTATTTATTGTTTCCAATTGAATAAAATAGATCTCTCTAAGTTTTGGGGAACTAGGCTTACTCCTCTATAGTTTTAAATAGAGGCTAACGCCCCACCCCAATAAAATACAAACATGATTAAATGCTATTCTAATCACTTGAATTACTTATAGTCACATGTGTTCGGCTTTCAAATAGCATAAGTAATCAGAACATATCAATCTTCATCTCAAAAATGACGTAAGATCCCATTCCTTTTTTTGTAAACTACTTATCAATCGTGCCTCCGCGTGCCAACATTGCTACTACTACTGCGCTACTACTACTACTATACTACTATTAATAATTATAATAATGATGATAACCACAGCACAAAACAGTAAAAATGTAATTGTAACAAAAGAATAGTCGAAAAGCTTACCTTGTCGGAAACAGGTGCCTTGTTAATAAAAAAAAACTAAATAAATTTAAAAAACATGAAATGAGTTTTAAAAAGTCGTACTGAACATTTTTTTCAGACATGCGAATGTGAATAGAATCTGAAGCGTGATCTGCTATACTCGAATAAAATCCGAGTTCTAAAAAATTATCTGAATAAGCTTAATTTCTATGGAGTACCCTGGTAATGTTAGTATTTTGTTGTAACATAAATCGTATGGTGTTAAAAATGCGAAACTAACGTAAGAAACAAGAAATCAATATGTATACGTATTAATAATGAAGTCAGTATGTTAGAATACGAAAACCGCTATTCTTTAATTTCATGAAACTGGAGTAGCGTAAAAAATTAAACACAAACGGTGTTCATGGCCTTAGTATAGCATGAACAATTTGGCCCCAGTGTTAGTGGATGCAGGAGGATGAGATAGTATGATGCTATTAAAATAGTTGCAACATTCTCTGTGAAAGTCTTAGTTGGAAGTAACAGCGGTTACAGAGAAAATGTAAGAAATTTAGAAAGAAAATCAAATGACGCATATTTTCTGGAAACAAGCGTCGGCACTTAACTTGGGTAGCTAGCAGAACAGATTATCATATAGAAGTGTTGGTTCTAAACCTATAATGTCCGATGTCAGAAGGGAAAATCTACTTTAAAATATACAGGATAATGTACTAAATTAATTAACACATCATTATGAATCTTGGAATATATATTCTGAATACGGTGAGTAACATAGGTACATTATGTTTGGAAAATATTTACATTTATGGAATGAATATATATAAAGTTAGGTATGTGTACATATTTATATATATATATATATATATATATATATATATATATATATATATATATATAATGGAGAGATGATAAAGATAAAATAGTATCTTTAAAATAATGTTATCATGAAATGTCAATGCTCAATATACAAGATAGGGTAATTATAAAATGAAATGAATGATGAGAATAAAAATTGCAAAAAAACAATATTTATTGAATCATCGAGTTGTTTAAACAATCATTCATTTATATATGTATGTATATATATATATATATATATATATATATATATATATATATATATATATATGTGTGTGTGTGTGTATGCATGCATATATACATATTTCTAGGTGAAGGTGTCGTAGTCCAACGGTAAGACGCTGGACTGCAGACATCAATATCGGAGTCTCGATCCTTGTTTAAGTTACCCATGCTGATAACGGCTGTGAGCAAGAAACACGTGTCCATGGATTACTTTTATGTACGTATAAAATTAATTAAAATATATATATATATATATATATATATATATATATATATATATATATATATATATATATATATATATACCGTATTTCTTAATTAGGAGACTTTCCCAGCAGAGTGCTCAATTATTAATGTAAAAGTAAAATTAACTAGATAATTAATAAGAGCATGATATTTATTAATATTAAATAAAGTGTTACAACATCCGGACCAAGGTTTCAGATCCGAGAAAATCGGACCTTCATCAGCGGAGTCGTATAGCTTAATGAGTGAGAACAACCGCCAGGAATTTCAAAATATTGCCCGTTGGAAAGATGGAACACTTTCAGATTTAAAATTGTCACGTGCGTGGAATATACGTGGTCAGTTATGGAAAAGTTTCAGATCAAAACAACAGCGACGCTGTACATCGAAAAAGCAAGAAATTAAATGGGAATAACATTAACTGTTGGACAGATGGGAACCTAGCAGGTTTAAATTGTCACGTGCGTGGAATTACGTAGCCCGTTATGGAAAGTATTCAAATTTAACTAATAGAGACGCTATATATGTTATCGAAAGTAAATGGAGATAACGTTAAAAATAAAAATAAATTCATATTAAGTTAAAAATTATATTGAAATAATATGCTAAAGTGATAATATATTACTAAAAATATTAAATAATAAATCATTAAAAATAAAACTTATAATTAAATAAATTGTAGTCACACCATTTATAAATTTATGAAGTCGTAAGAGCACTAATCATAAAAAATTAAGGTACTAATAATAAAAGGGGGGGGATAAAGAAAGATGAAAAAGAATAATGAAGAAAAATAAAGAAAAATGAAAAAAATTAAGATGAAATAAATACACTGTTAGATAAAATAAAGGATAACAAAATTGTGTAAAAATAAAAATAAAAGATAAAAGGCAATATTAATTTCGTTTGCTTTCAAATTTTCTTACATTTTCTCCGGGAAAGCTGTTTCTCCTAAATGATGACTTTTACAGAGAAGGTTGAAGCTATTTTTACTCGAATCATAATATCTACTCCCAAATGGTATATATATATATATATATACCTTCTTCCGGGATGGAACCATGACGCGGTTAAGAAGCTTGCGTGGGCTCAATGATCTTGCAAGCTATACTGTCTGGAGCCTAGTGCTCCTGAAAGGGCTATCCAAGGCGGGAAGGTCACCGAGTAGAATTTTAAACTAACACCATCCACACCTACTGCCTTGTGGGAACCTTTGGGAGTAAACCCTATACACATCCGGAGTCTGAATCCCCAAGGCGGATGAATGGCATACTTGTCACTTTCCGGCAATTCATGCATCTTGACATGTCGTCAGCCGTCTTGACTTCGTCTTGCCACTGGACCAGATACGCCTGGACGAGAGAGTGAGGTTGATTCTGCGCATGTCTCCTTCACTATTATCCATATACCGCGCATGTCAAATCAACACCGACAATGACGACATCGCATCGTCTTCAACAACCTGTCTTGTGGGGATGGGGAAATGACGGAGCAGCAGGCGTGGATTCACTGGCAGCTGTAGTCACGAACCTGCACACAAGCGACTCAGGACAAGTGGTCATTCCTCACTGAATCGAGAACAGCAGTGGAGTCCGGTAGCATTCTGATTGATCGAGCAGCCCTCTTCAGGATCGCTCTGCTCGCCCCCTAGCACAGGGACGAGACTAGAAAAGATGCCCTAAACATAGCCTGTCTCACATGACCCTGCACAGCTTACCGCCGCTGGCAGGGACTTCTTTTACTGCGGTCGAAAAGTAAGAGAAAACACAAATAAGAAGTCTGGCGCACTAACTATTGCAACATTGAATGTCAGAACCCTTCTCGACAACCCCAAAACGGACCGACCAGAGAGACGAACTGCCTTGGTAGCCAAAGAACTTGCCGGTACAACATTGACATAGCTGCACTTAGCGAGACACACCTTGCAGAGAATAGTCAGCTGACCAAGACAAGCGGCGGGTATACGTTCTAGTGGAGCGGCCGCAAGGAAGGTGACAAACGGGAATCTGGTGTCGGCTTTGCTATAAAGAATACCATCGTGCGGAAACTAGAAAGCATGCACGAAGGATGAGCGATCGCTTGATTAAGATGAGGCTTCCATACGGAAACAGAGTAAGCGCTACTATCATCAGCGTCTACGCACCAACAATGGCCAATTCTGACGATGTTAAGGATCAGTTCTATGAGGAACTAGACTCGTTGATCGCAACAACAACCCAATCCGACAAATTGCTCATCTTCGGAGACTTTACTGTCAGCACCGACTACAAAGCCTGGCCAAGAGTACGAGGCAAACAAGGAATCGGTAAATGCAACAGGGCTCTCCACGATCTCTCTATCATGAACACTATTTTTCGTGTACCAATCTGTAACAAGGCATCATGGATGCACTCGTGATTCAAGCAGTGGCACCTCATCGACTGCGTCATCGTCAGAGCAAAAGACAGGAAAGATGTTAGATCAGTAAAAGCTATGTGCGGAGCAGAATGCTGGACCGACCACTGGCTTATTTTCGCAAATGTGAGTATCTTTTTCACACAGAGGCGCAGATCGCAGGGACGGAAGGTTCCGAAGAAACTTAACGTCAGCAAACTTGAAGAAAGGAAGTTGGGCGGGATTTTCGGTCTCGCATATCCCTCAACACGGCCACCTCACACTCCAGTATCGTAGAGCAATGGGCGGAATTTCGCGATTCTACTTATCGTATCTCATTGGAGACTATCGGATTTATCACTAGAATACAACAGGACTGTTTCGATGAAAATGATACGAAAGTCGAAATTCTATAGGAGGAGAAACGCAACCGTCTACGGGCTTATCAAAACGATCCGACAAACATGGCAAAGAAAACTGCGTTCAGCAATATCCGCTCAAACTCCGTCAAATGCAGGACAAGTAGCTGAGCGCCAAAGCAGACGAGATTCTCAGCTGCGACACGAAGAAGTTCTATGACGCGCTGAAAGCAGTCTACGGACCTCAGAACCGCGGCGCATCCCCCATATACAGTTCGGACGGCATCACACTTCTAACCGACAAAAAACTGATACTGTCGAGATGGGCAGAACACTTCAAAAGCGTTCTAAACAGGCCAGCCTCAATAAACGAGGAAGCCATTGCCCGCCTATACGCTGTACCGATAAACAATGATCTTGACGCCCTCCCGTCAGCTGGAGAAGTTTGGAACGCAATCAAACAAATGTCGAACGGCAAAGCTCCAGGGTCAGACGCCATACCGTCTGAAGTCTACAAGACAGGCGGTCCGGAAATGACCAACCAACTCAGTCAATGTGGAAAGAAGACACATTGCCCCAGGAGTTCCGTGATGCAATAATCGTATACATATTCAAGCGAAAAGGAAACCGCTATCACTGTGACAACCATAGAGGCATCTCTCTCCTCTTAATAGCGGGCAAGATCTTTGCTCGAGTCCTGCTGAACCGACTGCTGACACACTTAGAACGCGAACTCCTCCCGGAGAGTCAATGTGGCTTCCGCCCCGAACGAGGCACGACGGACATGATCTTCGCTGCACGCCAACTCCAAGAAAAATATGTCGAACAAAACCATGAGATCTACATAACGTTTGTGGATCTCACTAACGCATTCGACTCAGTCAGACGAGAAGGTCTCTGGAAGATCATGGGAAAATTTGGCTACCCCTTCAAGTTCATCGGAATCATTCGCCAGTTCCATAAAGGAATGACAGCCAGGATTCTTGACCACGGCGACGCATCTGAGACCTTCCAGGTGACAAACGGAGTCAAATAAGGTTGTGTCCTAGCTCCCACGCTATTCGGCATGATGTTCTCAGCCATGCTAAACGACGCGTTCGGAGAGGACAAAAACGGCGTCGACATTCGATACAGAACGGACGGAAACTTTGTTAACGCCAGGCGACTGCTTGCGGCGACCAAGGTAAAGGAAACAACTATCCAGAAACTTCTCTTCGCGGACGACTGTGTTGTCATAACGCACGAGGAAGGGGAGATGCAACGCCAAATGGACTGTCTCGCGGCAGCCTGCAGTATATTTGGTCTAACAATCAGTACAAAGAAGACCGCGGTACTGTTTCAACCGACCCCAGGAGAAGAGCACTCCCATCCACGAATTTCAGTGGGCGGAGAAACTCTCAAATCGCTGGATAGTTTCCCCTACCTCGGCAGTACAATCTCCAGGAGCGCGAACATTGGCGAAGAGCTAAACAACAGAATCTCATCAGCCAGCAGCACTTTTGTCTGACTGCGTGATCGAATGTGGAATCGAAGAGGCATCAGCCTCCGGATCAAGCTGTCGTCCCCGTCCTGACCTCCGACTGTTAGACGTGGACGCGTTACCAAAGATATGAGCGACAGATTGACCGATTCCACACAAATTGTCTTCGAAAAATCCTCCATATCCGATGGCAGGACAAGATCCTTAGTACTGATGTTCTGTCCAGGGCCGGAATGTTCAGCGCACAAACCCTCCTGCGCTTAGCCCAACTGCGCTGGTCAGGCGACGTTTCCCGCTGGAGCGAGGAGTGAATCCCGAAACAAGTCATGTTCGGTGAGCTGAGCCAGGCAAACGAAACATTGGCCGACTTAAAACGAGGTACAAGGATTGCCTAAAAGAAACGCTAACTGGCTTCGAAATAGATCACCGAATGTGGGAAGAAACTGCCTCAAGCCGAACTGGTTGGAGGACAGTGATCAAAAGAGGCACTGCGCTCGCCGAAGTCTCTGGAGCAACAAGGGCTCGTGAGAAGAGAATGAAGCACAAAGCCAAACAGACATCATGACCTACTCGATCTTCTGACGTTGTCGTTGAAACCATTTGGTCATCTTCGCGCTTGCGAAGAGACGAACAACATGAATAGTTATATATCTATGCTGATGAGTCCCGATTAAAAAGACCGAAATGTATACGTACATAGATAATAAACAATAAACAAAAACAAATATTTATTATATATATATATATATAGATATTTGTTTTTGTTTGTTGTTTATCCTCTAAACAAAAACAAATATGTATTATATATATATAATAAATATTTGTTTTTGTTTATTGTTTATTATATATATATATATATATATATATATATATATATATATATATATATATATATATATATAATCCAGGTAAAACATCCACAGGATAGTAATCCAAAGAATTTCAACCGGGTTCTTTCCAAATATGATCTAAGGTTAAGATCGGATTCTAACGTTGTCTGATTAAATCTCAGTTCATAATAGCAGATTTTGTACATGTCTGTGTAAATAAAAATAATCATATATATATATATATATATGGGGAACCCCCTTAGTCCCGTATTAGCGTGTCTGTTTTTAGAATTCCTCGAAACCGGTCCTTTTTCTTACCGTATCCCTAAAAATGCTACCTATTTCAGATATATTGACGATATTTTAATCTTTCTACCTGATAGTCATAAAATAGAAACATTAGCACAAGCTCTCAACAAAGTCGAACCTTCCATTAAGTTCACTTTCGAAAGTGAACAAAACAATTCTTTAGCTTTCCTTGACATTCTCATCCTCAAAAACAATAACAGCCTTTCATTTCAAGTCCATCGCAAACCAACCAACAAAAATGATTACTTACATTATTATTCTCATCATAATAACTATATAAAAAATAGCATGATAATCGGTTTTTATCTCAGGGCTCTGCGTATTTGCAGCCCTGAACATCTCTCTCAGGAATATAATAAAATAGAATCCTCTCTAACCACTTTAAAATATCCCAAACACGTCATTCTTTCCGCTAAAAAGAAAGCATCTCAAATACATCTAAAAAAGATAAAAAATACATCTCCTAATACAACACAATCCATATTAAGGAATGTTTTCCTTCCCACTAACTCTCGTAACACACATCTCTTTTCTTCGCTCTCACAACATAGTTTTAGAATTATCAAAGCTACCTCACTCACCATCAAAAATATTTTACAAATGCATAAAAACAAAAGTAAAGTCCTTTCATCACCCACTACAGCTGGTATTTATACTATTCCCTGCGCCGACTGTGGAAAAATATATTTCGGCGAGACACAACGTCCGTTGAAGAAACGAATATATGAACATAATCGTGCCATAAAAAACGGCGATACCTCAAATGCACTATGCACTCATATGATTTCTTCCGGCCACCACTTCAATACCCATAAGGCAATCCCTATCAAAAATATTCATGACACCAAACTTCGACGTCTCACAGAATCCTGTCTGATCCTATGTCATAAAAACACCATTGCCCAAAGGCAAGGCTTCTATAATATTTATTTTCCTACGGCTAGATCGATTTTATACGAGATGAATCTAAATGAATACGACTCTGGCTAACTTTTAACCCTTGTCTCCCTTCTTCCCCCTTCCCCTCCCCTGCCTCCTCCTCTTCCCTTGTTTCGTCCCTCGACGATAACTACTCCAATTACTACTAATCCTGTAGACTTCCGACGCTCTCAGCCCGAATTCAATCAGCAGGCGATATCTAAGCACTGATTTTTTCTCTCTCTCTTTTTATTTTTATTCTTTAATAGGTTTCGACAAAAACATGTCGATTTACCCTTCCTCACGTTTTCTCTCGTTTTCTCTTCTTCTTCGTTTCGTCTTCTTCAACTGACGTTCCCAACATTCCGGTCGATTGGTATCTCTTTCTTCTTCTTCTTCTTCTTCTTCTTCTTCTTCTTCTTCTTTCTCTTTTTATAACATTCCTCGCATTCCTTTTTCTCCCCGTTTTGTTGTTCTCTGCACGTGACATTTTCTTCCAATCGCATTCTCTGTATGAATTTGAAAACTTTTCCGTTTTGAAATAAAGTTTATTAACTGATTGAAAATGGTCGTATCCACGACTGAAATATCTCGGTGGAACTTTACAAGATGAGTTTTTGAGTTATTTTGTTAGTTGTTGAATTGCTTATTCTTTATTCCATTTTTATTTTTACATATTGTCTGAAACATTGTTTCTTTTTTCCCATATATATATATATATATATATATATATATATATATATATATATATATTAAAGACGGGTTCTTGTTGTGAATGTCTTACAAAGAGGAACAAGAGATTGACACTCAGTCGAGCCCCTTCCATAGAGATAATAATTAAGTAGAGAAAGACTAGCAAATTCTCTTTTGTGAGAAAGGGGTTGTAGAGAAGAGAAGAGATGATCACGCACTAATCATACTACATAATCCTAATCACAACGACTATTGGTAAAGTGCTGTTACACATGTTGCATTTCATTGCGTTTTTCACCTTCAAAAATGTGTGTTTTCCATTAAAAAAGAGCAGATTAGTGGAACTTTGGATCTACGCTAAATATATTTTATTTTATCGATTAAATATTGCGGATTGATTTTATGTACGCAAGTAAACCTCATTAATTTTTGTTTACCATTTTATACTGGCTGAACGCATATTTCCTTGTTCTTCTTTATCTGTGCAATCTGTATAATACTAAAAACTCTGATAATCATGTTTACTTGCTTGTTTGCAAATTGTATGTTTTAGAGGATCTACAAAAGGGGGGGGGGCGAGACGAGAAGAATTGGGAGTAGGAGAAAAATCGAATAAAAACGAAAAACAAAAAAGGAGTAATGCCTCTGTCTCTGTCTGTCTGTCTGTCTGTCTGTCTCTTTCTCCTAACTGGTAACAAACACAGATGTTGGAACAATGTTTCACAGGGACTTGGCTACACATGCACCGGGGACCTCTTTAATCACCCTTTTCCTTATCAAACATCAACTGCTAACAACAGGTAACCGGGCTCACTTCATATTCATTCTTCACGTGCAAATCTCGACCGAACGTTAGCCTCGTCTTGGCTGATCACGCATGCGCCGTACATTAAAAAAATGGTTTTGACGAGATTCTCTTCACATACTTCTGTAGTCTCCGGCAAAAAAAAACACGCAAGCGAACTTTATCCTCTCAGGGTAAGTCGTAACCGAATAATAGTGGAAGAGGCGGGAGTGAGTAATAAGAGGAGGGAACGAGTACAGTATCAACAGCAGCGTTAAAACGTGTAAAAGGATGACGTAGATAAATCAATGGCGTCGATCAAGGAGAACATGCTATTAGCAGTAAAGTAGGAAAAATATAACAAGATGATTATGAAAATAGATAAATGACGAAAATAAAAAAGAAAGGAAAAGAAATAGTAGCAGTAGCAGAAGCGGCGTAAGAGAAGGACAGTAAAACAACGACGTAAATAAATTAATGACCTAAATAAAGAAAAATAATATACATTGTTCATTGCTACTCGTGCAATGTACACATTAATGTACAATGTAAAACACGTGGACCCAACGGGTCACGAGTCGTCTAGTTATGTATATATTTTATTTTTTCTCGGTCGAATTGATATTTTAGTATTTTGAAATTCCAAGTTGATTAAGTTTTATTACTTATTTACTTCAAATAAAATTTCAACCAATGAATGCAAAGAATTTACTAGACAAATAATTTTCAGTTTATCCAAAGATAAAAAAAAGATATGATGCTGTATAAATTCAATAGTGCAGTGACATTAAACATGAAGGTTCCAAAATGACGTAGGAAAATAACTTCCCATGTTGAAATTAGATTAGAAGAAAACGAAAGATTTCACTAGCAATCTAAGAGTTGAAATGTTTAAAAAAGTGTTTAAAAATGATCTCATATATAGGAAATCCCGAATGACAGGTAGTAAATAGGCTAGTCAAATCTTTCTCTTTGATTGTTTTAGTAAGAAGAAACGGATGTGATTTTTAAAACGCTCGTATCCTCCCTTTCTCAAAGAGTTAAAGATTTTTTCTAAAAGGTTTTTGTAGTAAAAATTAAATTAAAACAAATAATTTTCAAACTTTTTAAATGTTTTACATAGTATTTGAACCATCTTATTATATCACAAAATTATTTTTCCTCTGACAAGAAAAATATTGTTTTTGAAAAGTTTGGATTTTTTAATAATATTTTTGTTTGTCTCTTATATATATATATATATATATATATATATATATATATATATATATATATATATATATATATATATATAACAAATGTTGTCAGATAAATGTTTGCCTTTTGTGGTTTCTACAGTCTGGACGTTGCCTCAACCACAGAGAAATGATGTAAAACAAATGCAATTGTCTCTTATTACGTATTTGATCTTTTCAAAGGGGAGTATGTTCTATTGTTATATAACGATGGCCGTGTTTGAGTGGAAAGATTTTAGTGACACTTGTAAAGGTAAGAGGTGACCCTAGCCAAAAGTTGTATTACCACGTGACTTGCGGGTGCAATTCCAAGCAGGAAATACGTGTCTATGGCGCTGTCTCCAACGGGAGGAGCGCGGACAGTATTGCTGGCTGTAGCAAGACGAGCTATCCGTCTATCTGCCTGTCTGCCCATCTGTCTCCACGCGTACACAAGTAGCCCGTCGCTATGATGTTTTCTCTGACTATCTCTTTTTTAAAATGAACTTTTATTATGAATCCACATCGGTGTCTGAGTGGTTTTGTATTTACAAGCAAGAGCCTGGGTTCACAACAACAATACGGCACGGGTGTATAATGGTTTATACATCCACCGGTAAGCTGTTGCATTGTCCTTTGCTGTTTTCTTCCTCGGTGCCGTGTTAGTTCTTCGTCGCTGTCAGACTCTTCTCGCCGTCGTGTTCCTTCGCGTTCTGTGTCGTCTCTTGTTAGGAATCGCTGATATAACTTCTTTGTTAGAGTACGAAGAATTATGAGAATACATAGTTTCAGAAATGGAAGTTTATTTGGATGAAATCAGTTACACTTATAATTTGCACTTAATTACGTAGGAGTAAGATCTTAACGTAGGTAACTATTAGATAGATAGATAGATAGATAGATAGATAGATAGATAGATAGATAGATAGATAGATAGATAGATAGATAGATAGATAGATAGATAGATAGATAGCACCCACGGCAGCGTACGACCCTGACCAGTTTTGTCGTCGTTAAGATATTTTTGTCATTTTTGTCAGCGACCGTTCCCGTCAACGTCTAAACTCAGTCGCCTCTCAAATATCTCACCGTTCTTCCTTTTGTCCCACGTGACGTCGCATCCGCGGGCCCCTCTCCGCATATCCTTCTGAATTTCGTCACATTCTGACCTTATCCGTTAAATCTTCCCCCGGTGACAGATCACTCTAGCATACACCTTGTGAATTTTAGTTGTTTCACGCACAGAAAAGGGCGTTGTAACGGCATTCATTCACCTATGCTAAAATCTATACAGACGAACCTACACACCCATTACCCAACAAAGCGAGAATATACCAATATTACTGTAAGCAAAGAGACACTTAAAGACAATTAAATAGAAATAGACATTATTTGATATTTACAAAGTGCAAATTCATGTCCGAAATTTTATTAAAAAATCTGTTTTGTATTTTTTTACTCCATAGATACATTTCATTTTATGGAGGTTATATACCTGTTTAAGTCCTCAAAAATGAATCAAACATTGCTCATTACACTCCTTGATATGTCTACTATATAGGTTCCAAATTACATGAAAATCGGTGAAATACTTTGTCTTGACCATAAATTTACAAACAGACACACAGATACACATTTATACACACATATGTTCATCTTTATTATATATATATATATATATATATATATATATATATATATATATATATATATATAAAAAATAGGGTAGTGCAGTATCAGTGCAGTTCCAACGAGAGAAAAGTATATATGTAAAGGAGTAAGGCTACCAACATTTGTAGAATGTTTTTTTCAACATTTATTTATTATTTTGTTGTTTTTTCCAACATTTATTTATTATTTTGTTGTTTTACCATTTTATAATGTTATATAACGCGTTTCAAGCGGTGGTCCGCTTTCATCAGATATGAAAATCCATTTGAAGAAATGTCTTGCAAATATGTGCGTATATGTGTGTATGTATGTGTGTATGTATATATATATATATATATATATATATATAATGTGTGTGTGTGTGTGTATGTATGTATGTATGTGTATATAATTCAACCTTTATCCCCCTCTCTGTCACTATAACCACACGCCTGTGTGTGCGCGCGCATGGATGTGTGTGTGCGTATTTATGTGTGTGTGTGTATCTATCGCTCACCTATTCACAAGACTCAAGATTAGACCACACGCATACGGGCGCACACACGCACGCAGACACCACTTCATTCTTGGAGACGACAAAAAGCAATAAAAAGTATTAAATTTCAAAAGAAATTCTCCGCACCCTAGGAGACTGGGATGACCGATTGGTCATGGATGGGTAACACGCACTTGACCAAGAGAAGCAGGAAAAATGGCAAATAAAAAATAAAAAATAAAAGATACCCACACACCCGCAAACCCACGCATGCGCAAAAACAATAACAAATTCCTCAAATGAAACAACATTTGCTCGAATCGAAAGACATTTCTTCAAATGGATTTTCATATCTGATGAAAGCGGACCACCGCTTGAAACGCGTTATATAAAATTATAAATGTTGAAAAAAACATTCTACAAATGTTGGTAGCCTTACTCCTTTACATATATATATATATATATATATATATATATATATATATATATATATAATAAAATGTAGTAACACGAAATTACATAATCATAGATGCAATAATTTATTTCAACCTTGTGGTATTGTCAAGCATCCAATTTAGATGATTACATTTTTGAAACTGAACAAAAGGGGAAATTCACACTCAACAATTCAAATATAATTATATAGAGAGAGGGAGTGGCAACCTATTTAATACATATTTAGAGAGAGGGGGAAATTTACAGCATATTTAATCTATAATTATGTAGGGAGGGGGATTACATAATTTATGACAGAGAGGAGACCATATATATAAATAGAAATTGTAAAAGTAGGCATGGGAGGAGGGTTAATCAATATCTCTCAAGAAATCAGGTCGTGTAAAAAATCACTAGTTCTCACCCTGCCCCTGCCATTTGGAAAATGACATCTACAGTGTGGCGACTAAAAGTATATATATATATACATATCTAAATATATTTATGCGTGTGTTCGCATGAGTGCGTATTATGTTTGTATGTGTGTGCGTTTGTGTATAGTCCGAGAACGGATTATAAAGATTCTGACGAACTTAATAATAGATAAAAATTCGCAACAGAATCACGTCCAAATAATCTCTCCCGATGAATGTGTCGTAAAATCACAATATCGAATATATGTTCCAATTCGACGTCAATACAGACGGCATGACAGAGTCATGAAGCTCTTCCCATGCGTACAATTCATAACCGATTGGGCGAATTCCCACGAATCGAAAACATCCGAAACGGAAGTTGGCTATCAAAAGGTAATTGATATTTCTCGATCTAAAGAAATTGTCATCATGCTTGGAGTGACAAGGGAGGATATTTGCAAACTAAGTTCCGCGCTTAAATCATATATAATTATACTTTCTTTCTATCTCGATCTTTTCTATAAACGACCATGCTACATTGGTGTATGCTTTTCATTTGGTACTTGATTTGGAAAATGTTCTATATCGCCAACATTTATCTATATATATGCAACTCTTTTATACTAAAAATTGAGCTGCTGATATTTGTTGTTGATCGATCGTTATGGTTATCTCATTGAGGATTTTCCATATATTACTGTGTATATTTTAGTATATGTGTGTGTGCATTGTAAGTATGCATATATATATATATATATATATATATATATATATATATATATATATATATATATATATATATATAAGTGTAAGTTTGAGCAATGTGAAATATATACCGGAAGGTGGAAAAGATGAACAAAAATAAATGAGAAAAGAAAATAAGAATGGAATCTAAAATCAATTTATTGATGTTTCACGTAAAACAGATTAAATACCAGAACAGTAAATAAAGTAGTTACCGTCAGGCAATTAAAAGTTCCGGAATAAGGTAAACTTAAATTTTCGAGAGCGTTCCTCTGATTATCAAAAGACCAAAAAGATGACCGAGTGGTCGAAAAACCCGATGGGGTCAACTGTTGACGAAATACCGCAGAGAATTGAAAGTAGGAATGCAGCAAAGAATTAAGATAAGCTCATTGGACATCAAAATTAATTATTCATATCATAATTTAATTATATAATTCAGCTAAAGCTTATCATCTTATTAATATTAGTTTATTCATGTACTATTTATTAAGATGTTATTATTTAATTTAATTTATTTTCTTTTTATTCTATAATTTTTATTCTTCTTTAATTCAATCTTAATTCTAAAATTTTAAATTTGATAAATTTCGGTTAAAGGAATACGAACAGTCAAGGGGAGGTAACTTTGAAATCCTTTGAAATCCAGAATCTGGTTAGAATTAACGAGATTAAGAAGACACAATTGAAAAGAGGGATGGGGGGATTAAGAGATTTACAATATATATATATATATATATATATATATATATATATATATATATATATATATATATATATATATATATATATATATATCAAGTGCAAATTTCTCAATTCATATTTATTTAAAAGTTATAAAATTCCTAAGACTAATTCATTTAAATTTTTTATTTTTATTTTTTTAATTAAATTTTATTTTTTATTTAGGGATTATATATATATATATATATATATATATATATATATATATATATATATATATATATATATATATATATATATATATATAAAGTGTATATCACTCCATTCTTGTTTATTATTCATGTTTTTCTAAGTTCTTTATTAATTTTTGTTATTATGTCTTACTTATTAATATGTAATTATGTAAATTTAAGCACAGGGCAAAAGGCATTGAGGTGTGGGGTGGATGGTTCTGAGCAAATAGCTGGAATAGGCGGAATAGGAGGGTTGACATTGAGGTGTGGGGTGGATGGTTCTGGGCAAACAGATGGAATAGCCAAAAGCAAGGAGGTGGGAGTGCAAGAATCAGAGGATGAATGGAGAAGACAATTCATATCTGTTATTCAAAGTTGGATGATATTTCGATATTAGAATAGCCTCCGAAATTCGAAGTTGACCGACATTGCGAACCGAGTAGAGGATGCGGACACTAATAGAGCGGTGTGTGTTGCCACATGATATTAAGTGTTTGTGGAAGGGAGAAATGTGAGTGTTAAGATATTCTTTAAGGCGTTGGTGCAGAGGCCTGACGGTGCTACCGATATAGAACTTCTGACACTTAGCGCATTGTAGGCTATACACCGTATAGGTGCGTAAGCAGAGGCCAGAGTTGGGCATGGGGCAATTAGCTAGAGAGCAGGGATGCGGGGTGTAGTGGCTTTTTTAAACAAATGTTGTCGGAGAGAAGTGCCTGTGTGGGAGAGCTGTATGTCAAGGTTCTCACTACGTATGGCATTGCGGATAGCGGAAGTGATGCGGTCGGTAAAAAAGTGGAGCTTAAGGAAGAAGGTGTTGGTGAGAGTGTGGTGTCTACGTCTTCTGGTGTTGTTGAGGCTGGATATGGTAGTGAGGGGAAAACCGTTGGTTAAGATGGTCTGGTGGAAGGCTTTGGTGTGTGTTGTTTTGACGGTAGTGGATGAGCATTTGTTCTGTATGCGGGTGATTTCGGTGTGCGCGTAACTAATTTTAGATTTGAGGGGTAGGGCGGATTGTTAGTGGATGAAAACGTTCCTGCAGGCGGGTTTTCTATAGTAGGTGGTGTGAAGGGATCCGTCGTCATTTATGATAAGTTTAAAGTCTAGGAGTGAGAGAGAGTGTTGGGATGTTCGATGGTGAATTTAATGTGGGGGTCAGTATTATTAAATGTGTTAAATATAGAAGTAGCTTCTTCTCGAGATGAAGTGAGAATCAAAATGTCATCAATGTATCTCGAGAAGAATATATGGGAATGGCAGGTGCTGAGAGCTTGTTGTTCCAGTCTGTTCATGTAGGATATGGCGAGGAGGCCGGAGAGACTGGAACCCATGGGTAAGCCAGAGACTTGCTTGTACGTGTCTTGCTGGAACCTGAAATAAGTATCATCCACAATGATGCGTAGGAGTTGATGTATGTCTGTCGGGGTAAGCCCAAAACAGTCAAGGTTATTAGAAGAGATGTGGTCAGTTATGAGGTTAATGGCGGGGTGTGCGGGAATGGAAGTGTAATGGGAGACAACGTCAAGGCTGAAGATGTAGTTGTTGAGGCGAAGTTGTTAAGGTTGGAGTAAGTGGAGTCTGTTTAGTACCTGGTCAGAGCTGCTGACATGTGCCGGGAAGGTGGGGAGTAGCGGTTTCAGTAAATGGGAGAGGAGCCAGATCTTGTAAAGGGGTCCGTCAGTACTGGAGATTATAGGTCTGATCTGTGTGCGGTTGCTGGTTTTGTGAGTTTTAATAAGATGGTAAAAGGTGGAGAGTCTGCTGTTCCTAGTGGTGGGATTGAGCCTGTATGCCTTGGGAATATTACGTCTAGCGCAAATTTGGGACCCAGCGTTGTTAATAGAGGTTTGTATGTGGGTAGCTAAGATGTTATTATCGGGTGTGTATAGGAACGTATTTCTGAGGTGTTCAAGGGCGAGAGTGTTGTAGGATTCCTGGGAGATGATGCAGAACTCCTTGCCTTTGACAGAGGGTAAGTAGACTAGGTTTTTATCCCTAAGGCCTTTGAGGGTGAGGCGTTGGGAATGGGAGATGTTAGGTGTGATACGGTGTTTTTCGTGTTGTAGAATGGAGAACATCTTATGTTTAAGTCTTACTAGCTTTAGGTCTAATGGGTGGTTGTCGGGGGGCAGTGTAGGGGGCGGTCAGGTTGATTAACAGGAAAGGGGTTGGAAGAAAAGTTAGGGGAATTGGGGGGATGGAGTCATTAAGTGAGTCAAGGGTGGGTAGTTCAAAGGCTGATAAGCATTTCAAATGGTACGCTGTTCTGCAGAACTGCGTCTCAATATCGAGGAGAGTGTGGTCATTAAGATTTTGGGTAATTAAAAATTTGGGTCCGAGGCTGAGGAGATCAGTCTCTGTTGTGGAGAGGGAGCCAGTGTGGTCAGTGATGAGTGGTTGGGTAGTAGCTTGAAGACGGAAAGAGGGTCCGTGTACAGCTCCATATACTGACATATATATATATATATATATATATATATATATATATATATATATATATATATATATATATATATATATCAGTATATCTGACTTTATATGAAAAAATAATTATATATATACGCTATTTTATGTACAATTACCCAAGCATAATGATAACTCATTGAAATCCACGCCATATCCCTTGTCCCTCTAATCCCCGGATCCGCAGAGAAAGCTGTAACTACCTAGAAATCATTTAAATATATACATATACTAGCATGGTTACATGGCGTTGCCCAGGATCAAATAAAGGAATGTTGTCTCTTTTTACCCAGCTTATCATACAATATTACCTTTCTTATTCTCATGTTTTACATTTTATATTTTTTAATTTTTCGAATGAAACCGAAGGGAGTACTTAGCATCGATTGATTACGTAACATAAAGTAAATATCCGTAAGTTTATAGTCTTTAATTGCTCACCTCCTGAGGCACACCCGGCGTTTCCCGGGAATCAAAGAGAACGCATGTGTACCCTAGAGCTAAGTCATTTTATTGTTTTATAATTTGTAAAACATCGCATTTCCTCTTCATGGATGTTACGATTATGTTAGGTTTGATCGAAGTGAAATATACTTTTTCAAGTATAATGGGTAGTATGTTTCGGAATTTTTTTAAATTTTAAATTATCGAGTTACTATTTTTAATTTGTTTATTGATCCCAAATTAAACTTTATTCTGTGTCTACAGTTCATGGCTATTTCGCTTTTAAGATTAATTTCATTTTACATTTTACATTTTAAAATTACAAAAAAACTTGCAGTATCGCAACAGCCGTTTACCATTGATTTCTCGCTGGTAAGGACCATTGGTCTTCACTGGGATTTGGGTGGCAATAATTTATTGGGGGGGCTTATAAAGTTATGTTTCTTGCATTTTCTGTTACTTTGTTTGTAATGTGTTATTTCTGTGGTTTTGTTTTCTTACTGTAGTAGATTCCATGTGACTCTTCGTAGCTTATGCGGTTAAATATTTTCTCTTAAGATTGTAGCTGTTTTGATCATTGCCGTCCTTTGTATAGTTCCAATGATCCCTTTGATTCCAATTTCTCCCAGTTTTTTTAATTGTATTTTGGGATTGTTCCTAGTGCTTCTACGATTATTGGTATTATACTGACTTTCTTCATGCTGCATATTCCTTTCCGGTCTCTTGCTAGTTCCGTGTATTTATTTCGTTTTCCCGTTTCTTTTATTTTCACTCTGTGGTCTGCTGGAACGGCGAAGTCTACGATTTTACAATATTTTTCCTTCTTGTTGATTATTCTAACATCCGGTCTCCTTACTTGTATGAGTTTGTCTGTTTGTATATCCATATCCCAGATGATTTTGTGTTTTTCGTTTTCCAGTACTGTTTCTGGTTTATGTTTGTACCATTTGTCTGCGTATTCGAAATTCAATTGTTTGCACAGTTCCCTGGGTATTGCTTTTCCCAAAGAGTCATGCCTGTTCTTGTACTCTTTTTGTGCTAGTTTGCTACATTCGCTTATTATATGATTTATTGTTTCGTCTCTTTGTCCACACAGTCTGCATTTACTGTTTTCCTGGGTTTTATCTATTTTAGCTTTAATGTAGTTTGTCCTAATCGCATTGTTCTGTGCAGCCATCAGTAAAGATTCCGTTTCTCTGTTCAAGTGTACTTTTCTTAGCCATGCTCAGTCTTCTGAAGCGTCCATGTAGTTTGTTTCTTCACACTTTTCTTGTCGTTTTGTTTCTTGTTTCGGTGCTTCCCGAGTTGTTCGTTAGAACGGTGTCTATTGTAGCAGTGATAAGGATTTCCGTGTGTTGAGTTATGTATTTATCCAGCTCTTTTTTTTAGTCTTCCACACAATCTTCTATACTTACCAGTCCTCTTCCCCTTTTTTTTCTTTCATATAGAGTCTGTCCGTATTGTCTTTTTGATGTAGTGCGTTGCGCATGGTCATTAATTTTCTAGTCCTCTGGTCAATGTGCCTGACTTCTTCTTTGAATGAATGGTCAGGAGTATCTTATTAGTGCTACTGCCCGGGTGTTTATTCCTGTTAATATATTCCTTCTATATCATTTCGCTTCTAGGAGTTTTCTTGTTCTTCGTAAATATTCTTTTCCAATCTTCTCTTTCATTTCTGTAGATTTGATTGTGTCTGCTCCCAGAACTCCAAGATATGTGTAGCTATACTGTTCGCCTAGCGCCCTCACCTTCTCTTGGTTCGGGAGTTTCATGCCCTCTGTTGTTTCCAGTTTTCCTCTTTTTATTTCTAGTAGTGCACACTTTTCCATTCCGAATTCCATTTTGATGTCCTGACTGAAGATTCTGGTCGTATTTATCAGTTTTTCCAGTTCCTTTTTGCTTTTTGCAAATAGTTTCAGGTTATTCATGTACATCAGGTGGTTTACTCTTAGTTCTGTGTCGGTAAACTTGTATCCGGCATAACATTTTCTGAGTATGTAGTTGAGTGGCATCATAAACAGTATTGGTGATAGGGAGCTTCCTTGGAAGATACCTTTCTGTATATTTATCTAAGTCAGGTGTTGTCCTCCGTCTGTCAGTTCCAGTCTCCATACTCCCATGGCTTTCTTAATAAGATTAATATTCCTGTCGCGTATTTTGTATATTTTCAAACATTCAATTATCTATGCTTGGGGGAGTCTGACGTAAGCTATATTGTAGTCAATCAATGCCACGGATATGTTCTTTTTTTTAGTTTTTACCTTCTTCAGGATCTTTTGATCGATGTATAGGTCATCCGTCCCTCTTTTCCCTTTACGGCATCTTTTTTTGTTCTTCGGGGAGTAGTCCACGTTTGTTTAGGGACTGGTAAATTTGTTCTCTCAGTTGTGCCGTCAGAATTTTCCACATTGTTGATAAACAAGTTATTGGTCTGTAGTTGCTTGAGGTCGTTTCTTTTTTTTACATATTTTTGTTTAAGCGTTGTCTTTCCTTTGGAGCGTTAACTCTGGTATGTCTTTT
Organism: Sepiola atlantica; assembly: GCA_963556195.1. Taxonomy (NCBI): domain Eukaryota; kingdom Metazoa; phylum Mollusca; class Cephalopoda; order Sepiida; family Sepiolidae; genus Sepiola; species Sepiola atlantica. The sequence goes on from OY744517.1 coordinate 141,990,019, forward strand.
TTGTGGATACATCCTCTCAGTTTCTGCGCTAGTCTTTCATGTAGGGTTGTGAATTTTTTAAACCAATATGCATGTATTCCATCATGACCTGGTGCTTTTCAGTTTGCCATTTTCCTTAGGTTGTCCTTAATGGTTTCTTTAGTAATTTCCGTTTCTGTTCCTTCTATTTCCTGTAATTCATGGTTTATATTTTTCAACCACTTTGCATTTTTGTTGTGTGTTTTAGGCTTGTCCATATCTAGCTCCAGAAGTGTTGTCAGGTTGTTCTGATGTTATTCGTTCTCCGTTTACGTTTTTGTAAAACTGGCTTTCATTGTTTTCAAAGGTCCTGTTCTGTTTTTACTGTTCTGATTTGTATCTATATCGTCTCAGTCTTCCCTCTATTGCTGGTATCTTTTGTTTTAATTCTTCATTTTTCTTATTCAGTCTTTCCTTGCGAACCGGATTTCTGCTCTTCTATCCTTTCCTATTCTCTCTCATCCTGTTTACGGTTTTAGCTTCTTTCCGGAGTTTGGTTATCTTGTTTCCAGTCTGATTTCCAAACCAGGCTTTGTCGGTCCATTCTTTTAGCCAGGCTTTGTTTTCTCTTTTTAGTTTTATACTTACTGATTTTGTCCCCGCATATATCAAGTTGTTTAGGTCTGTGATAGTGTCTGTTGGGATGTACGCGAGTACCTTGTTTACTGTCTCTGTTTCAACTTTTAACTTCTTCCAATCTTCGTTCCTTAGAGATGGGAGATGTGTTTGGTTCTTGGACATGTATCGTTTGATGTTTTCCACTTCTCTTGCTTCTTCCTTTGTGAGTTCTACTTCGGTGAGTTCTTTGATTTCGTAGTCTTCGACCTCTTCTGTTACTGGGTTTATATTTTGTTTGTTTTCTTCCTAGGGGGTTTCGTCGGGTGGTGTTTACTGCTCTGTTCCGCTCCTTTGTTTGATTTCAGTCAGTTCCATCTCCGAGAACCATCCTCTCTTGATGATCTGTTTTTCTTGGTCTACTATTCTTTGTTCCGTTGTATAGTAGCCAGTAGCAGTGTTCCATAGATCTTTCATTAGCTTTCTGTGGGGTGGCGACTTTTGTAGTAGCATTGTATTACCAGTCTGTTCTCCTTTGTGGTTCATTTCTTTCTATATTTTTTTAGGTTTTTTCATTTCATTCCTGCTTTCTTGCGTTTGACCTGTGTCCTTGTCATACCTGGAATTAGAGGGATTACTTACCTGGTTTTTGTCCGTAATTTTGTTCCTGAAATCAAAGTCCATTACTATTATTATTATTATTATTATTATTATTATTATTATTTACTCACTAAGAGTTCTCACACAGGTCATCAGTGATTGCTCACCGACAACCGGTGGTATTCCCTGGAGTCTGAGTAACAACAAGTCTCCCCAGATTTCCAGTATTCTCCACCTCTTTTAGATAGCCACCGCAAATAAACTTGCAGTATCACAACAGCCGTTTACCATTGATTTCTCGCTGGTAATGACCATTGGTCTTCTCTGGGGTTTGGGTGGCAATAAGCCTCCCCAAGGTCCCCGCAGTCTCTGCACTTCCAGTGGAGGTCTGGTTTGTGCTGTCCCTCCTCGGTCTTCTCATCCTCCTTGACCCTATGCAAATATTTTGTGTGGTGTCAGCTTAGGCTGGTACAATTTTTTTTTTTGGTGGGGGGCTGATTATTTTTTATTTATTTATTGGGGGTGGGGGTGGGGGTGAGCTTATGGTGTTTTTTACTATTTCTGTTCATTGATCCATTTTTGTGTTGTGTCAGTTGAGGCCGTGGTAATTTATTGGAGGAGGAGGAGCTTATTAAGTGATGTTTCTTGCATTTTCTGTTTCTTTGTGGTGCGTTCTTTCATTAGTTTTTGTGTTCTTCCTGTGTTAGATTTTGTATAATCCTTCGTAGCTTATGCGGGTTAGTTTCCGCATTCAATAATTTTTCTTAAGATTGTAGCTGTTTTGATCATTGCTGTCCTTTGTATAGTTCCAATGATATCTTTGATCCCAATTTCTCCCAGTCTTTTTTCCAGGTTTTTGGGGATTGTTACTAGGTCTCCTACGATTATTGGTATTATACTGACTTTCTTCATGATCCATATTTCTTTCAGTTCTCTGGCTAGTTCTGTGTATTTGCTTCGTTTTTCCGTTTCTTTGCTTTTCACTCTGTGGTTTGCTGGAACGGCGAAGTCATCGATTTTGCATGATTTTTCCTTCTTGTTAATTATTATAACATCCGGTCTCCTTCCTTGTATGAGTTTGTCTGTTTGTATATCCATATCCCAGATGATTTTGTGTTTTTCGTTTTCCAGTACTGTTTCTGGCTTATGTTTGTACCATTTGTCTGCGTATTCGAAATTCAATTGTTTGCACAGTTCCCTGGGTATTGCTTTCCCCACACAGTCATATCTGTTCTTATACTCGTTTTGAGCTAGTTTGCTACATTCACTTATTATATGATTTATTGTTTCGTCTCTTTGACCACAGAGTCTGCATTTACTGTTATTTTGAGTTTTATCTATTTTAGCTTTAATGTAGTTTGTCCTAATTGCATTGTTCTGTGCAGCCATTAGTATTGATTCCGTTTCTCTGTTCAAGTGCCCTTTTCTTAGCCATGTCCAGCTATTTTCGTTGGTTTTTTCACTTGTCAGTCTTCTGAAGTGTCCCTGTAGTTTTTTTTCTTTCCACTTTTCTTTTCTTGCAGTTTTGTTTCTGGTTTCGGTGCTTCCCGAGTTGTTCGTTGGAACGGCGTCTCTTGCTGCAGTGATAAGGATTTCCGTGTGTTGAGTTATGTATTTTTCCAGATCTTTTTTTTTAGTCTTCCACACAATCTTCTATATTTACCAGTCCTCTTCCCCCTTCGTTTCTTTTCACGTAGAGTCTGTCCGTATCATCTTTTGGGTGTAGTGCATTGTGCATGGTCATTAATTTCCTGGTCCTCTGGTCCAGGTGCCTTAGTTCCTCTTTGGTCCAGCCTATGAATGGTCCAGAGTATCTTATTAGTGCTACTACCAGGTGTTTATTCCTTTTACTAGATTCCTGCTATATAAGTTCGTTTCTAGGAGTTTTCTTGTTCTTCGTAAATATTATTTTCCAATCTTCTCTTCGATTTCTGTAGATTTGATGGCGTCTGCCTCCAGTACTCCAAGATATTTGTAGCTATCTTGTTCACCCAGCGCCCTCATTTCCTCTTGGGTGGGGAGTTCTATGTTTTCTGTTGTCTCCAGTTTTCCTTTTTTTATTTCTAGTAGTGCACACTTTTCCATTCCGAAATCCATTTGGATGTCCTGACTGAAGATTCTGGTCATATTTATCAGCTTTTCCAGTTCCTTTTTGCTTTTTGCAAATAGTTTTAGGTCATCCATGTACATCAGGTGGTTTACTCTTAGTTCTGTGTCTGTAAACTTGTATCCGGCATAACATTTTCTGAGTATGTAGGTAAGTGGCATCATAGCTATTATAAACAGTAGTGGTGATAGGGAGTCTCCTTGGAAGATGCCTCTCTGTATCTTGATCTCAGTCAGCTGTTGTCCTCCGTCTGTCAGTTCCAGATTCCATGTTTCCATTGCTTTCTTAATAAGATTAATCATCCTTTCGGGTATTTTGTATATTTTCAAACATTCAATTATCCATGCTTGAGGGATTCTGTCGTAAGCTTTTTTGTAGTCAATCCATGCCATGAATATGTTCTTTTTTTTCCTGTTTTTTTACCTCCTTAAGGATCTTTTGATCGATGTATAGGAGGTCATCCGTCCCTCTTTTCCCTTTACGGCATCCTTTTTGTTCTTCGGGCAGTTGTCCACGTTTTTTTAGGGACTGGTAGATTTGTTCTCTCAGTTGTGCCGTCAGGATTTTCCACATTGTTGGTAAACAGGTAATTGGTCTGTAGTTGCTTGGAGTCGTTCCTTTTTTGGCATCTTTTTGTATAAGCGTTGTCATTCTTTTGGTCCTCCACACTGGTATGTCTGTTCTGTGGATACATCCTCTCAGTTTCTGCGCCAGTCTTTCATGTAGGGTCGTGAATTTTTAAAATCAATATACATGTATTCCATCATGACCTGGTGCTTTTCAGTTTGCCATTTTCCTTAGGGTGTCCTTAATGGTTTCTTTAGTAATCTCTGTTTATGTTCCTTCTTCTATTTCCTGTAGTTCATGGTTTATATTTTTCAACCACTTGGCATTTTTGTTGTGTGTTTTAGGATTTTCCCATATCTTGCTCGAGAAGTGTTTTGTCTCTGTCGGGTCAGGTTGTTCTGATGTTATTCGTTCTCCGTTTACGTTTTTGTAAAACTGGCTACATGTTTTTCATTGTTATTATTATTATTATTATTATTATTATTATTGTTATTATTATTATTATTATTATTATTATTATTGTTATTATTATTATTATTATTATTATTATTATTATTATTATTATTATTGTTGTTGTTGTTTTATTCTCATTTGTATTGTTATATTTATCACTTTTTCTTCAAATTCTATTTTAATTTTCCTTTTTACTGCAGATTTTCGGCATTCTCACAACTGTAATAGAAAAACATATTAATTTAAAATAGAAGAAAAGTATTTATCGTCTTTCTCTATCCTCGTTTAGGTTAATATGTGTTTCTATTACTATTAAAATGAACAATTTATCTGATGATCAGCGATGTTAAACAAAAGACTATATAATTTTTTAACTGAGCTGTTTCAAGCACATAAGAAAAATAAATAAAATAATGAAAAATATAAACGAAAATTTTGATTGTAAGACGAAGACAGAAAATACAGGTATTCGTCGAAATCAGAAGATGATAAAATTGAAAAGATAAATGACTAAAAGTTGTACTTATGGATTCATTTTCGATTTGGTCATTGGACTAACTTATAAGTACTATGCTTGTAATTTGTAAGTGTTAAACAAGATTCTAAAGATATTGAAGAGTCAGACATTGATCGCATCAGAAAGATGGTCAGAAATCACATTTTAACTCTCTTTCAGAAACAAGTCAAACCAAAAAGAGACATTATTTTCACGCTACAACAAAAACAAGCCGCCCCAATAAAAACAGGAAAAATTACGGCCTAACCCCTGTTTCCGTTGCAGATTGCCTATACCGTTTTAAAACTTGTTTAACTTATAATAAAGTAGGAAACACAAGAGTTCACATTTCAGAGTGAAAAAATAAAACAAAAGTCGAACTGGACGGTACAAATACAAGAAAGTACGTGCAGGTATACAGGACTACGCCAAATGTTTACACGCCATCCTCATTATCTCTTGCAGAAATAAGGTTTGCACGTAAGATAAGATCCGTTTTCGACAAATTGCTGCCAAAACAAACCAAACAAGGAGGAACCTCTATTGTACAAAAAAAAACGTTACATCCCAGGGAAAAGTATTTTCAAGATGTTTAGAGATGGCACATCTTTTGGGGAAGATTCGTAACATAGAAAAAATAATTGTAAATATGGCTTACATAATCCAAGATCGTCAGTTCTCTCATAAGATCCGTTTTCGACAAATTGCTGCCCAAACAAACCAAACAAGGAGGAACCTCTATTGTACAAAAAAACGTTACATCCCAGGGAAAAGTATTTTCAAGATGTTTAGAGATGGCACATCTTTTGGGGAAGATTCGTAACATAGAAAAAATAATTGTAAATATGGCTTACATAATCCAAGATCGTCAGTTCTCTCATAAGAGACACCAAAATTAAATTTAAAAAAAAAACGACTATCGGATGATATCGACAGCACTCTCCGGGAAGAAGACGTTATGGATACCATATACGACACTTTCGACGTACAGATTTCTCAAGCAGACCAAGAAAAGCGACAATCTAAAAAGAAACAGAAGTCTAGAGATCTAACCGTTATCAATAAAAAAAAAACGATAGATACTCCTGCAGAGGTAATATTAAGGTAGGGGTATTATGGTTCCTACCTTACCGACTAAGTGAACACTTCCGCTTAACAATAAATACCGAGAGGACAAGCCTCTTGGCGTTGGCACCAACCCCAGCCCGATCAGTCTCTCATTAACTTCGGTTGATTGAGGACGTCGGGATGGGGTAATACCAGTCGAGGATTCCTTCTCGACAATCAGTCCGGCAGGAACTGGGCCATTTACGTGGCCTTTTATCTGCCGGGCTGAGGTATATTGTCCTGGGTTTTCCTAGGAGGTGCACCCTCCCAGGCATTGCCTTCCCTCTTTGGGGAGGGGTAAGTTTATTGCTTGCTGTCTGAGGCGCCCTGACCGGGGAATGCCGACGGGGTTGCCCAGGCTATTTTTGATAGGCCAGAGTGCTCCTTCTTTAGGGGCGCTGGCTGGCTTGATCTCCCCACTTTCCGACCTTGTGTCACATATTGCTTTGTGGGAAGCGATTAAATACCTGGCACCAACCCCAGCCCGATCAGTCTCTCATTAACTTCGGTTGATTGAGGACGTCGGGATGGGGTAATACCAGTCGAGGATTCCTTCTCGACAATCAGTCCGGCAGGAACTGGGCCATTTAGTTGGCCTTTTATCTGCCGGGCTGAGGTATATTGTCCTGGGGTTTCCTAGGAGGTGCACCCTCCCAGGCCTTGCCTTCCCTCTTTGGGGAGCGGTAAGTTTATTGCTTGCTGCCTGAGGCGCCCTTACCGGGGAATGCCGACGGGGTTGCCCAGGCTATTTTTGATAGGCCAGAGTGCTCCTCCTTTAGGGGTACTGGCTGGCTTGATCTCCCCACTTTCCGACCTTGTGTCACATATTGCTTTGTGGGAAGCGATTAAATACCTGGCGTCAACCCCAGCCCGATCAGTCTCTCATTAACTTCGGTTGATTGAGAACGTCGGGATGGGGTAATACCAGTCGAGGATTCGTTCTCGACAATCAGTCCGGCAGGAACTGGGTCATTTCGGTGGTCTTTTATCTGCCGGGCTTTCCTAGAAGGTGCACCCTCCCAGGCCTTGCCTCCGCTCTTTGGGGTGGAGTAAGTTTATCGCTTATTGCCTGAGGTTCCTTGATATATATATATATATATATATATATATATATATATATATATATATATATATATATATATATGGGAGTATGTGTGTGCATTGCTGAATTATGTAATATACAGTATCTAAATAAATTATATTAGCTCTCTTATATGATCGAGCCCTTTATTTGATTTCTTTTCATATACAACATGACACACTATATATATATATATATATATATATATATATATATGGGAGTATGTATGTGTTTATATGTTTATACTATCAATTATATTATTATACTATCTTAGAGAGAGTAGAAAGTGGGTCTTAGATTTACTTTCGGCAGCATCGTAACACTTGCTTCCCTTTATTTTGTCCTTTAATCCTCACATTCCATGAACGATGTTTCTGACAAAGGGGGAAGAATTGCTTTTGGGCGGTCGGAATCTATCCACCTAACACTTATCGTTGGCTAGTTTTTAACCTTGAAGTAGTATTTTTTTCAGCTTCTTACATCAAGTGGTTTCATACCTTGTCTGGAGCGATTTCAATAAAAAAGACAGAAAAAGCTCCAATAATGTGCTGTTCACAAAATTGTTTCATATTATAAATATATAAATATGTTATGCTCTTACTAACGTAGTTGAACATTCTGTACTTATTTCTTCATATACATTATAGTATGTGTGTGTGCCAGTGCGAGCGTGCGTTTCCGAGTGGTTTATATCATTTCCCGTTTCATCGCAGGAACTAAACTGAAAGAAAGGAAAAACCAGGTGTCACTCCACGATGAAAATATTAGGCCAGTTTTACAACACAATATTTTCTCGCCTGCTGTGCGTAAATATGATGAATGAACGCCGCAGACAATGAGTAAGAGTGGCGGGTGCAGTGTTTTAAAGAAGAATGAATGAATATCTGTCGTTGACAGACCGACTGGCTGACATACTGCATGGCTGGGCGAATCAATGAATGAACAAGTGTGTGAGTGAATGAATGAATTCGACGCTGCGTAACTCATGCTATTGTACTACAGTTGTTTTAATGTTTGTTTAAGAATTCTGTGTGGGTGTTTCATTTCACACGCGATTTTGTTGACGTGTTTCTCGCGTGTTTTTATAGCTTTATTTTCCTCGTCTCGTTTGTATTCCGGTGTTAACCGTAAACAACATGTTCGCTTCAATTTGCCAATTTGGGATCGATTTTCAAGATGAGATCAAAATTAGAACGCTGTTTTTCAAAGCACATAAATCCTTTCCACTTAGATATTTGGCGCTACACAGTCTTTTAAATATGATTTGAGCTTTTACAGACGTTAAAAAAATATGTCGATATTTTTTCTGTAATTCTTCTTTTTTCTAGACTCTGTTACTTTTTTATATTCTTTTGTTTTGTTTCTTGTTCTTTTTGTTTTTCTCTCTTTCTCGCCTTCTCTTTCTCTCTCTCTCTCTCTCTCTCTCTCTCTCTCTCTCTCTCTCACACAGATCGATTCGTATTCTTATGAGAAAATTGCCTTCAAATAAAGCAAAAAAAGAAGGGAACAGATAAATATCCATAGAATGTTTCACAAAAGGTCAGAGTTCTGTCCTGTGGTAGAATCAGATAAATAAATAATGTTATTTCTTACTGACCTTGTAATAAAAGAATTGCGAATCTGGGAGAAAAAAAATTGTGTATATATATATATATATATATATATATATATATATATATTTAAATATGAATACGCCATTGAAGCAGGAAAAAATCAGCATCGGTAATCAACAATTAAATTATTTTTAAATAATACTTAGTTACAATTAGGGTTTATACCGTCGTATAGATCGCCCCTACTAACTCGGTACTTTATCAAAAAGGTACACTTGAGCAAATTAACCGATGAAACCGGCGATCGTTGAATTTCATTTTGTGAACACCCGACGATTTGTGATGGATTGTAACGGTCTTTTCTAAACAGTAAAGATCTCTCCGTGGTAATGAAACTATTGCACGTCTCCGTAATATGAAACGTATAATTTTTAAATAAATAAATTGTATTTCAACATACCCCCAACGAACAATATATATATATATATATATATATATATATATAGAGAGAGAGAGAGAGAGAGAGAGAGAGAAAGAGTGAGAGAGAGAGTGAGAGAGAGAGAGAGAGAGAAATGAAAACTCAATGATCTGTGAACATTCAGCTAGTCATATATATATATATATAGTGAGAAGAAATAAATAAATTACATAAGTATATCTGTATAAATAAACACACACTCAAACACATATATGTTTGTGTGTATTTATATATAGTTATACTTATGGCATACTCCTATTTCCTATATGATCTAATTTTAAAGTATATATGCATCTGTTTATGTGTGTATGTATAAGATATATATATATATATATATATATATATATATATATATATATATATATGGTCTTCTTTAATCAACATATATATATATATGTGTATACTTATTATACATTAGCTTATTTAACATTATATATATATTCATGATTATTACCAACGTTCTTTTTTCAAAAGAGGATAACAATTATCACTATTCCTCCTTTCTCTCTCTCTCACTTAAACCCAAACGCATATATATATATATATATATATATATATATATATATATATATATATATATATATATATATACACGGAAAGAGACCTCTAGGTGTGATTCAAACGTAGCCGTTGAGTAGATAGCGTAAACTTTTGAAAGAAAGAAAGGCGAAGTGGACGATTGATAGAGATATCATTTAATTGACAGATGCATATATATAATTATTTATAAATAATATTTTGGGTATTTTTGGGTTATAAAATGACTCGTGTTCCGGTGTGTCAAATCCTGCGACCGGTATGAATACTTATCACTACACTAACGATTCCCGAAAGGATAAAACGTATACGTATGTAGATAAAAACAAATATTTATAACTATTTGTGGCCCCAATCTAAGCTGGGCACTGTAATGAGTAGTATTAACACAGCCGTCATCGTAGCTTTAATGCATGTTCCTTCAGTAGTTGAACACTCTTGACGACAGCTGCCTTTAACAGAGTTATGCCTAGGGGGCGAGTTGGTTAGGACGTCTTAATTTGAGTTATAACATGACACGTGTTCCGGGGTTTCGAATCATGCGACCGGTATCAATAATTATCTCTACACTGATGATTTCCGAAAGGATGAAACGTATACTATGTAAATAAAAACAAATATTTATAATTACATATATATATATATATAAAAATATATATATATATATATATATATATATATATATATATATATATATATATATATATATATATATAGTAACGCATGAAAATATATTTATTGCAATTAAGCTACACAGAGGCAACCGCGTTTCATCCCCGCACGAATCGTAGGGCTAAGAGCACAGATTTGTGCTTACTGTTTATATATATATATATATATATATATATATATATATATATATATATATATATATATATATATATATATATATATATATATATATATATATATATATATATATATATATCCACGCAGCTAATTAGGCAATTAAATTCATGCTATTTCTCTCTTACGGATTAATGTTTTTATTTGCCAAGGGCTGAAATTCTCTGAAAAAAAGGCCCTGCTCACCTTTACGTAAAATATTGTTCTTTTCTTTTGTTTGCATGCGGCACATAACTTTGTGAATGTGTCGAGTTTACAATTGACATCATTTCAGCCCGTGCGTGATTGAAATAATTTAATTTCTATTTACTTTTTATTCACTGCTACTTAAGATGTTGATTTAGTTTAGTTTTTTATTTCATTTATTTATATACTTGTTATACATGTGATTATCCTAAAGTAATGTTTATTCTAGGTCTTCAGTTTATTGCTATTTCGCTTCTACAGTTTAGTAAGTTTTCGAGGTATTTGAAATTTCAAGCATGTCCTTAAATCTACACGGGGCGTCTTAATATCTACATGAACCGGCCCATATATATATATATATATATATATATATATATATATATATATATATATATATCGATTCTATTTATTTCTTGACGCTAAATCGACTATTCATATAGGAAAGAATTTTACCTAAATGCTAGATCACCAATGTGACCCCCCCCCCCGATATGGTGAGCGACATATATATTTTAAAATCTAATTATTCACAACCACGTTTTTAGTCGTTCTACAACTTATCAGCATGGCTGAAGCTGGCGAGATCTGAAACTGGGACCCCTGAGATAGAAGCCCAACGCTCCACATCACAGTCAATTTCCGCTAGTGGAAGGAGTGTATCGTTTTTTAATAGATGTCATTTATTTGTTTACATTAATTGCGATACTCAACCGAATTCGACTATTCATACGGAAAAGAATTTTACCTAAATGCTAGATTGGAATAATTCTTCCCTTCAAGTATATACCACTATAATATCTTAAAATATTTATACTTAACGACCCTTTAAGATTTAATGGTCTTATATGTAGAGCCATGTTTAAAATTCCAAATGTTTTTGTCATCTTAGCGATTATGCAATGTTCCGCTAAAGCGTTGAACACTATCGACAACGTGATGCTTTCCCCGTCTCTCGGATAAGTGTACGTTAATTTCGATTACTGCATGTGGTTATTTTTTGCAGCATAGGCGTAAGGCTCGTGATTCTAGGCTAAATCTACGAACTTCGTTCTGGCCCATTCGACCGCCTTCAACCGCCACTCCTGCACTAATGAGGGTAGAAAACGACGTCGTCTGTATGTATATAACACTTTAATAGAAATATATATATATATATATATATATATATATATATATATATATATATATATATATATATATACTTGTAATAAAATGTTTCATTTATAAATACATGTTAAAACATGTTTTAGTGACGGTTTTAATAAGCTTCACGTCGTCAAGCCAGCATATCCTTTCCTTATGCATAGACTTAAAATAGTAGAATGAAGACCAGTGGCAAGTAATAATTTAAATAATTTAGTCAACACATCCGGGTCAGCTATTGCTGACCATCTTATAAATAGCGCCGAATGTGAGTCGGCTTACACTAGAGACAGGTTTTCTATCATAAGTAGATCACATTCGTTATTCCACCTTAAAATCCTGGAAGCAATATATATCAAATCATTAAAACCCTCCCTTTGTAAACAGAAGGAGTGGCTTGTAGGACTCAATGTGATCCACTTGTGACCTTCCCCCCCCCCCCATTTTCATTTTTTATTTTTTTCTCCTAAACTTGTCACTGGTCTTCATTCTTCTATTTTAAGTTTTTAGTCGTAGTGCTTGAATGATTTCCACGTATTTACTCTTATGAGTGTGGACGAAAGCCGGCTTAGTATATACATGTATTGTTTTTTTTCCAAGGTTTCGAGATCATCCGGGAACTTTCAGGCACATGAATCAGCCATCGGTAATCACCTGGTTAGTACAAATAGTTGTTCTGACAGGTATTCCGATGGGTGGTTTTCTGTTTTACACAGTGCTAGGTCGAACTACCATCTCAATATTATTGAGGCGTTAGTTATAAACAATTCTCGACCCAGCCTGTGTAGACAACAGATTTTGAAGCATCAGTTGGAGATCTTTAATGATTCAAATCCACCATAACGTTGAGATATTTAGGTTTTTTTCTCTCTCAATCGTTTTCTCCAACTTAAACAATTTTCCCCTCATATCTCATTCGATTTTCTTAGTTTTTAATTTATCATTCTGACGTTTCCTCTTAGAGGGTCAGACGATAAGGCCTTTTCTTTTTTCCCCACCCGCCCGTTTCATTGATTAAAAAATGTTTCCTCTGAAATATATATATATATATATTAGTAGTAAGCTTTTGAAAGGCTGTGGGCAAACTAACTACTACTATACCCAGCAATGCTTCAAGCAAATTACCATTCTCTAATATATATATATATATATATATATATATATATATATATATATATATATATATATATATATATATGCTTTAAAAAAATTAACGGAAATCTCTCTAAGGCCCTTTCAACTATCATTTCGTCAAGAGAAAATCGATAGTTTAGATAAATAAATAATGTTGGCGAAAGTAAAGAGAACAAAGGGAATTGAACGTGTCAGAAAATTAACGATGGGCGATTAAAATGAATTGAATCTTAGCAAGAGATGGGGCAATTGGCAAGTTAATTGCAAATTAAGCTAAATTAGAACAATTGAAGTTGATTTGTACTTTCAAATATAATCAATCCCCAAATGAATTTTAGCATGCATTTTGTCTAATTATAAATATATAAGAATAAGTTTTTTGATTAACTTAGCTTATGTATAATGTATACATATTGGTGTGTGCATTACAGCTCCTTACATCCTATTATCCGTTTATTTAATATGGCATTTGTATATTCGTAAAGGCAAAACACGCGTATCCTTTAAAATGACAGGTTCTCTCTAATATGCCGGCCGAATAGACACACAGACACATTGTGATGACCTACCTGTGTGAATAGGTAAAACTGAGCAAGCAGGCATCTCTAATCTAAACGGTCTTACTGCAACTTCTACCTTTTCCCAGATTATACCGCTCAGCGAGCTTTTCACCACTTCTCGTGAAATGGCATCGCATCTCGCTTTTGTTTTGTGTTACAGACCGGGCACGTTACTCTACACGTGGAGCTCAAATATATCTAAAACCACAAGAGCCATACGTCTCGTCTTATCTTTCCTTTCTTTATTCTTTGCAATAAGTGTAACGATCTATCTACTTTCGTCTTTTTCTATCTGTCTATCTATCTATCCATCTAGTAATCTATCTATCTAACCCTGTTCACACACGCGCGTGTGCACACACACACACTATATATATATATATATATATATATATATATATATGTGTGATAGAATGATTCCGATATTTTTCCCGATTCCGAAACATTTAGTGATTCTTGTCTAATACATGCATATATTTTCGTAAAGGTAGAATAAACATATAAGGGGAGTGCGTACAAATGGCTCTTTCTAACTATTTTTTCTCAAACATTTTTCCCATAATTGATTAAAAATACAAAAATAACGAGGAAGTTTATTATAATGAGTAAGGTTATTTAATCCCGAATCCGGTCATTTTTGTAAAAGTGTATCATACTTTCAAATATTTATTCATTGTCTTTGGTTTGGTTATTTTGTTTTACAACATATCACCCTTTTTGGGTTGTTTACTGACGAATCCGTTCATTTTTATACAAGTTGTTTATGCTTTAAGTTCATTATACCTTCAAATATTTATCCATGGTGTTCGGTTTGGTTGTTTAGTTTTACGGTACATCCATGCTTTTCTGTTTTTTAATGCCAATCCAGTTATTTTTGTAAAAGCGTTGTATGCTTCAAGTATTTTACACCTTCAAATATTTATTCATGATGTTTGGTTTGGTTGTTTTGTTGAGGAAAATTGTTGTTTCTGCTTTTGGCTTTGCGGAACATGATTGATTTTTTCAAAATTATTGAAAAAACAATAACATCAATGTATGGCGCATCTCGTCTCATGAAGCCAGTATATTCAGAATCTCGAGTCTGGTAGGAGCAGAGAAAATAATGAGGAAACTAAAGATTAATTTCTCTTTTTCTGGTGCCATATTTACCTAACTTAGTTATCATGATGTATACTTATCATTTTATCATTAGTACCAGCAATAGAAAATTAAGTTTTAAACAAACTGTTGTGGCCTTGCAGGCCGATAATAATGAAGACAAACACAAAACAGTATATTAACAGAAGTATGTTATACGAGTACGTGCCATGCGCTTGGTGCCATAACTGGGACACTTCGCTGCCGCTGAAGCTGAGATGTGACTGTATTTATTGTGTCTGGGTAAGTCCATTTATTCCTGAAATAGGTTAAGCAGCTTACCCCATAACACCCACCTTTTAAGCCTTTGCTCAAATATCTATATCTTTTTCTTTTGGGGTTGACTGATATAAAGTCGGTATTATTTATTTTCCGATTTGGCATTCGCTTTTGAAAAATTACTTGTGAGACTGGTAACACGAACGTATCAAACGCGACGTCCATTAATTCTTCTGTAGTGTTGTCGTCTACAGTATCTTTCCCTGATTTGGTTTAATTGTCTCTAATTGGTACGTTTGGGTTCTTGCACCACATAGAATATATTTCCCATTCTTTTATTTACGGTCCCGATTTCATAAAATGACTTATTCTTGTTAAACCTTTGGGAAAAAAATCTTTTCTCCGATTTGCAAACGTCCTTTTTGACATTTATTTTTCGCTAAGATTTCTGATGATTCGGTAACAGTTTGTCGAAATTCGTTTTGATATTTCTTGTGAATGTACCTACCGCTGGTAATCTGCAAGATAGGACGTTATCCTTAAGAGTCAATCTTTTTGCAAATACAATAGCTTATACGAATGCATTTTCTTCCTTATTCGGTTAACTTCAATTACTTAACTAATATGGAACAGCTTATTTGGTAATAAGTCGGCAGTTTCAGTATATATATATATATATATATATATATATATATATATATATATATATATATATAAATAGATGCATTCACGTGACTTATACATTACTCCATTTTTACTATTAATGCATCATCTATTTTAACATAGTATTCTTTAACAATTCAGCAATTTCAATCTTGACTAAAAGACTGGTTACGTAATTATCACTGGAAATTCGAAATCAATTAAAAAGCATTATATACGTAAATACCCTCTGGAAACTTGTTTTATATATAACATTAGCTGTTACTTGGGAAATTATCTTTTATCATACACTTACATTTTTTTCCAGAAGCGATGCTAGAAGTCATATTTAGCACATAAGTGGATGTCATTTAGTAATGAATTGTAAGAAAATGTCGACGCAAAACGACGATGTATACTTGTGGAAATACTCTTCACAGTTCAATGCTTATTCAACCTACGTTTTACGAGAAAATATTCGCGAAACTTCAACAGATATTGGTGCAAACTTGAACAGACCAGTTAACGGCTGCACAGCATTTGACAAATCAAGGTTCTAGTATCCTGGTCCACAGCAGATGCATAAATCGACGCAAATTGTCAATTGGGACTGAAGTTTTGAAACGCTTAGTGAAAATTCAAATCACATAAACCATAACAAATTATTTTATGGATGATACAGAGTAAAACACTGATTTCGCAACTTAATCGGGGATACTCTCTTTTTTCTGTACAGTTTCCTTCTCACGAATGAGACGTCGCAAGTCTTTCTTTACTCTATCATTATTTTCACTGTAGCTGTTCGACTGAGCAGCAATCTCTGGTTCCTCTAGTAAAACTTCCACAACAAGTATCGGTTTAGCTACCATCAGTGCAGTGAACTTCTATTCTTCATCGGTGTGCCTAAAACAAAACGGAATTTCTTCACAATAACTTCTCCTCTGTGGAATACAATGCTACAGGACTGCTTACCTGCTGACAACATAATCGTCTTCAAGTCCAATGTTACAAATACTTGTCGAGTCATCATCTTAAGTAATAAAATATTTCCCTTTTCGCCGATTGTTCCCAATCCTCTCATATTATTGGTCTATGTTCAAGTGGAAATCTAATTAAGCCTTATCCTCGATTGGTGTTTGGGTCTTGATAAGCGGTGAGTTTTTACTATGAAATAATATTTGTTGAATTATCGCCGTTCAAATTCTTTGATGGGATTTTAACGCTTACTTAGACCTATATTATACCTTATCTTCAAAAACGACTATTCGGGTGCAATCGCGTCTTAGATGGATGTATTTGCTGATGACGCCACGCTCTATTACCGGCATAAGGAACACTTGAATGCCCACACAAGCAAAGCAATGTTTGAATCCCTCAGAAATGAGCTCCAGACTGTAATAGAATGGACCTACAATGAATGGTCACATTTAATGCTTACAAGACAAACCCCCTTTCTTTAACAACTATGAGAAACATTTCCAACAATCGATTGTCATAGCCGATAAGACACTCATCAAGAGTATAACGTTTTTACTCATTGGCCTTATTTTCTCATGAAACATGAAGTTAACAAATACATTCTGTCAGGTCTTCGTCAAAGGAGGTAGGCCCCCTCTCCCGGGCTAGAAAACTGTTCATACCTGCCAGTTCCGCCCATGCATGGAGTATTGTTGTTACATCTGGAATGGTGCACCAACCACTAGCTTCTTGGACAGGGTGCAAAAAGATTACAAGTAGTTGCACGGAATGTGCTTTGATAAACTTACTACACTTGTCCCTCATCAAGGTAAATACCCGACGAGCAGAAAAATCCCACTCCTTCACTGTATAAATCCCTAGATGTCATAACATTTTCTACTCTAATAGCTGATTTCAATTGGGTCGCTTTCTTTTGGAATTTCCTTCTTTTGTTCGTTGTTTCCCTGGCCGTACAACCATGCAGAAATTGTAATGTAATGCGAACAAATATCTTGTCACTCAACTCCACAACCAGGTTACCCTTATGAGTCTTGTCTCTATAACAGTGGCCTCTTTAGCTTCAGTGGCAATATGTCTTGTTTGGAATAAACAGAAGTAAAAAAGAGAATAAAATAATTTCAGTTAGGAATCAATCAAGTCTAAACGATTTTGTACTCCTCTAAAATCGATTAGAAAGTGGGGTTTGCGTTCAAATTAGCTAACTGATCAAAAGTGACCGTCATGAAGTGTTGGAATGTTAAATTGGCGAGAATTGGTAGAAAAGTAAATTCTCCAATAAAAAGAGTTCACATTTTCGTGCATGAAAATATTTAGGCCCAATGAGGCTAAAATAATTCTAAATCCGTGAATTATTTACTTGGGCTTTTGTTTTAAGAATAGACAAGCCCTTTCCTATACTTGTCTTTTGTTCCACGAAACAAAACCTATATTCATTTTTCATGAGAGAAAAGTCGTCTCTAATAAAGATGAAATAACTTAAGCTTATCAAAAATATATGAATTCTTAAGATAAAGAATTATTTCGGAAATGAATTGATAATGAAACGAAGGCAATAACAGCACTTGATTAAAGAATACAAATTGATTCTCTTTGCTTTTTTCTTTCCAAGCAATGTTGGCCATTTCGATTAAACAAATTGACAATTTAATATGCAACTTGATTCATCGGTAATTCAAACCACATTCATCCGTCACTCTATAATAATGACTGATATATATATATATATATATTATGAGTATAATATCTGAGTATATGAATATCTAAGTGAAAGATCAGATTTTTTCCGCCTAATGAGGTCTTAACTTCTAATAACTATTGATCGATAACACCGACATGCAGTGTAGCGGCTTATTGTACAGGTCTGTATCAATAAAAATAATTAAATAAGTAGCTCTATTTACTATTGAGCACTTTTTTCATAAAGCCTGTAGCAATTCTGTAGAATGTTATCCTGTGGATGTCTACTTTACCTAGATTGCTATATATATATATATATATATATATATATATATATATATTGTGAGTGTGTATTTATGCAGCATTCTATCATTTAATCAAATGGAGTTAAACATAACAGAATTCCACTGCTTGATTATAGCTTTCTTCATTTTGTTAATTTCTCTAATAATCATTTTGGTGTCAAAATTAAAAAAAAAAACAACATAATAAATGTTCGATAAGTATCACTAGCACTTTCGATTGTCCGTCGAATCATCTTCAGATGACAAAAATATATGAAAGATAAGCTGGAGAAAGGAATATAATTTTTAAAAATCGACCGAGAACGCCATATGTGAAGTCGTTAGACGTCAAAAGAACAAATCGGTGCTGTTCCAGAAGAACGTTTACAATTCAAATTCCGGGACGCCAGAATTAGCATCACAGGATAAATTGTATTTATGTTAAGCATTTCTAAATAGTGTCACTCGTTTCATTCGTTTGTAGGATGCTTGGTTTTAGAAATATAATATAATTTTTTAAACTTAGTTTCAGAATGTGTTATTTTCGTGTTGTTAACAAAAAATTGTCTAAAATCAGAGGGGGTAGTTACGTTTTTTGAATGTTAACAAATTTATAGAAGAAGGTATAATCAAACAGCATAATTCTTATATGTTAAACAATATTGCTTATACACACACACACACACACACACACAGACACACATATATATATATATATATATATATATATATATATATATATATATATATATATATATAATATACTTCAATCTTGTCACGAAATGGTTGGCAAAAACAACCTTTTTCTAGCCCGAACCAAATGATTTCAAGTTGTGAGAAAAACAGAGAATGCTACTACAAAGTCAGTCAACAACTCAGACTTACTCCGCCGCCTGAAATAGATTTGAAACAAAATCCATCACTAAATTATAAAAAGTCAACGGTGGGTGTTATTTTTTATTCAGGTCATTAGCAATAATAATATCAATTTACATATGAAAAATTAAATTACTGGCGTAATTTCATGATTTTATATGAGTATTTTAGTAATACTGACAGATCATAATTTTTGTTTTCCGTAAAATTTGACAGAGGGTTTTCACTATATATATATATATATATATATATATATATATATATATATATATATATATATATATATATATATATATATATATATATATATATTAAGAGTTGGAATCTCGAACAAAATATCCGCTTTGCAAACAATACAATTGCTTAAGGAATAGATAGGTTCTGCCTATCGCCAGCCCTTGCACTCCTTATTTGTCTATTAGCCAGGCGCAGAGGTACCAGCATTGGGACGCCTCAAAACACTCAGTGCCAAGCCGTGTTTCCTTACAATGAACGCCGTTTCTTTTTCTCTCTATTTGGACAACTTGGGGGAAGTTTTTTCGTCACTAAGTCTTACATGACCAGTCTGGGTTGCCTTTGTTCCGACAGGTTGAGGGTACAGGTTAGACAGCTTGTATGGCTGCTGTTTCCGACTGACAGGATAGGAGCCCAAACTCTTGGGTAGCGCTAAAAGCGGCTGCTCCATCATCAGTTGCATAATATCGTGGGTAGTTGTAAGTCAGCTACTAATAGACATAAATTTATAGAGTCAAGAAATAATTGTAAGGCCGTGATAAGTGAAGCAAAGAGAAGGTATACTGAGTTAACAAAAAAACGCATTCAGTCACAGAAACTAGGTACTCGCGATTTCTGGAAAATCTAAAATAGTGTAGTGAACAATGGTCAATCAACGATTCCCCCCACTACCAAACCACAATGATGTCGTTTGCACAGCAACTGATATGGCTGAACTACTTGCCCAGCGTTTCGCCTCTAATTCCACTTTGGACTCAGAACCCCCCCCCCCCGCAATTCCCAGGTCAGAGACATCATAAAAAACCTTGACACCTCCAAAGCTTGTGGGGCTGATCTTATACCTGTAATAGTATTAAAGAAATGCTCTGCTGAACTGGCCCCTGTCCTCTCCAAACTCTACAATAAATGCCTAGCTTAATCTTGCTTTTCCGATAGATGGAAAATTGCCTCTGTGAAACCAGTCTACAAGAATTCTGGGAATAGAACCGATCCTCAGAACTACCGCCCAATCAGTCTACTCCCGATCTTTGATAAAATCTTTGAATCCTTAATCAATCTAGCGATAGTAAGGCACTTAGTTAATGCTAAACTTCTTTTTGACCGCCAGTATGGATTTACACAATCACGATTTATTGCAGACATCTAAACGGCCATCTTTGAACGCATGTATCATACGCTCGACAAGGCAGGCGAAAGTAGGGCAGTAGCGCTTGATATATCCAAGGCCTTTGACAAGGTATGGCATAAAGGGCTTCTCCTAAAAATACGCTCATACGGTATTACTGGGAAATTATTTAATATAATTAGATCCTTCCTAACCAAAAGAAAGATCCAAGTTGTCCTCGATGGCCGTTCATCTAAGCAACATGACATAAATGCTGGTGTACCCCAGGGATCTATCCTTAGACTCTTATTGTTTCTGATCTTCATAAACGATCTCCCTGATGACATAGTCTGGGATTGGTTTATTTGCTGACGGCACCACGCTTTACTCACGTCATATTGGCAAAACACACGCGATCATATCCGAGGCAATGGGTGAATCCTTAGAAAATGACCTCCAGGCTGTAGTGGATTGGGGTCATAAATGGTTGGTAACTTTCAATGCCGCAAAGACAAAGCCCCTTTCCTTCAATAACTACAAGAAACCTCTTCAACCATCGATTGTCATGACAAATAACACCCTACCTGAGAGTTCAACATTCAAACTCGTCGGCCTAACTTTCACAGGTAACATGGATTGGAACAAATACATTGAAGACATTGCCAAGGCTGCAGCAAAGCAGGTGGGCTCCCTCTACCGTGCTAGTAAACTCCTCACACCTGACATTATCCTGTATCTCTACAAAGCCATCATCCACCCAGGTATAAAGTATTGTTGCCACATCTGGACTGGAGCATCATCTACTAGTCTCTCCATCCTTGACAAAGTCCAAAAAAGAGTCGCCAACCTAATAGGTCCCTCACTGTTAACAAAGCTCCAGCCCCTGTCCCATCGCCGCAATGTAGCATTCTTGTGCTTGTTTTACAAATACTTCAATGGATTATGCTCCGATGAACTGGCTACTCAGGTGCTCCGATGAACTGGCTACTCAGGTGCCCCCTCGACGTAAATTCACTAGACCAATTCGGCAATCAGCTAAATCTCATCCATTCACTGTGAGGGTCCCCAGATGCCGGAGAGCCTTCTACTCCAAAAGCTTCTTTCCTTGTGCAGCCGGCATCGAGAACTCCCTTCCTGCTCCCTTTTTCCCAGACTGTACAGATATGCAGAGGTTTAAAACTAATATAAACAGATATCTCACTGCACAGCTCCCAACATAGAATGACACCCTAAACCTACTCCCTACAGTGGCGTCCTGCCTTGTTTTGGGTGAAATATCATATATATATATATATATATATATATATATATATATATATATATATATGTGTGTGTGTGTGTGTGTGTGTGTGTGTGTGTGTGTGTGTGTGTGCGTGTGTGTGGGTGTATGGGTGTGTGATATGTTTATACCTTCGTTTACACAGACTTTATCACCTTCAATACACATTTAAAAAATAAGTTCCTCCCATCCATAAAGCCAAACTAATTGAGGAATATCTGAAGTCGCTGCACAAAATATGTAGATTTTACCCATTTCAAAATGAATTGTTTCAAAAGTTAGCATTTCCTAGCACTTTCGCTTTATTCCCCCCCTCTCTCCCTCTCTCTCTCTCTCTCTCTTTATTAACAGTCAAATGTAATAAAACTAACTATAAAACAGAAGATTAGAATAGTTTGTTATAAACAATAGGGTATATCACTACACGTTTTAACCCCTACCTGGAGAGATGAAGAGAGAAAACGTAAGCGAGAGATAAGGGAGGGAAAGAGGGAGAAGGGGTGATATAGAGAACAGAAAAAAACAAATTTTTGATTTTGTCTTTTTATTGTTTTTTTTAATTTATCAGGTTTTGCAAACTTAGGTTTTTTACATCAACCAGAGAAATTCTTAGAATCATTCTAACAACCAAGGGACGCCCTTGTCTTTTGACAAATCCTACTTTGTCGAAATGAAATATTGACCTACCAGGGCATCTTTCCAGGTATTACCTCCTTTTGGGGTAGGGATATTTCCTGCCGTCCGAAGAGCCCATACCAAGGAATTTCGACGTGTCCGTTGACGCCGATTTTTATAAAAGAATAAAGAATGGAAAGAAAATACAAGTAAGGGAATAGAATATAGCGAAAGAAAAGAATAAACAATGAGAAAAACAGTGAACAAGTGCAAAAGAGACAAGCTTTCTGGCAAGGTTAAATGGTTAGATCAGTAAAACAAGGGAATAGAAATAAAGAAAATGGAAGAATAATGTCGTCAG
>OY744517.1:142027846-142212846 GCA_963556195.1 Sepiola atlantica
AGTAAAGTGATATTATTCGAAATAATTTTAAGTAAATTTATAGTTTTACACCCCCTTTCGTTTCTCGGAATCAATGAGGACCCCTATGCTCGCTTGCTCTATACCCTAAACATCAGGTTACCATTTCTAATCTTATTTTCTAATTTCTATAGTTTCAAGTTATAAATAAAATAAGGTAACCCGACATATTTCCTTTTGATGGATATCAAGCATGAACGAAGTTCCCACGCTAATGTTATGCCTCTTTTGTTACAAATGGAATAAAGTGGCTTGTCACTTTTATCACCAACGTTCGGATCCTCATTTTCTCCAGTTGAAATAAATAGCTCTCTCCTTCAAGAAGCCCTGTCCCATTTTTGATAAGCTCCTAGGACTGACTTTCACTCTGGACCTGAAATGGAAGACTTACATCGGTTGCAAAGGTCGTTGGAGAAAATGGCTAGATCATGGTTAGATCATTCTACCGCTTCAGAAAGAACCGCACTCCTTACGCAATCCTCTACCTGTATTACAGCCAGGTACTTCTCAAGATAGAGTATTGCTCTCATATATGAGGAAGTGCCGCTCATAGTCCGCTTTCTTGCCTTGACAAGTAAAAACCGACTTCGCTAACTAGTGGGTAATTATCGATTCTCTTCAATTCAGCCTCTTTCGTATAGCTAGCTCCTTCCTACTGTATCGTTATGTTGATAGTAGGTGTGCATCAGAGCTCTAATCTCTGGTCCCTCAGAAAAAAAAACATTCACAGCGAGAACTCGCTTAGCTACAACCACAATAATGAACTTTACATTTCTCCCTCTCTGTACAAAAAACCAAACGGAACTTCCATTGACAAAGTTTCTGTCTTAAAACATCTTATCTGTGGAACAAAATTCGACGAGGCTGCTTCCCAACCGACTACATCATGGTCGTCTTCAAGTCTAATGTAAGCAAAAGTTTGTTGAGCTGTCCTCTTAGATAATCAATTCCTCTTAAGTAATATTCTGCCCATTCCACCCACTGATTATAATCCTCTAGTGGTGGTGTTTAATCATCGAACTGAACATCTTTTTAACCCTTATCTTCGAATGGCAACCGGAGCTTGATAAGTTGTCACCCATTAGTTGAAAAAAAAGTATCCTGAGTACAGGTGTTTCAGGAGATATATGGTTATGGAGGTGTATCTCCAAAACCGTAACAGGAGTTCGTAAACAAGCGAACAGAAGCGAAGTAAAAGTTTATATATAGAAGTTTGAACGAATGGGATTACATGTTATAATGAATCTATCAGCTAATCCATCTGCATGAGCTTGTCGTAGATTATTCGATGATCCGTTTGGATTATTCGGAACTGTGGCTTTACGGCAGACATGGCTTACAAATACTTATTTACGACCAAGATTGTTTATCTATTTGAACTTGCCAATGATAGTTCTTGGGTCCAAACCTGTATCGCCTCTTTCCAATTATAATCCGATGCTCTGACGAGATTGGATTTTCTAGCTGGATTCAGTTCCATCAAATTGTGTTTTTCCTTGCTATATTAATATCGTTTGGCGTACAAAAAGGTTATGATTAGGGTTTATATGTACGAGTGTACACTCTCTGTTAAAAATTACAAAAATAGGTTATACGTCGCTAGTGTGTCCACGAATATTTATAAAATAACTTTTGAATCGAGTAAGTTAAGAAAAAGAAAGAAGGAAAAAGAAACAACATCGCAAACTGAAAAGTCTAACATAGAAAGAAAAAGAAAAAAAACGTATAAATCGGTATAGAAAGCGGGGGGGGGGAAAGAAATGAAACTCTCTCATTATGTAAATAGATTGAAGGTGAGGGTTATTTGACTTGCTATTTGCTTTCTTAATTACCTTAAATACAAGGTGTTTTTACTCGCTAACTTTTGTGTGACGATACGGATATATATATATAAATAAATATACACTGCTCTTTACTATAGAGTTGAGTCTTTTTACGCTAATGTTTAAATAAACGATTAATTTAGTCTACGTGACTGGGAATAATAAGAATGAGGATTCCAACGTGTGCTTCATAAGAGTGACCACTGAACGCACACTGTTGTCTTAGGCTGTTAACTAAAGAGCCGGACGATTAGAGAAAGCTGAAATTGTACAAATAACTCATCCTACAGTGATTGTTTATTCCCAACCCCGTGGACTAAATTAATCGTGTATTTAATTATATTGCTCACGAAAATATTACCATCGACAAAAACGCAGTGTAATACATATTAAACTGTCAGAAATAAATTCCAGTGTTAACTATTATATCAGTTTCTATATTACTGACTTGTTAAAAAACTTCTTTTTATATTTTCTGTTTATTTCTAAACTTATGCATTCCATCTATTTCTTTGATTTTTTCTATGTTCAATGCTTTTAAAATATTTGAAGTTTCCATCGAAAAATTCTTCAAATATTTCTTCAGAAAAACAAAGAAAAGAAAAACTTTATTTCCTCATCAAAGTTCTGTAATTTTACATCTGCCTTTCTTTCACCTGTGTAATTTCGTAGAATCTCTCATGTTCCCATTAAGAATCCAAAAAATCCAGTGATTAAAATACTTTCGCAAAGGGCGAAATTCTTCTTTTTCTATTTACTAACATGGCACCGCTTATCAAAGCCCAAGTGCCACTTGAGGACAAAGGTTAATGAGTATGTCAGAAGGACGCTGAGACAACACTGAGGCTTGGTAACGATGGCCGTAACTGGGCAGAACCCGACTATCAAGATGGACGGTTCAACAAGAATCGGTTAATATTAGACTTGAAAACAACCAAACTGTAGTTAGTCGAGAAGCATCCCCGTGGTAATGTGTTCGACAGACGAGTATTTTTTGGAAAGAAAATGTACTCATAGGATCTCCGTTTAGATTTATGTGCACAGAGGGAGAAATGACCATTATTTACAGTGGTTATAGAAGACGAGTCTTTGCTGTGAATGTTTCACAGGGGGGGGGGAACAATTGATTGAAGCTCAGTCGATCAACTGCCATAAAAATAACGATAGAGGAGAGAGAGACTAGCAACGTCTCTTCTGTGAGAAAGAGACTGTAGACAAAAGAATAGCACATCGCCCACTAGATTTCGAAGTCGCATTTTTACTTTATCAAGGCAGGAAAGGATGCTCTGAGAAGCACTTCCCTAGATGTGGCAACAGTACTCCATCGTAGGACGTACTTGACTCTTATATGGGTAGAGGATTGCGCCAGGAGTGAGATGCGTTCGATAAGAAGCAGAACAAAATTATTATTTAGAAAACTTCAGTTTTGATCAAATTTGAAAAGTATCATAACTTTCTGAAATTATATAAACACAAAAAACTCTAAAATCTATGCAGAATGTTCAACTAAAACCTTTATTTAATTTACAGGGGTAGATTTGTGTCGCTCTAGCCGCCATGGCCGAGTAGAAATGTTAAGAATGTTGTAAATTGTATTCTTAGTTAGTATCGCCTCTAGTAAGAATTGAACCTTTAAAACCTCCAGAATATTGCCACTTAAAACCGATTATTATTCAATGCCTTTATCTATTGCGCCGCGATTCCGTGTTTATTGAGGCAATTACTTAACACTTCTACCCGGTCATTGTTAACGGAACGAACACAACGTGGATCAAATAAAGGGTTCAGTTCGAAATTCCACTTATGAAATTGCATATTTGAACCTGCATTGTATTTCTCTCTACGAATAATGCTTAAAAGTCAGAAACTACATAAGGTACACTTACACCTTGCATTCAACGTGACCCCAATATTGTTATGTTCATAAAATAATGTAATAGTCATTCCTTTGGAGTCACCGGGAACTAAATTAGTGCACATAGGTTAAAAAAATGTTTTTGAAACAACACTAAAATAAACGCAAACAGAAGCCAGCCATCTTTTTTTTTGCTTTCTTTCTTTTTTTTTTATCTATTACATTGAACAAGTTGCCAGAAAGAGAGAGAAATATTAATTTCAACCCAAACCAAGTTTCAAAACATTACTCCATTATTTGAATTATGCTGGCTACGGCAGTTTCAGAAATATCAATGTTTCAGTTATGTTTAAAGACACAAAAAAAGTCCATACTACTCATGTCAGATCGGTTTTAATACTGGACAAATCTTTTTCAATCTGTTTGTAAATTATATAAATAAAATTCGACGGTTGAACGAGAAAAAAGTAAAAGAAATCCGTTTTAAATTGACATCAAGCTGCATTTCCCAAAGTAGCCTTTGATGTATTACGTTACTGCTTCGGATTGGACCCTACTGGATTATATAAAAAAAAACTTTTTTATAACCGGCCTGAAGAGGCGATTTGACCAATGTAGAAATCGGTCGACGATCTGACCTGATTATTATGAACTTTTTGTTTTCAATGTCATCTTGTCTTTAAACAGAAGTGGACCATTAATATTTTGTAGTTGAAATATTAAAGTAAAATAGTTTAGAACATGTTTTGGTTGGAATTTAAATTTTCTAAAATAGCAAATAATTATTATAACTGTTTACCTCGGTGAAAATAGAGCTGATTACGGTAAAAGTGTGAGTGTAAATTCTCTGCACTATCAAATATTGTGAGTATAGGTATTACATCATTTAAAATGATTTTAACTGATAGATATATACGTATGTATATATATTGTGTTTTTAAGCAGCATTATTTCATTTAAGCAAATATTGTCAAACATAACAAAATTCTTTGCCTTTGTAAATTAAACGATTGATAGAATTATCAATAAGATATACAATAATTTGCTCTCGCTTCACCTGAAATCAATTTAAAAAATTACTATTAATTTGCAACACTGAAACACATTTCTATGACTTCAAAAGAAAACATTTCCATTTTTTAGTGTATGGCAAATCTAGAAAACAAGATATTTAAGAACACCATAAAACCTTCTATTTGCGATGATATTCTTATTTTAGCCGAGAATAATAACCAAATACACATACTACAGGTCGTTTTCCGAAAAATTCGTCCTTAAATCAACGGTAGAACTAAACATAAATAATATAACTCCATTCCTTGATGTTCTTATTGACACCTCTAATAAAACGTTTCACACTTCTACTTATAAAAATACAGCGTAAACTCTAATATATTAAATTACAAAAGCGAATGACCCATCGTTATAACATAGCTACTGTTAAAAACCTACTAAACCGTGCCAAACTAATTTCATTGAATTAAAAACATAAAACAAGTCCTTATTAATAACGAATTCCCTAATGATACTGTTCATGAACAAACCAGCTTAATAATTTGAAACATAAAGAATACTACTATCAATAATAATATTATGCATAATAACTCAAACTCTAAAAACTTATACTATTACAATCAAATGCAACTAAACTTTAGATTAGTTGAAAAAGCTTTTAAAATATTTTAAACCGATAGATATTTTTGACACATAATAATGAAATAAAACTATTTATTTTCTCCAAAGAACCACAATCTTGTAGCAACAAAAAACTCCTCCACAACTTTTAGAAATAACCAATGTTATATATAAGTTCAAATGCCGTTTGAGAGAATGCAACTCCTATAATAATAATAATAATAATAATAATAATAATAATAATAATAATAATAATAATGATGATGATGATGATGATGATGATGATGATGATGATGATGATGATGATGAAGATGATGAAGAAGAAGAAGAAGAAGAAGAAGAAGAAGAAAATGAAGAAGATGAAGAAGAAAGCTAATAGCTACATTAGTTTTACTACCACTACCCTTCTCCGTAGGTTCACTATGCATCTGGTGAACTATAGTTCAATTTAACAGCATTTTAAAAAAAATAACAGCCCACTCTGATTTAAGACAAATTTAAGTTCACGAGGCGAAAATATTGCATTCTGAAACTAATTTTTAAAAAGAAAAATACTTAGAACTATCTTTATTAAAACCCAACAAACTAGAATAAATAAAATTATGTATGAAACGAGTAACAACATTTTAAAATGTTTAACATAAATACAATTTATCCTGTGACGCGAATTCTGGCGTCCCGGAATTTAAATTGTAAACGTTCGTTTTGAACTACACCTTGTTGTTGTTTAGATGCCTAACGACTTCACATACGGCGTTCTCGGTTGTTTTTTTTAATTTATCTTCTATTTTCCAGTTTTTTGTTCATTTGTGTTTTATTACATGAATATGATACGATGAAGAATCGAAAGTTATAGTGATACTTATGAACATTCATTATTCTTTAATTTTAAATAAAAAATATTATTATTACAAAATTTAAAATGGTATAATCAAGCAGACGCATTCTGTTATGTTTAACAATATTTACTCATATATATATATATATATATATATATATATATATATATATATATATATATATATATATATATATATTCAATTAAGTTTGTCTTAATAATAACATCGAAAATGAGAACGGTAGTCCGAATAATCCAAATAATACATTATATATATAAGGGAGAGAGAGGGAGATAGAGAGAGAGAGAGAGAGAGAGAGAGAGAGAGAGAGAGGGAGAGAGAGAGAAAGACATATACACAATTTACATTTTAATATTTAATTTAAGAATAAGATTTTCATTCATTAATTGTAATTAATAAATTTACTTTTTACATAATCCCAAATAAATTGAACTGATAATTTTTGGATTATCATAATATATTACTTTTAAATTTGGTTTCTGTTTTGTCGTTTTTCTAGTTTATCATATTACCGACTTGCATTGAGCTTTGAAGTCGCAAATATGATACATTGCAATGTATTTAAGATACAGAGCAAATATTCAAAACTAAAGAATAAAAAAAAACGTAAAATATGCCAAACAATAATTTATTTCGATCTAAACTGGTTTCTTTCAGATTGCAGATCAATTAGCTTGAAATAAATCATATTCTTATATGTGCTAAGATTTATAATTTATTAGTCTTTAATTATGTAGTAACTATATATAAATAATTATACTATCAAATAATATACTTTATATATATATTGTGATATTCTTCTAATACTCCTCTATATGCGTATTACACACAATGCTTCAAGCAAACTACCTCTCCTTATTATATAAGATTTTGTATTTACTTCGACTGTGCTCTATACTTGAGTACAGCATAGTGCCACATGAAAATACCCATCGGGCGCGCAAGCCACATAAAAACATCGCTGAACATCTTAATTTTGCTAACTATAAAAATATATGTTTTATATAGTCTGAAATAGAAGAATTATTGCAGACAAAGGCCAGGCCGACCAACATTTTTATTCTTCACTTTGTGCTTTTTGTTGTATATGAAATGAAAAATATAATAAAGTATTTTACCAATGCATTCTTATATCTGAATTTCAATTTCTTCTCAAGACCCCATAAAGTTACGTATGTCTATATGTTTATGTTTGCTTGTACAGGATTCACTCCTAAACTAATTAACTAATCATTATGAATTTTCAAACACAACTGTGGGTGTAAGAGGGTGTAACATGGGCTACATTTAAAATAATTTATTTTAACGCAAAGGAGAAAAGAGAAGGCGAAAAACTTTCGTGAAAATTCAGATTTTTGTGAAATTTTACAATATTTATAAAACATTACTGATTAAATATTCCTCAATTTTTAGTTTCTTGAGAGCATTTCAAAGAGATTTCAGGGGGAATAATATGGGCACAACCTCCCATCGTGAAATTCAAATATTTCAGATTTGCATTAAATTTGATCCACAGTTATTAGATACTAATGATGATATATTTTCTGAATTTCAATTTCTTCTCAATACCCTTTAAGCTTAAACCTTAAATTTTAGACATTTTGTAGAACAAAAAGCATGTAATGGATGTTGATAAAAATTAGAATAAGGATTCCGGAAATAAGGTTTTCTATTATTATATATTGATTTTTGTCGTCGTAAGGGGACTTAAAAGTGATGCGAAACTACTCTGTTTGGAGAATTCATCCATCCTGGGGAATGTATTTTTCTAGTATATATATATATATATATATATATATATATATATATATATATATATATATATATATATATATATCTGGAGGCAAAACTAAATCAAATATTTGTAAACTTTTTAAATTAAAAAATAATTATTAAATAGGGAGGTGGTGTCTGATCAACACTGCTGGGATGCCATGATAAAGAAATACTGTTTTGTTTTTAAAATCCCGAAACAGTTTTCATGGTAAACAACTGACGATCCCTTATATATAAAAACATATATAAAAATATATTTATATTAGAGTATATTCTTGGAAGTAAACTAAAATAGTGATTGCAGTAGATTGATTGACTTACTAGACTAAAATTTTTCAACAAAATTTTTTTTTTTTTTTTTTTTCAGTTTTGAAGGTTAAAAGAACTTCCGAGACTATATATATATATGTATATATATATATATATATATATATATATATATATATATATATATATATATATATATATATATATAAGTATGTGTGTGGGTGGGCGGGATAATATAAAAACAAATATTTTATAAAGAGCAGATACATTCTCATGTGAATCAATTTTCAAAGCAAAATGAAGCTCAATATTGGAACCTTTAAATAGTTATTTAAAATCAAAATTCGCAATAGAGCTATCCATAAATACAATTACAGATCATTATATATATATGTGTGAATGAGTCATGATATATCTATCGATAGCTGTATTTTTCTACGGACGTCAACCCTATAGACAACGCAGTAGTTCTTTGTTGAACTAATGTGCCCCAACATTGACTTAAACTTGCTAGGAGCACACATCAACCAAGATGCTTCCCTTGGCTTCACCGTAACCAATGTAGAGTGGCTTGCGAGTGCTATGCCTTTCCAGAGGCCAACCCGTGATTTTGTCCGGCACTGTTTATTTTGTGCATTTGCAGCTGACCTCATATTTACAGGCAGTTCCCCTATCCGCAACCTGGGGATCTGGTGGATTGGAGTTCTCATCACCATATCACTTGGACTTTCACCAAAAGATTAGCGAAGAAAATTGATGAGGTATACACTAGAATGCTAAGAGCTGCAATTAACATCTCCTGGAGACAGCACCCCACGAGGAAGCACCTCTATGAGCATCTCGCTCAGATCTCAGCCCTGATCAGAGAGAGAAGAACCAGATGTGCTGGACATTGCTGGAGGGCAAAGGGTGAAATTATCAGCGATGTTCTTCTGTGGATGCCAAAACAGGGATGTGGCTCAGTGAGTAGACCACACAGCACCTACATCGACAACTAACAAAAGACTCACAATTCACCTATGAAGACCTACCAGGTGTGATGGAGGATAGAGCGAAATGGCGTGAGAGAGTCAAGAGGATCCGTAGCACCACCACGACTAGATGATTATATATATATATATATATATATATATATATATATATATATATATATATTAGTGTGTGTGTGTATATATATAAAAGGGAGGTGTAGTTTGTTTGTAACATTGTGTGGAATATATAGATAAACTATTTATAGTACATTTTTATTAGCCTTCTACAATTCCCCTTCTCTCCTTTTCTCTCTCTATCCGTCTCTTTCTCCGTCTCTCTCTCTCTTTCTCTCTCTCTCTCTCTCTCTCTCTCTCTCTCTTTGTACAAAGTGAACGGATCATTATAAATTTTTGAATATATATTCTAGGCAACACGGTGAGTATAATCAGTACCTTATTTTTTGGGCATTTTTTTTAATTGAAGGGTACATATATATAAAGATAGGTAATATGTTATATATATATATATATATATATATATATATATATATATATATATATATATATATATATATATATATATATATACAGGGTAAACTCTTAAATAATAAATTGATCATCATAAATTTAGCAATATATATTCTCGGCAACACGCTGAGTAACATGGGCATATTATTTTTCTTATGTAAACTTCATCATGCACCCTCCCCTCCAAAGAAAATTAAAATAAGTTAGATACAAAAAAATTAATAGAGAAAAGAATTGTTCTACATAAAATTTTGAGTTATATAAAGTAATATATATTAAAAAGGATCGGTGTGCACGTGTTCGCGTGGGCGCGCATGCGCGTCAATAATATATATTTACTTGGTAAAATCTTAAAGTTTTAAACTTATTATGAATTATGAAATATGTATTTTATGCAAGATAGTGAGTAACGTTTGGACATTATTTTTTTTTGTAAACTTTACCATTTAGGGAGTAGCACCGAAACCGTACAATAGCCCCAAAGAAAGAAAATAAAACATTCAAATGTTAAACTAATGCTATATTTCTGGCTTATACCCAATCCTGAGACGGATATTCTACTAGTATCTTCTTTTTCTCATGCGTTAATCCGGCGAAGTCTGTAGTGATTGATTTTTGTCTCCACTTTACACAATCACAGGCTTGGTTTTACAGCGACTTTGTGTCTACTCATTTCATAATCGGCCTCGCTTTCAGCCGACTTCTAAGGTAAATGAAAGTTTAGCGACAGTTTCGTTGTTGTCCCTCAGCAGATGTCCAAACCATCTGAGCCGCCGTAACCTCATCTTGCCCTCAATCGATTCGATGCCGTAGCGCCGTTTCATGTCCTCCCTGTAGACGTGACCAATAAGTGTAATTGCACACATCCAGCGGGGTTTTTTGGTTTCCATAACGCCGAATCCAGAGCTGTACAAAGCGTCGGGTCTCACAAAAGTATATATACGCAAAAGAAGTTCTCGAGAGAAAGGCGTTGAAACAGTGCGTATTCTCTCCTGATGACCCGACATTGTCTGGAGGCAAAAATGAGGTATTCTTACAGTAAAACAGCCGGGAGTATATACAGTACCGTCCACAATTAAGGAACAAAAATGAAATCTTCTGAATCTAAACAAAATTATATATCACTTTTTGTGAAAATTCCACTCAATATACACATTATGTAGTTGGACTTTTACAGAGATTTTCATAATAATATTTTTAAAGTTATCCACCAGTTTACAGATTTCAGTGTCCAAAATTAAGGAACAAAATATCATTTTTAACTAAATCACATTAAAAAGGCAAAAGAGATTTAATATTTAGTACTTCCGCCTTTGTTTTCTAATAACTGCTGCGCATCTACGACTGCAGGATTTCACTAAATCTTGACATTGGGCCACAGTTATCTTGGCCCATTAATCTTTCAGTTTCAGCCACAAGTCTTCGATGTTTTCCGGATTCTTTGCCATAACATTCTGTCCTAGAGTATTCCGTAAGTTTTCTATAGGGTTCATGTTAGGACTCTGAGCAGGCCAGTCCATTACCTCTACTTCTTTATCAGCCAGATAATTCATGACCAGCTTTGCCTTATGGAAGGGAGCATTGTCCTTCATGAAAACAGGCTTTTCGATACCAAAATTGTGCAACACTGGCAAAACATACTGTTCTAAAACATTATTGTATACAGTGGCATTTACTCTAGTATTTAAGCATACAAGTTGTCATGTACCCATCCATGATATCATGCCGAAAACCATCACGCTACCTCAACCAAATTGAACAGTTTTTTTGATGCAGCTAGGATCGAAACTTTGACCTTTTCTTCTTAGAAATTGTTTTCCATCACTGCCAAATACATTAAATTTCGATTCGTCACTGAAATAAACTTTTTTCCCAATTGTCTTCTGACAATATAACATGCTTTTTGCGAACGCCAATCTAGCTGCTTTGTTGTCTTTACTTATTAGCCGCTTTTTCGAGAAGATCTTGCAAAAAGACCTATTTCGTGCAACCTTCTGGACACAGTTTGTCGTGAAACATTCGTTATACCTTCCATTTGATTAGGAATGTTGCCAGCTGTAAAGAAACAGTCTTTTAACACTAAGCGTTGTATAACTCTTTCTCTTTTGCCGTTGTCTTTCTTGGTCTACCATGTTTCTTTGTGTTACTTAACCTTCCAGTTTCTTTAAGAACTCGACTTACAACACTTTTTAAACGTTTCACACGTTTTCCGATTTCGTTGATTGTTAACTTTTCCTTTCTTAATTTGACGATGTTTGCTTTGTCGCTTAAATCAGGTTTATTTCATTTTGAAATACTTGCTATTGCGTAACTTGCAGCAGTTATGATAATTAAAGTTTAGAATATTTATTTTCATCCTTTTATACAAAAACAACAACTGTTTTCAACTTTAAACAATTATTTTTCCTTAATATTCCTTAATTTTAATATTTTTAATATATATATATATATATATATATATATATATATATATATATATATATATATTGATTTTGGTACAGAAAAATTAGTACAACATTCGTACCGTCGGTTTCAAGCACGGAAAGTTTTAACCATCCGGCTCTCTTCAGCTTCTGTTGTCATCTGTTTCGGAAATGTGAAGTCACGTGATACTCTCGTTGGAACGCGTTATTTGCTCAGCGTGTTGTGTATGTTTGTTTTTTAGTGTAATGGAACGGTTGAGATTTCAAACCGGAATAGATTTGAAGAGAGATAAGAATATAAAAAAAAAGAGAATAAAAATTAAAATTAAAATGAAAATAAAAATAAAATAAAACAATAAAAAAAATAACAAAAATAAAACATAAAAAATAAAAAAAAATATATATATAATAAGAAAATAGAGAAGGGAAATAAAAAATATAAAATATAAAAATAAAAAAGTTTCTATATAATTCCCGTCAGCCAATTTCATGAATTTGTATCATTGGCCGTTACTGTTTTGGGGTTTGAAGGTATGCGTTCTTAAAGGCGGGAGAAAAGGGAAGAGAGAAAAAAAGTTAACGGGAAAACTGTTAATTAATTTGATGTTTAAATTCTTTTAGACAACCTGAAGTAATTTGAATAAATAAATAGCTTGGTCTAAGAAAGGTAACTCTGTTGGAATTATAAATGGTTTGAGGTCGTTTAAATGGATTTGTAAGATTAGTCTAATGACTGATAAATATATTGTGAAATGGTGGTATATTCTCATAATGACTAGAGAATTATTTTAGTGAAAGTCGAAGTTTTTGCTCTTGACAATTAATGTGGATATGGGTTGATAAGGTGTTTGTTCGTATTTTTTAATTTGTTTATATTAGTAATGATGGGGGACATAGGGGGGAGTAGCTAGGCTTATGTGAATCGGTCAGTCCAGTTTATGAGTAGTGATTGTCTCTTGTGGATACATCCCTTAAAGATTTCATCGCGGATATTCAAACAGGTAGTATTCGGATTCCCTTGAAATGTGGTATTTTTCAGCATCACATAGAAGACATCTGTTTATGGCTGGAGAGAAGGATGGTTTTCTTTCAATTACTTTCCATTTGATGGTGAAGGGTGTATTTGCTTCTTTAAGTTGCCATGTATACACACACACCCACACATATATATATATATATATATATATATATATATATATATATATATATATATATATATATATATATATATATATATATATATATGAGCCGCAGTAAGATATGAAATACGTGTCTGCGGATTACAATTTTATCTCTAAATAAATTTAAGTAGATAAATAATGCAAAATTATATATGCATATATAATAACTATTTGTTTTGCCTATTATCTACGTTTCGTCTTTTATAATCGGGACTCATCAGCATACAGATATGACTATTCACGACTGGCCATGCAATTTGAAACCCCAGATTCAGAGTATTTTACAACTCAAATCCCGACATCTAGACCCACTCGGCAAAGCTGAATATCAAATAAACAGTGATAATTTTAACACTTTATCCTAACTAACAAACAAAAAAGCTAGTTTTAATAAAAAAAAAAGAAAAAAAAATCGGTTTCGATTTATTATTTTTCTTTTTTATAAAATAATTGATATCGCATCTTAATGCTTCAAAAGGTATTTATTTTACCTATTCATTCTTAAATTTAACAATAGATGCTTTTTAAAAAAATATATGAACCTTAAACACTTATATATATATATATATATATATATATATATATATATATATATATATATATATGCTTAGTTATGAAACTTTTTATTTCTGCAAACACTATTTGAATACACATTTCTTGACCATTTCGGTCAAGGTTATGAATTAGCTAAACCTCCTCAGACCGGACTGTTTTCAGTGGGTGTGAAAAACAAAATTGGGCGTGTAGAACAAAATTGAGAATTGAGGAGTTCTAGCTAATTCATAAGCTTTGACTGAAACAAATATATAGCCAAATAATATGTTCAAATAAAAAATGCTATACATAATAAATGGCTTTATTTATTATTGACCACTTTTATTTAAACACAGTAACGGCTCACTATATTTTAACACGAAAGTATCCCATTTTAGTAAATTTTATTGTTTAACGAGTATATATATTCACTTATAGAATTTTAGAGATAAGGACTGATAATTTGTATTATTTCGATTATTTAAACTGCTATTCTCATCTAGGTTGTTATATTCTCAATGTTTCGTATGCATTTTTTCACACAACTGAACCTAATAGTACAAACATGGGGATTGTTAAGGTTGATCTCGGAAATCTAAACGGAATTTCGTACTGAACTATTTATTTAGTACAGGGAGTAGATTGTTCTCATTTTGCCAAGCAAAAACGCGTAGAATTCGGAAATTTATGTTATTTTAGCCTGTAGTAAGGATTGAACTTTCAACCTCCGGATGACTGTCGCCTAGAATTTATTGTTAGCCAACGTTTTTAGCTTTTACGCCACATGCTTATGTGTAGAATTATCATATGAATTATACGAAAAAAAATAAAACAACAACTGAAGTTAAAAAAGAAATAATAAGAAAGAAAAAATTGTCCAACTGGAATTTTTTAATAAAAAAGAAAGAAAAACATATAAATCGGTATAGAAAGTAGAAAAATAAAGAAAAACCCCAATTATGGAAATAGATTAACGACGGGAGTTATCTAACTTGATATTTGCTTTCTTCAATTCCCATAAATACTTGAAATTGATTTGTCTTGCAGTGTTTTACTCGCTAACTTCTGTGTTACAGAACAGATATATTCATACAAATAACTACACATTGCTCTTTACTATATAGTGAAGTATATATGTGTATATATATATATATATATATATATATATATATATATATATGAATAAGTTGTCATTAATATATATACATATATATATATATATATATATGACAACTTATTAACGAATTTGTAATTACTTCATTATCTTCAAATATATGCATTAAATATTTTGTTTCTCTGAATATTCATAATGTTCGTACAATCAATATCAAATCCAGGTTGTTTAATACATTAGTTTATATATGAGACAACTTTCATTTTTTTTAGTCCAACGTATCAGCTCAACAGCGAGATTGATGAATAACTCTGTAACTAATTGGTAAGTTTTTATTCGGTGTACTAGTATAGGTTTTGAACCAAACAAAACCGACTTCTTTATTCGGCATCTTCTGGACGTTTACGCAAACATTTTGAAGATGCCGAAGTGCTTAGTTAATCGAACTGCTCGAAAAGCAGACGACAACTTTACCTTTAACTTGAGTAAATCTTACGATTCCGTGCAAGTAGAAAAACATTTCGAACAAGCCTCTTTGTCTCCATATTATTGCAGATATCGGAATTGTACTGTCAACAAAATTCCTTCCTGTTTTTATATCCTTTTTCTTCGTCGTCTGTCCAAACTCCAAAAGAAAATCTGCAATCTGAACATAAAAAAACGAACTTTTTTTAACCATAATCTTAAACTAACCCTAAACCTAAACAAACACTAACCCTAACCCTAAACCTAAACTAACCCTAACCCTAACCCTAAAACTGACCCTACCCCGAAAGTTGTTGATTTTTTTCGTTTCAAAAGCTGTACCATTACTATTTGTAAAAATTGTTACCATCTGTACAAATTATTATTGCATTGTTTTTCTTTTAAATAAAAAAATATTTCATTGATTTTCTGCCGTCAAAAAATAAAAAAATTGTAATTAAAATAAACATACGGTGAATGATTTTCCGTTCATTAGTTTTTTTCATGCTCCAAAGCTGCCTCGTTTTTATTTGGAAGCCGATTCTTTATGATTCGTCTTGTTCCGGCTGTTTACGTAAACGGCCGGGAGATGCCGAACAAAAAGTTGGTTTTGTTTAGTTACAAAAGCTATACCAGTATCTTATTTGGATATCTTATGAATTAAATAACAAAACATACATGAGCGGTCGGAAATTAACAATAGAAACTATTAGTTCAGTAATGAATAATTAGTATACGATCATTCATTAGAAATAACCGACAAGGTTCGTTTATGCATCCTACTTGTAAAAGTTTGGATTTGTTACGGTTTAGTAGCAGCATTTAAAATTGACTCCTTTATTTCATTTTTAGAAGAAAATCGGCTTCCACCGCAGTTGGGAAAGCGTTTTATTAGTTTGATTAGTGTTATATCCAGTGTTGACTGTGTTCCTAGTTTTGAACAGTCATTACCACGTTATTGTCACACAAACGATTTTTTTCAGTTAGTTACAAGATATTTCGGCTGGAAATAAATAGCTGTTTCAACCTGAGAATTATTCTCAGAATTTGACGGGATTTGAAGCTGTAGTAGAATCAATTGATGAACATGAATTGAATTGAACCTGCTATCCCTCTTCCTCTAACTAGAGGATCTTTCGCGTTTTATCAATAACTGACCAAAAAGGAATAAAACAGTCGTGCAATCATTCCTTCCGCGTTTTGTATATTATTGTACCATAAATGATTTCTTTCGATCTGTTATAAAGAATCTACAAGTTCTAAATAGGATTCAAATTTTGTTAACAATGAGCCAAATTCTGTCAAAATACAATGTAGTCTTCCTAGCTACATGCGAAGGGCATTATGTTGTACGAAAACATTCGTCTACTTGAGTGTCGGTCTCTGATTATTCACACAAGGCGAATTGAGTTCCATCGAGAAGGCAATATATATGGAAAATGAAAAAAGAAAAACAAAAATGTTATTTATGTATTTATCAATATCAATATTTGCTCAATACATGAATAATAGTTTTGGTTTTCCCTTTTTCATTACGTTGGGATATTATTTTCATTATTAATTATATATATATATATATATATATATATATATATATATATATATATATATATATCTTTCCTTAAAATTGATTGCTCTGCTCAACGTATTGAGCTTTATTTTATCGAGATAGATCACTCTACGATATTTCACTTATCGTTAATTCTATTATCATTAGTATATATATATATATATATATATATATATATATATATATATATATATATATATATATATATACTTAAATATGTGTAAATGCGTGGGTCAACCATTCAGCTTAGCTTAGATTGTTTGAATCAGGAAAAAGTGAGTTTGCCAAGGCAGTTTAATATCAAAATAAAGATTTAATCCAAAATAAGTCTTTCTCTGCTCGCTGTATCATTTATTTCTCTATATCTCTTTCACTCCATCTCTCTTTCGAAATATTACTTTCCTAGGGATTTTCCCTTTTGTTCATGATGGATTATTCCAATCCTTTTTCTTTTTCTTTCTTAATTATTTTCGACTGTTAAGAACTAGAACTACATATAGATAGATAGATAGATAGATAGATAGATAGATAGATAGATAGAACCAGAAAGAAAGATACAGACAGTGATATAAACTGTATAAAATAAGATCGGCAAAACAAACAACGAGAGAGAGAGAGAGAGAGTTCGGAAGATAGATAGTAACTTAGTATGAGATAGGTCAATTGGTGAAATTACTGCATAT
Organism: Sepiola atlantica; assembly: GCA_963556195.1. Lineage (NCBI taxonomy): Eukaryota > Metazoa > Mollusca > Cephalopoda > Sepiida > Sepiolidae > Sepiola > Sepiola atlantica. The sequence continues at coordinate 142,045,550 of OY744517.1, forward strand.
TATGGCTTATTAGAGTAAGTAAAATAGTAGTGATTGTAAATATAACTCAATCTCATAACTGATGAATATTTTAGCATGTATTTTCTGTATCACGCCGTCTTAATTATCTATTAATAGATAATTAAAACAGCATGATAAATAAGGATAAAAAAGGAAAAGAATAGAGAAAAGGAGAAATAAAGACCGACGTTAATATTATTAGTTAGAGTTACTTAATTATTTTCTTTTACTATTTTGTATCATTCTTAATGAACTGTTGGTAATTTTAAAAGTAAAAAGTGAAAAAGACAATTAATTCTTATAATGCAAGTAATGAAATTAAAAGTTATGAAAGTAAACAGAAAGTAAAAAGTATTGAAAGTAAAAATAATGAAAATAAAAGGTAATGAAAATAAAAAGTAATGAAAGTAAAAAGTATTGAAAGTAAAAATTAATGAAAGTAAAAAGTATTGAAATTAAAAATTTATGAAAGTAAAAAGTATTGAAAGTCAAAAGTAATGAATGTAAAAAGTAATGAAAATAAAAAGTATTGCGAGTAACATTTTTGAAAGTAATGAAATTAAAAGTTATGAAAGCCAAAGGTTATGAAAGTAAACAGAAAGTAAAAAGTATTGAAAGTAAAAATAATGAAAATAAAAGGTAATGAAAATAAAAAGTAATGAAAGTAAAAAGTAATGAAAGTAAAAAGTATTGAAAGTAAAAGTATTGAAAGTAAAAATAATGAAAATAAAAAGTATTGAAAGTAAAAAGTAATGAAAGTAAAAAGCATTGAAAGTAAAAATTAATGAAAGTAAAAAGTATTGAAATTAAAAATTTATGAAAGTAAAAGGTATTGAAAGTCAAAAGTAATGAATGTAAAAAGTAATGAAAATAAAAAGTATTGCGAGTAACATTTTTGAAAGTAAAATTATTGAAAGTAAAATTATTGAAAGTAAAATTATTGAAAGTAAAATTATTGAAAGTCAAAAGTAATAAAAGTAAAAAGTAATGAAAGTAATAAGTAATTAAAGTAAAATGAAAGTAATTGAAATTAAAAGGAACAAATTTTTTTTTTTAATTAATTGGACTGAACCGGTCAAATTTGGTATTTTTAACCCTGCGGGTATAGTTTCCAGTGTTTCGGTGAAACGGAAGATACCAATAGATGATAAAAAATAACGTATAAAATGCACTGAATCAAATATATATGTTCTGCTACAAGTAATTGAGCACTATTGTTATTTCTCCCATTACACTGAATTACACACTATATATATATATATATATATATATATATATATATATATATATATATATATATATATATATAAAAAGACTCGTTCGGATTTCTGTAACGACTCACATTTCTCAAATTCAAATTTAAAATTAAAATTGAGTTAAAAAAGAAAAAAGAAAATAAATCAAATAAAATAAAAAATAATAAAATTATAATAATAGTATATAAATAAACAAATATTAATAAGATGATAAGCTTTAGTAGAATAATTATGTAATTAAATTATGATGATAATAATTAATATTGATGTCCAATCAGCTTATCTTAATTCTTTTTCTGCCTATCTACTTTCAATTCTTGCGGTATTTCGTCAACAGTTGATTCCAACAGTCCATCTTGCTTTTTTCGACCACTCGGTCATATATTTTTTGGGGTCTTTTGATAATAAGAGGGGACTCTCGAAAATTTAAGTTTACCTTATTCCGGAACTTTTATTTGCCTGACAGTAACCTCTCTTTGCTTTACTGTTCTGGTACTTAATCTGTTTTACGTGAAATATCAATAAATTGATTTGAGATTCCATTATTATTTTCTCATTTATTTTTGTTCATCAGTTCCACCTTCTGGTACCTATATCACATTGCTCCAGCCTCGGATTACAAACTTACACTTATATTTACCAGCAATGCTTCAAGCAAACTACAATTTCCTTTTATATATATATATATATATATATATATATATATATATATTTATATATATATATATATTATTGTGAAAACATATGTTTTATCATATACTTTACATTCCGAAATGATATTTGTTTTGAAAAATGCTTTGTGAGAAAATTATTTTTAAATCTTGATTTTTGGAATGTAATTGAACTTTGCTTATATATATATATATATATATATATATATATATATATATATATATATATATATATATATATAATCTAGTCTTTTTTGTTTACTTGCTCATTGATTTGCTGGGTCGTTTCCCAACCCATTTCATTTCCGGCTGGCTATACACATTAGATTCTCCGCGGTTCACGTTGTTCCTTTAATTAAAAAACGTGAATCGGAATAAAAACAAATGAACCAAATTATTTAATTTCAATTCCTTTTTATTAACATTTTTTCTTTAACTTTCGTTCGTATTTTTCATCCTGCATAAACTTTAAAACATTTCATGGCTGGAATAGCACGGAACAATTCATTTTCAAAAAATCAAATTTACTTTATTTGTATTGATACATTACTAGGGGATATCGATTACACACACAAGCGCATTTCTCTCTCTCTCTCTTTCTCTCTCATATATATATATATGTATATATATATATATATGTGTGTGTGTGTGTGTGTGTGTGTCTGTGTGTATGTGTGTGAAAGATAAGAATATTGAAGGAATAAAAAGAGATATAATACGATACAATTATATATTGATTAGCCATTAATACCAGCAGTTGCAGAGGTCATTGGGGAATCAAACTCGTGTGGATGAATACCATGTTATACCCTACTTTCTAGAAAGTGAATATACCTGGCCAAATGTAACACTTCTGCATCTGAGTTTAACATTGAGGAAACTATAAAAAGAAACTAATTAAAAAAACTAAACAATTAAATATTGACTGAGAATTATTTTTTCAATTAATTAATAGTATATCGATAAATATGTTTGTAATGAAACTGTATCAAAAGTAAACAACATATATGGCTCTCCTTTCTATCATAAATATCGATAGTGGAGCAACATTTGTCCTTGTTTCTTAATATATATATCTATATCTATATATATATATATATATATATATATATATATATATATATATATATATACTGTGTGTAGCACGCGGTTACGTGAACAAGGTAGTTTGTTCACGTAACCGCGTGCTACACACAGCGGTATATCTACATTAATCGTCGATAACATCAAGATGAATTTCAACTTGACTGCGATAAATATGTCTCAGTCAGGAAGGATTATACGAAAAAATAGGAGAAACAAAATATGCTTATACTTCTGACAAGGGTGTATATCACCGAAAGTGCTCAAGTTTTTAAAGTAAATAAATAATGTATTTTAAAAAACATAAATAATTTGCGTTGTCCAGGTTTTCAAAATATTTGTAAAAAAATATTCTCCTTATTATTGCCGTTTCAGCAACGTTTTCAATGCGTGACTTTTCAAACTACCTTGTTCACGTAATCGCGTGCTACACTCAGCAGTATATCAACATTAATCGTCGATAACATCAAGATGAATTTCAACTTGACTGCGATAAATATGTCTCAGTCAGTGAGGATTATACGACAAAAGAAGAGAAAAAATATGCTTATACTTCTGACAAGGGTGTATATCACCGAAGGTGCTCAAGTTTTTAAAGTAAATAAATAATGTATTAAAAAAAAACATGAATAATTTGCGTTGTCCAGGTTTTCAAAATATGTTTTTAAAATATTCTCCTTATTATATATATATATATATATATATATATATATATATATATATATATATATATATATATATATATAAGTTATAGAAAATATATCAATGGCTATTAAGCTACACAGAATCTACCGCATTCCATCCCCGTAGGGAATAGTCAAGCTAAAATCTGTAATGACAGACTGTAATTAATTTATTGTCAATTTACTACTTAAACTTATTCGAGTATTTTTATCCTTCTAGAAACACGTGTCAGCTTTCCTTTGCTTCGAAACTTACAATAAGTCAAAGTATGTAATTACTATATATATATATTTAAATATAACTTTTTGTTCATACTAAGAAATTGATATTTTGGATATCACGAAAATATATGTTATTTGTGGAGGTCAAAATGATAAATTTATGGAAATATGTTCTCTGCATTTTTCAAATATTTATATTGTGTGTTATCTTTATCAAACCAATAATACCGAGGAAGCCTTGAAATAAGGACGAAACGTTGATGAATACATAAATAATATTTTAGGTTTTCCTTTTTCTATTTTCAACACACACACACACACACACATATATATATATATATATATATATATATATATATAGTGTGTGTATGGAATGTTTTGGCATCGAATTCTATATTTATACATATTGTTAAAGGTGACGGAGATTTTGCATTGAAATTTGTGTAGGTTGAATTCATAATAGTTAGATTCTACGTCACGTGAACTTCTGTTATTATTATCTCTTGAAAAATATACGTCTCACTTGAAGCATAAATGACAATAATTGGTTGCTTTGTGTTAATATAAGAGATTCTGTTTCGTTTATCTAATTTACAATTAACGCTAGAAAATGAACGCATTCATTTTTGTTTTTTAGAATAGCTGAAGAAGGCCAAAGTCCAATCCGAATTCGAAATCTGAAACACGATTGATGATTGATAGAGAATGCAAGTCGGGATAACAAAATGGAGTTTGTACTTTTATCGACAATATGATGATTAGCTGCATCTTCACATATGACTGCTGTCTCATCACGTTTTTGCATATCTTTAATTCTCACCGCCTTTGTTATACTTGCACAGTTAGTCACTCCTCTATCGCCATAAGACTTTTAGTATGCTCGATAACAGATGAGATGGGGGAGAGGTATCTTTATATCATTAGATTATAAAACGCTTACAAAACACAACTACTTCTCTATGAGCTTCCATAATTATGGCCCAAAAAATGCCATGGCAAGATAACCAGTAATCACTTGGGCCACAGGTTTCTGATTAGTTTCCTTTTCCTAGGTGACCGTGGAAACCCATCGGCCCGTTTTCACTTTAGGGTGACAAAGAAAGGGGCATTACGTATTTCAACAATTGCTTTAACAAAGATTTTCCGTATTTCTTTGACGTTTATTTTTTTAATCTCAACTTATTTTAAATTTTGTCAACAAATTTATTTGAAAGATTTTTTTTCAAAAATTGATTTTTATTTGCAATAATAACAAAGATCGTTCTTGTTTTAAAATAGAAATGAAGAGAGCTTTTTTTATTGGCTATACTTATCCACTGAAAGAAACAAAGAGAATCAAACACAGCAATTAGAGTTAGTGGCGAAATATCTGGTTAACTGAATGGTCCGGAAATGGGTAATCATTTTACGTCAGATTTATATGCGAAACTGATTTCTCAGTTTAAATGGTTGGGTTCATTAAGGGCAATAATTGTACCGATTTAGGACCTAAAGTAAATATTTACCTCATTGTCTCCCTATATCTACATTTTATTTTATTTTGTTTCATTGTTTCTTAACTTCTTTATTAAAACCAATTATTGAAATATTTGTTGAGATAGGTTATCTCCCTTACTTTGCCACCCTAAAGTAAAAAGGCCTAACCCATCTACTTTGAAAATATAGATATACATATGCACACATGTTTTAACAACCTTATATGCTCTCAAATGTAGCCGAGAGAGAGAGCGAGAGAGAGAAAGAGTGTGTGAGAAAGAGGGGTCAGACATACAGACAGATTGACGGACAGAAAGTAAGCGTGGGAGTAAAAAATGTTTGACGTTAGTGTGTGATAAGAAGTTTAGAAGAAACCTCATTTCCTAAAAAGGAGTAATGAGCCCCTTGCGTGTCGTCTCCTGCCCTCTGTCTCATTTATTCATCTTTACATAAAATCACATGTTCTTAAAACTTTTCCTCACAGCATGTTAGCTTTCGAAGGTGACATTTATAGAGCATTTCCGAGGGGGGCAGTCAAATGTGTACTTCCAGTGCACAAATACATAATAGATTTGGACTTGTGACTGCAAGTCACAAAGAAAATGTTATTCCAGTCTGGAATTAATTGTATTAATACATATGCATTGTCCGATATTGAATACACTTAACTTATAATTAAGTAGTGTTTATTCACTTGGTATCAATATATATATATATATATATATATATATATATATATATATATATATATATATATATATATATATATATCATGATGAATGTTTTTTTATGTTTTTTCCACGTACACATGTGTTTCATCCTATTCCGGGAATAATAAGTGTGAGGGAGGATTGTTTTGCCAGTCATACGATTTGAAACCCTCAGACCCAAGTCAACATTTTAACTTCTGTCTTAACGCCTAGGGCCGTGCGGCCAACACAACAACCACGTTGAAATGAAGAGAAAGAAAGAGAATTATGGTCTATTTATGTCTATGCAAGCGAACATATATAGTCAAATGATGAATTCATGTCACCAATCTGTCCCATCCCCAACCCCATTCCGAAACTAATTAATGTTTAATCATTGGAGATTCCAAGGAGAGAACCACATCTGCCAATGCGCAAACATCTCATAACCAGACGGATGGATCTAACCACCAGTGTGATAGTGAATGTAAAATTAAAATTAGTGCTGTACTTTCTTTGGAAGCGTGAGCAGAGAGAAAGAGAGAGAGAGAGTAAGAAAGAGAGAGCAAGAGAGAGATATTCTGGTTAAGATGAAACATATATGTAGGTGGATATTGAAAAATATTTATTATAAATAATTATTTAAATCTTCTTTCCAGGAAGAGTACTCTGTAAGGGAAAATGAAAAACTAACTAAAACAATATTGCAAAGTCCCCTCCCTTCGGTTGGCCAAACACTCTACGGAGGCTATTTGTGTTCGTTTAATGAATAATGGGAATAGTTCACTTTCTTCGTCGTATAGCTGATTCTGTTGCCGTCGTAGCAAAGACGTTGGATAGAAATCAAAGTTCACTTCAGTCAGGGGTTCGAATCTTGCGACAGGGGGTGCAGTCATATCTAGCCACACTGATTATTCTTAGTAAAGATAAAACATATATGTATGTGAATATTTAAAAATATTATATATATATATCTATATACTACTAAAACTCTATTGTCTTGTATGTTTGCAATCAGCTTTCAGCTTTCCGGTTTTCAACATCCGGTTGCGCATGCGTAAATAGCATCGTCTTCCAATCTGTTATTCCAATTCCGTTGAACTCTTATTATTAACGAACGCATGAAATTTTTCATTCTGGAAATGTTTATATCGCTTTAAATATAAAACAATTACATTTAATTTCATCAAATAGTTTTTTTGTTTTCTCCACGGCTAAAAACATTCAACGGCAGGACTTTGTAAAGTCTGTCGCAGTTTCAAAAAAGCTCCACCCTTTTAAAAAACAAAAACAAACAAACAAAACAACAACAATCATTATTAATATCAATAGCGGCGGTGAACGAAACCACCTCCCACTTTTCCTCTCACAGATTTCACCACTCCTACTCCCTCTGTTTTCGTTACGTACGCGAGACAGCCGGTTGTACCCCCTTCCTTCCTCAAATCGCCCTTTTATTATTCTGTACTTTCAACTAACAATTTCATTTAAAAGATTATATATAAAAATTTTAATTTAACTATAATAAGTATTATGGTACCTGTTCAGTGCATATTTACCTATAAGTATGGCCAACCACTTATAATTCAGTAACTATAATTTAAAAAAAAAACAATTATAATAAACAGAACGACGCATAGAAATCTATCTATATTCTTTTTTCAACAATTACATTTAATTTCATCAAATAGTTTTTTTGTTTTCTCCACAAGTGTCACGCACATACATGAATTCCATAGCTAATATAACAAACTGACCCAACGGGTCACGGGTGGTCTAGTATATTATATATATATATATATATATATATATATATATATATAAATCATAGTATGCGGTACTCTGTGTGTATGTGGAATGTGTATGTAAAATTAGTACCCATTTTGTGTAATTTGTAAATTGCCATATAAAAAATGTTTATTAATATTTAAAAGGTGTCTTTTTCTGATAACATCTGATGTTTAATAAATCAAATGTACCTTCCTTGAATAAGAATAGTCTTTAATTGCCCCCCTTATAAGACAAAGCTGGAATTAATTTCAAAATTAATAACTTTTATCGAGGTATTTGACAATGAATCCATTTTTGTGATATTTGCTTTGTTTTGGTGGAAATTGTAAGTTTTGTGGATATTGTTAATTTGCATTTTAACTGAGAAACTATAAATAATATTGTTGCAGTAGATCGGAGTGTAAATATTTTTATGCTTCATTATATGCCTTAAAATAAATACTGCCCTGAGACAGCTGTAAACAACTAAAATATTTTGTGTATGCTTTTTATTTGGAACATGTTTTGAAAGTTATTTAAATCGTCAAAAATACACACGCACACACACACACACACACACACACATATATATATATATATATATATATATATATATATATATATATATATAATGTACTTAGGTTAACACATTAGTGCAGTTTCATGGCATCTTTCATCCTCATAATTTCCCCGTGGTCGGAGAAATACAAGCATGGTAACAGAGAGTTATTTAATATACATAAAGGTATACCAACTACGCGCAAGCAAATCTAAAAAACGCAGGTGAGAAAATGGCAGTAACTATACTCTGCTGACTCTGTGTCTTCAAAACGTAGATCTAAATAAGCTCAATCACCGATATGTAGCATTCTTATATATATATATATATATATATATATATATATATATATATATATATGTGTGTGTGTGTGTGTGTGTGTGTGTGTATAGTAACTAATACAAGTATATTAATTGATGCATGCACATAATACTCATTATATATTGATTTAGTTCATTAAGTTAAATTAATTGATGGGTCAATACACTTTTGAGTGAGAAGCGTAGACATATATTATTATTTTTAGTTGTGTCATTCGAAACGGACTGTTCGAGTATTCAGCTTTGTTTATAAAAATGGGAAATACCATATCGCTTACACAGGTGCAAAACGTGTCCACCTGTAAGATGAATTATAAATACAGTAATTTTGAAAAATCATTTTTATTTATAAATAAAAAGGTTACGCTAAAAATGGGAATATTATTGAACCAAACCTGGTTTACTAACACAGGTGGCTAAATAGGATTTACAAGTCACATATTAACGACGTGTTTGTTTCTGTAATGGAGGAAAATAATATAGTGGATGCTCCTCGTATATGCGTATAACGAAGGCTTTCATTAACAGACCAATCGCAAAATATTAGAAAATATGAAACGGTATATGATTGATTAGCCAATCAGAATAATTGTCTCAGGTGAAAAACAATCAAATAAAAGAAGAGAGAGAGAAAGATGTCAGTAACATATTGAGGACAGGGAAGTAAACGATTGAGAAGAAAGTCTCCCCAAAATCAACCTTCCTCACTCAAGACTTAGCAGCAATCTTGCCTTTTCTCCATTACCAGAGCAATATAACCTTTTGTTTTGTAAATATTATTGTTGCACAGCTCCAATAATATTTGTGATTATTCACGGCGAGTTTTCCTTGTTTTGGGGTTGGCGACACGATGTGCCAATTATTAAAGCCTCCGACTAAGTTGCGTCAACACCGAAGTTCTTTTAAACATAGCGTAAGCACAGAACGATTTACAAATAAAACAGTCGGAAGGCATGTGGCCATCACAGCACAGGATGATAGCATGAGGAAATGTTTTTAAAGTCTCAATTTTTTCAAATAAACAATCGATATACTACAAAAACTCTGTAGGTTCTTGCTTGCTTGTATCTTTGTATGATTTATCTAATCACCATGCATACTATATGGTGTCATAAGGAGGTTGATGCCGTCATGAGGTAACTATTCATACTTTATAAGATCATCCATTTTCGAGCGTATTCTGTCATCTTGTTAAAGACTACTGGAACTTCACATCTATTTTAAATACTTGATCAGTTGCTACCCCCTTCCTTAATTACCCCCACACACCCACTAGGACTATTGATATAAATTTCATGTGATATATATATATATATATATATATATATATATATATATATATATATATATATATATATATATATATATATTGAGAATTTCGTGGGAATAGCTCTTAATTCATTTTGGCTTATTAAGGGCTCTTTTTGCCAAAAATGATGATTGTCTCAAGAATTTTGTTCGAGGTCGTTGGCTAAAGTTTTATAATACTTTATTCTTGCTCAGCATATGTATTGAGTTCTCTTACTTAAGATCTCCTATCCAGAAGAATCCATCTTTCACGGATCCAACTTATTATATATATATATATATATATATATATATATATATATATATATATATATATATACAGACGTTGAATCACTTTAGATTTCTTTGCGCCCCCTCTTTTTCCTATCTCACGCTATCCTTTTTAATAGTTTTTAAACGACTATTGAATAACATTTATTCATTTTAATCGCTTATCGTTAATTCCCTGGCACATTCAAGTTCCCCTTTGTGCTCTTTATTTTTGAAATATGATGTCTTATTCATTCAGACTATCGATTTTTTCTTTTGACGAGATGATAGTTGAAAGGGCCCCGAGAGTTTACCATCTATTTTTTTAAAGAGTATTCATAATTTTTTTTTCTCAAAGCATACGCTCGAGTGTTGAACACTATCGACAACATGACGCTTGCTCCCGCCTCTCGGGTAAGTGTAAATTAATTTCTATTACTGTCTATGGTAATTTCTCGCAGCCGTGTAGGCTTGGGTGTTAGGATCGTGATTCTAGGCTGAATCTACGAACTGCGTTGGAACCAACGCGACCGCTTACAGCCGCCACTCCTGAGCTAATGAAGATAGAAAATATATACTTAGGCAGTAGTTTATCATTGATGAATGTTTGACAGTAGCAATTCCTGTTTGTTTGTTTTTAATCCATCTTTTCAAGCTGACGAACCAACGATCTAATGTTATGTTCAAGTGTGAACTGGTACTCGCCAAAACTTGAAACGTTTTCGACTCTCATGATTCTTCATAAGGCACGTGAGGAACTACAAAAATTAAAATTGGTTAATTTATTAAGAAAGTCGATTAAAACCATATTTTATTTTATTTTTATTTTTTTATTAACAGCATTTTAGTATACCTTCTTCTCCCTTATATATATATATATATATATATATATATATATATATATATATATATATATATATATATTGATATATGATAATATCCTGGCTAGTTTCTCTGTCGTCTTCCCTCTTATCGCCTTTACCTGCTCCGCCTACTGACTCCCCTATACTAGATCAGTAGGTGTGAAAATAAAAAATAAAATAAATAAAAATATAGAAAAAGAATAAGTAATGAAGAAGAATATGTCATCTACTTGTCAAATAATATTTCAATGTCGCTAAAAGTCTTCTCATATGGTCCGATCGGATCATCTTTTCCTTCTCCCATGTGTGTTACTTCAAAATAAAATTGTTTTCAAATCTTCACTTTTTCTGAACAGTTTGTTAATACGAAGGAAACTGGTCAAATCTCTTGTTTTTGTTTTTCTCCTGCACTTTAACCTGTTTTCCGTGTGTCTCCTTTTTTCACACACATATATATATATATATATATATATATATATATATATATATATATATATATATATATATATTAATCCAGGTAAAACATCCACAGGGTAGTAATCCAAAGAATTTCAACCGGGTTTATAAAAAAAATGAATAAACAGACATTCGCAAAGGAGATGGCTAATTTTATTAATAGTTTTTACACTTTGACTAAATAAATAAGATGAATGTACATTATCGATTTTTATTTTAAGTTAATATTTTGATTTCGTAAATATAATTTATTTTTATGTATTTAAAGAAGCCATGGGACCTCCCTGCTTTAATTAAAAATAAATACCAAGGATTCAAAGTAAATATTTTCATTTCACTTGGGGAAATTGTGTGTGGCGAGGGAAATAAATAACATACAACATATATAAAGTAGTGTAACACATAGCATATACCACAGGGAAATGGCTGACACCGTCATGCTTATAATATTTATAGAGATGTCGCAGTTATTACTATTGATCTCTCTCTCTCTCTCTCTCTCTCTCTCTCTCTCTCTCTCTCTCTCTCTCTCTCTCTCTCTCGATATATATATATATATATATATATATATATATAGTACTTGTATTGTTCTTGTTCCTATATCTTAATTCAATGAAAGTCCAGGATTTATAAGATAGTCCTCGATAAGAGCTAGAGCTGTATTATAATATATATTTTATAGAAATATTATTGGCTACATATGTGCATACATTTTTCCGCTGCAATTTTATTCGAAGTCCAGTATAATCGTGCTATTATAAATTTACTAATAACAATGAACGGATTACATTCTCGCATGCCGTTTTGGCTGGAGGGAGGGGAAGGGAAGGGGAGAAGTAATGAAGGTAGCAAGACATGTATCCTCGTAAACACTGTCACGTATCTATACCTACGTACACAAGCACCCCTTCATATCTACCCACATATACATTCATACACATGCGTATATACATATATTCATTACATCTACATCAGCACGCATATACACACTTATATCTATCCGTGATAGAATCCTATCTTTATAACCGATCTTTAAGTACCCATCGCTCCGGCGCATCCTTAAATAAAAAATATCAAAAATATCAACAAAAAAAAACTTTACACATTCCTTTCTTTAATTCTTCATATACACACATTTTATATATACACACATACATACATATATACATACATACATATTAATACATATTTATACATATGTACCTATATACACACGCACATACACATACACACTTATTCGTACTCACAGATACGTGTATGCAGCCCATACATACATCTAAACATCCGCTCATTGCTTTCAGTAAATGCATAATGGCTCAATGGTACTGGACTTTTAATAAAGTTTTAGTTGAAACACATATGCACATATGTGGTCGATGATGTTTGTATGAATTTTAAAAAATGATATATGTATCGGGTTGCCTAAAAAGTTTGTTCGTTTTTTTAAGAAGGGGGAACCCAACCATCAAGTATAGAAACATAACCGAGTTTATGCAATTTATTTGGAAATCTTAAGAGTGTAAAAGGTTGTCAAACAGCAATCTTGTTCAACTACGGCTTTCACTTGGTCACTGTCGATCATCTTTGGCCGATTAGAGCGAGAAGCATCTTTCACTGAATAATTTCTTTTTCGCAATCGAGCAAACCATTTCTGGCACACCAGTTCTGTAACAGCATTCCCCTCATACACATGGCGTAGCTTTATGCAGGTTTCTGTGGCTTTTTTTCTTTTCTGTAGTAAAAAAGCATCAGATGCTGGGAGTGCTCTTCTTTATCTTCCATTCCAAGACCTGAAATACAAGCAAAAATGTAAGAACTCCTCTGCTAGTAGGCTTATCACACACTGACGACAACATACTCGTTATACCAAATGCAGGATTTGAAGAATAGTTATATAAAACGATTTTTAGTGGGCCGGAAAAGTGACACTAAAAACCAATGAGCTAACTTTTTGCCACACCCAATATATACTCCAGTTTTGAATTTTATTTGTTTTTTCTTCTACATTATCAATGCATAACATATGTAATAAGCACCAAACAGGAAGTGTAATATATTGAGACAACGTCTGAAGTCAGTAATTAAGTGACCGCACGTGGTGTTCACATGTAGATTTTATTAGCAGTGGGTTTTCACGTCCGAACGTTAAGAGAAAAGAGACTATTTCATATTATCCATCTGATGTCAGCGAAAATTTCTATAATAAAAAGAGATAACTTATAACTGATAAAAACTACCTGACTTAACAAGAGATGGCGCATGACTTTTTAGAGCAATGGAGTCAATTCATTACAGAAAGTAGATATTTTCAGTTAAAAAATGCGAAATCCATTGTGAAAAGACCCTTTAACATGTTTGTTTTTACGAAATACTCCACCCATTTCTAGTCGTGTGTGCGACCTTTACACATTTTTCAGAATCTACTTCCGCTGTTAAGTTATAAATTCTATAAAATCAATAATATACCTGCTTTGTTTCAAGCAGAAATATGAGTTTTTATTTAAGTGTTCTTTATTTTTTATTCAAAGAATGTATCGCATCATACCGTTGCTGTGTTTCTTAAACACAATCACTCATATCAAAAGGTGATAAAAACATCAAGGTAAAAGCCAACGCTGACGTCAACTAATTTGGTTGAATAATAATACAACATTGTCATCTTGTTCTTGAATGAAAAGTATCAATGCTGATACCTGTGTTCGAACCTACATATATTGATAATGGAATGAGCGACCGTCATCTATTATAAATAGAAATATCTTGTTACTGACTTACTGTTATTTGGCTTTCTTTCTGCCCTCTTGGCTGAATGTCACAGTTGTCGGGATAGGTTAGAAGTAATTGCATGGTCGGCCTGAGGTGGTCCTCGTCCCAGGCATCATTCGAAGGCTGTTAAGGAACAACCCTCGTCGTCACCTCGTCGTCACCTCTCTTAAAAGGTAATTGGTGTATTTTTTTTTGGGGGGGGGGGGTCCAGAATTCCCACATGAATCTCGACTTTGCCACGTATTGATGGGTATTCAGGTAAATATTGTGTTACTTATGAGTTTGGCAACTCAAATATAAAAGGCAAGTGCCACCTGTTCCAGGACGATTATGTACAATCAATACTTTTTAGTAACTCAACATAGAACATGTTTAAGTGATAAGTAACCAATGATAATTGCGTTGATTTATCATTTTTGTTTGCATTTTTGTTTGCATAACGTCTGTAAAATGCATTTTGTAATGAATTACTTATCATACTTACCCCTCCGTCAGCTATCTTAGAATGGAGTTGGCTTGTTGATGATCACCTGAAGAGCACTTAATGCGGAATGCCGATATGTTTGTTAAACGATACATTAGAGTTTTTCTTTAAATTACATGAATGTCTGACGTCACCAAACACTGTATGATCATTAATGATCAAGATCTTTATGACTCTCTCTCTCTCTCTCTCTTTCTTTCTCTCTCTCTCTCTCTCTCTCTCTCTCTCTCTCTCTCGTTCGACCTGTAGCACGTCATGCAATGGGGAAAAGCGTAGCTGGTTACTTTTAATATATCTAAAACCAAGCTTCTCTCTTCACAAACAACGCTTTGATCCTCACATTGTCCTAATAGAAATGAATGGTTCTCTTCTGTAACATGCCCTCTACTTTAATAAGTTTCTCGGACTGACCTTAACTCATGGCATGAAATAAAAGACATACATCGAATCTATTGCTAAGGTCGCTGGAAAAATGGTTGTATAATTCTACTGCTTCAGAAAGTATCTCACTTCTGACTCAATCCTCTACATGTATTAAAAACCAATATGTCCTGATATGGAGTACTGTTGTCACATTTCGGTGTGTGTTGCTCAGAGCATCTATTTCTGCCTTGACAGAGTAAACAATCGACTTCGAAATCTAGTGCATAATGTCCTCTTCTCTTTCCTACAACTTCTTTCTTACAGAAGAGAGCCTTCTAGTTTTTCACGCGACTATCGTTATTTTCATGGAAAGTGCTCGACTGAACTCTAATCTATGGTTTCCTGTCTGTAAAACATTCACAACAAGAAATAATTTCCTTTTCTTCCTCTGTGTACCTAAAACTAAACATAACTTCCATGAACAAACGTTTTTTCTAAGAACTACTATTTTGTAGAACACAATATTATTGGAATGCTTCCCATCGTAATACAACATGGTCGTTTTCAAATCTAATCTTTTAGTAATTATATGTGGAGCGTCCTCTTAAATAATCACATTCTGTCCAGTTTCAACTACCGTTACCAATTCTAAAGGTGTTATTTCACCGTCAACCTCACAAACTTATAAACCCTGATCATCGAGTGGCCTTTGGACCTTGATAGGCAGTGACTTATGGGACATGTTTTTTAATCAGTTAATGATGATGTCTCAAGGATGTCATCAGAATTCAAAACTTGGTTGATATAAAACCTGCAATTTTATTCATTTCAATATTCTTCATTCGAAATATATGACGATGATATAGAAGCAAATACTTATCTGTCTATTTATGTCTATCTACTACTAAAACTCTGTGGACGATATACATACATATATATATATATATATATATATATATATACATTTTTCTTAACAATTATAATTCGGAATAGAATTATCATACTGATTACATCTCATAGAGAACTCATTGGTCATAACAAGTGACATTACTGAACGCGACAGTATCATCAGCGCCCTTGTGGTGCTCACACATCGTCATATTCTCCCATACCTTCATACCTCACATTACAATTGACATTGTGTCACATCATGCACTTGTGGGGAGTCAGGTAAATAACATTTGAAACAGTGAGAGAGGGGGGTAAGAGAAACGTGAGGGAGAGAAAGACGAATGGGGAAATAGGAAGAGTAAGAAGAAAAAGAAGTATTGAATAATATATATAACAAATACTTAACCAACAGATCAGAAGTGGTCTCGTAAATTATAATGTCAACAAATATTTGTAATAAAACGTCCCATAAGTAACCAAACTGAGTTCATTCCATTAATCATGTTAAATGATGTCATAATATTCTTCGTTTTTCAACAGATAATCATTTCGTCTCATTAACCATTATCCTCGAGCATCTTTTGGCATTAATAAGTTGTGACTCATCCGTAACAAAGACGAAATGAAAAGGCAATTATGAACAGATTCTTTTTCGTTTAAAATATATTAATTAAACATCATCACTTTATTATATAAATGTTTTTTTGTGATTTGGTTCCAGCGATCTGTTGCTTTCAAAGAATTACGAATAAGATTACCAGTATTTAGACTATTTTACTGCATATATTCTTCCTTCGGTTATTTATGACCGAAGAAAATTTTTTTTTTCTTTCTTTCAGTCCAACAAAATAAAATGGCTTTCTAGATGAACACGGAATAGTATTTCTCATGCCATGGATTTTATTCTGCCCCTGGGAAAAATGAAAGTTACATTTAAGATTTCAGCTCAATACAAAAAGAATCCCTCAAGCGCAATTCTCGACGAGAGAAAGTCAAATCGAAACGCTTTCCTCGTTGAATGCAATCATTTGATTCAAGACCCAACTTGATCCTCGCCATCTATTATAAACACCTGTTAAAATGGTCAGCGATCAGCGTGATATTGCCAATGCCAGGAAGACCTGGTTTTGCCTAAACTTTCATTACCCACTTTCTCTTTCTCTTTCTCTTTCTCTTTCTCTTTCTCTTTCTCTTTCTCTCTCTCTCTCTCTCTCTCTCTCTCTCTCTTCCCTCTCAAGAACTCTGTTCACACCCCATAGAAGTCTTAATAAATGGAATGGTTCCCAAAAATTTCCTACAGACTATACGCAAAAAAACAACAAAATTTAAATTCGGATTAACTTTACTTTTCTTCTAAAATCGTCTAATATATTCGGCTCAAAATTGTAATTGCACATTTATTTATTTTTTATTTATTTTTCTAAATTCTCAGTTTGTTATTCACTACTATTATTATACTTCTTTTGCAACTTGTGCGCTTATGATTTACACTTATATATATATATATATACATATATATATATGTATGTATATACATATATATATGTATATATATGCATATGTAAATATGTATATATATATACATATATATGTATACATATACATATATATATGTATATATATATACATATATATATGTATATATATACATATATATATGTATATATATATACATGCATATATATATACACACATATATATATACATACATATATATATATACATATATATACATATATATACATACATATACATACACACATATATATATATATATATATCAAAGAACACTATACATAAGTTCGATCTTCCATCGATTCACAAAATTCAAATGTATAGTGTTCTTTGAACTACGAAATATGCTCTTACAAACGTAATTGAGAATTTTACACATTTCTCCCATACTTAAACACTACATCACACTATGTATATTTAAAAAGAAGCTTTTAGCAATTATTTATACACGAATATATATATATATGTATATATATATATGTATATACATATATATGTATATATATGTGTATATATATGTGTATATATATATATATATATATATGTATATTCATATTACAGTTCAACTGTATGACATTCATTTATATATGTTCAAAAAATTCAACATCAACACCAGTTTTTTGTCCGATCGTTTTCAAGACAAAATGGACCTATATTGATACCACATCTCTTCATCAGAATCGGATATAGACACCAACTGTTCCTAGTCAAACAAAGTAGAAAAATTACAGTATTGTACACTTTCAATTACACAGCTATTCGGGAAGAATTGGAAGGGTAAGGATAGCACAATTTCAATTCCCTTCTAAAGATCATACATAACAATAAAAGTAGACATATACAGGAACACAATAAGAAAAAAACGAATATCAAAAGTTAAGAATCGAAAATGTAGACACCATAAATTACAAGTATAAAAGATTACAAAAATATGAGCTAATTAAAAGTAAGAAAATTGATTAAAATTCAAACTCAATTAAATTAAAAACATTTTTATAAACAAAAACAATTCTAAAACAATTATCTATAAACAGATCTTATGAGAAAATTGCAAAATTACAACATAAAGTAAAGTCTAACATTTACACTAAATAATAGTAATAATGATAATAAAATAAAATACAATATAAAATATAAAATAGAAGTAATAATTGTAATAATTTTTTAAATTAAAATTGATAAAAATTAAAAATTAAAATATAAAAAGGACGATTTTAAAACAACTAATTATAATACATTGAATAACTCCAACATAACAATAAAGTCTAATATTTACACAAAATAAAGGAAATAATAATAATAATAATAATAATAATAATAATAATACTAATGATGATGATGATGATGATGATGATGATGATGATGATGATGATGATGATGATGATGATGATGATGATGATGATGATGATGATGATGATGAGGAGGAGGAGGAGGAGGAGGAGGAGGAGGAGGAGGAGGAGTTATTATAAGAACAATACAAAATTCAAAAAAATAAGTTAACCATGCTGGTTAGAACTAAACATAGGGAAGTTTCGTTTTCCGATATATTAAATTAATGATTTTATAATCATCCGGACATCACACAAACAGCTAACAACACTCTTTCTGTTATGTAAGATTTTAAGAAAAAATCAATAGTAAATCAAATTTCGTATTCGATTTATTGTTTTTGTTTCTTCCAACTTACATCTTACCCGGAATTTGCATTGCCCACATCCTTTTAAAAATATATTACTACTATACCCAGCAATGCTTCAAGCAAACTACCATTCTCTCTCTCTCTCTCTCTCTCTATATATATATATATATATATATATATATATATATATATATATATATATATTAGTTCTCTAAATTCACCCTGTTACCTATGCCTAAGTGAAAACTATAGATAGTTAGATTCAGTGATAGGGGTAATCTTCTAAAAAGAACTAAAAATTAACTGTAGGCACAATATATGACACATTTTTAGTAATTTACATATAACCCTTTGAACGAATGTCGATATAAACAAAAGAAAAATATATATAAATGTACCTCTTAACCAAACCCATCATTTGATAGTCTCTACTAATTTCCATAGAATTAATTTACATCCTCATGCAATACTTACCCCTAGAACACGGCAATAGCAGGACCCCTGTCACTGTAAAAAAAAACCAGAGAACTTATTTATTCACTAATAAAAAATGGATGATATAGTTATCTATTTTATATATATATATATATATATATATATGTATATATATATATATATAAAATGCTCAGATAAGTCAAATTAATATATATTAAGTAATATGTGTGTATGTATGTATGTATGTATGTATGTATGTATGTATGTATGTATGTATGTATGTATGTATGTATGTATGTAAATTCATATATATTAATTAAGTAATATATTAATATATTTATGTATATATATATATATATATATATATATATGTGTGTGTGTGTGTGTGTGTGTATGTATGTATTAATTTGATTAATATACAGGTTGTCCATAAAGTCTGGGTCTACTTTAAAAAATATATAACTTTATTTGTAATAGGGATAGAAATACTCTGTAAAAACTGTTATAAAGTTTCATGCACCTAGTTGTAAGCAATTTTTAGATGAGTAAAAAAAAATTTCAAAATCAATTTGATCCATGGCTTCAACTGAGGAAAAAGTTAAGTGTGTGTTTTGGTTAGTTGAACAAATTTTTATGTGGATATTTGAAAACAATTATGTATGCAACCAAACCTAGTTCATGGGAAAATCTGAAAGCTAAAGTAACAAATGTGAATTCAGGCATTACTGTAAATTAGTTCGTAAATGTTTTCCGTGAACTGCAAAATCGTATTACCCTTTGGATTGTTAATGATCACATGTGGAAAATAAAAGTTAAATAAAACTTTTAAAATATATAGATTTACTTGTTTTAATCCGTTTTAAAGATTATTTCTATCGCAAATACAAATAAAGTTATAATTTTTCAAAGTGCACACGGACTTTATGAAGACATTTTATATATATATTTAGTTGATGTATCTGAACACTTTACTACGATATATGTATAATACAATAATTTAGTAAATGTTCAGAATGTGTTTTAAATATATTTTGATTCAAACAAGTGTTTTTGCCCATTTCAAAACATACATTCTCATAATAATGAAATTCAAGATATTTTTAAAAAACTTCATCGGTGAATATTTTACCATAACAATCAAGAACAAAAAATAAGACACAACTGTCAACATATCAGAAGTGTCCATTTAGCTTATTCCCCCCTTTTTCAGACAAATGGGAATTATTTTTTATTATAGCCTTCTGTGGATAAAAGACAAACTGGTATTTTAAGACAATTAAAAACCAAGACTCGTATATAAAGACAATTATATATCTTATTGCCTTTCAAAATGTCCGCCATTAAAATTCTATTAATTAAAATAATATATACTAAAATATAAATTATATGAATAAAAAAATACTTAAGGACCATTTCTATTCAAGGTTCTTGATTGGACGAATAGTGTCCGTGTAACTTGTGTTTCTGTTACTTAATAATTAATTGTTGGCCATTGTTTTTGGTTGATGGAAGTAAAAAAAAATTAACAAAAATGCTTAGAAGGCTACTAGGATCGCATTTCACACGACACTTAGGGGCTAGATTAATTGATAGGGTTTGGAAAATAAATTAGGTAGAAAAAAGTTAGAAAGGGCTGAACAAATGGAATTCATGGTGAGGGATGTACAGACTAACATTTTGCGCAAGGGTTTCCGAGATAGTTTTGTGTCGTACCTGGAACAAATTCTATCCAATCTATAGATGAGATTCTGACAGGTACTACCACTTCGAATAAGAGAGGAGCTGGAGATATGGGTAACTAACGGGTTATTCCATATTCCCTAAAGCACTCAAAGTTGGGCGTCACCAACTTGGGGGTCTTCCTTTTACCGTGAAAACTTTGGAAACATTATGAATCGACCTAATCGTATTTAAAAGTTAAAAAGATTGTTTGTTTGTATTTATTATGGATACAAATTCATATATAAGATGATATGAGGATATAAGAAAGATTTTAAAGAATTGTATCTATTTCATGTTTAGAAAATCTGGCGTGAATAGCACCTGCCCATTTACTACTAGTGTTACAATACCGTAGGGCCCCATTATGCAAGGCACAGCAGGTTAACTAGTATCAAATAGCTAATTTTGTTATTGAAAAATAGGTTTTGTTTCTGGACTCAGAAGTGAGTTCAGAGAAGTGTTTCATCCAAGAATAGTCATAATAAATTTAGACCTGACGTGACCTTTGGGTCAGAGATCAGAGTGAGTCATTTTTGTCCCCATATCGTGCGTGGGAATGATGATCACGTCACCACAGAGAACAAGAAATTAGCTTTTTAGAATCAGTCTGAGCCTAGAGGCGATACCGCTCAGACCGGGTGCGAGCATGTAGCCGGTAAACCGGCAAGGCCCCGCTCTGGGAGGGCAGAAGATATCCCAAAAGGAACCGGAAAATAGCCGGGGCATGAGAGAGCCGAAGCCGGAATCCCCCTGACAGCAAACGAACCAAAAAGATAAGAAGCTTGTGTGAGAATAAAGAAATTTGTGTGAAATATCCCTTCAAAAAATTCGTGTCTCGTGTATTCATTCTGTCTGAGACAGACCTCTTCCTTCGATCAAGACGACACAGCCAGCGAAGACTAGACGAATCACAGGCCAAAGAAGAGAACAGAAGATAAGGTAAACCTTGAGATTTATTTGAGAACTTTTTAGAGACTTTAAGATACGTATAAATGAACAGAGGCCGTAATTGAAAAAGGCTTGAGATGCCGTGAACAGATTAATGGTTTTAAAAAGGCCTGAAGGGCCGTAAATTGATACGTGAAGATTTAAGACTGTGGTTTCAAAATGATATGAGTAGACATGTAGCGTGTATCGTTACATAATGGGTTAATTTGGTAGCCGTGACCTGCCGTTTCCAACATGAAACGGTTCGATATCGATCTGGTGCTGTCATGAAGTACGAACACATCGTGTGGTCCAAGTAATAGAAAAAGGAAGAAAAAAAGGACGAGACACGGAGGGGAAAATCGTTGAGATACTCAAACGAGAGACACATTTAGTTAATTATTAAAAGACACAGGAAAAAAGAAAAGAAAAAAGAAAAGAAAAAAAACACATTTTGTTAGAGAAAGAAAAAAAAGAAGAACGCACACATACACAGACCATTATTAAATTACGCAGAAAGAGAAAAAGACACATTTTGTTAATTGTTAAGATTCACAAAAAAAAAAGAAAAAAAAAGAAAGACACATTTTGTTAAAAAAAGAAAAAAGAACGCACGCACACACACACGCAAAAACAATTGTTAAGACTTTGTAGGAAAAGAACATTCTAGTTAAAAAAAAAGGACGATTTGCCGTAATTATGTTTTTTTTTGTGTTGTGTTTTAAGAATTTGTTGCTGTAGTTTTTTCTGGTTTGTGTTGGTGGGGGACAAAGGTGAAAGCAATAACGGGCGAAAAAAAAAACGAGGGAAGTATGTAATCAAAAGAGAGAGAAAGAGAGGAAGAATGGAAATGTTAAAAAGGGTGGATGTGCTGAAATGACATGTGCACGCGAGGACAGAATATGCGTATTTAGAAAAAAGAAAGAAAGAATGTATTAGAAAGAGAGAGACAGAGACAGAAAGAGCATAGAAAGAAAGGGACCGATATGCCACTCTGTGGCCGAAATCTTTTGTTTTTAGAATGTATATGCGTCCTAAAAAGAGAGAGAGAGAGAGAGAGAGAGGAATTGAAATGTTAAAAGAGATTGTTTAAAAAAAAAATGTGCGCGCGAGGTCAGAATATGCTTGTTAGAAAGGAAGGGAGAAGCGAGAGCGCATAGACAGAGAAGAGAGAGAGAGAGAGAGAAAGAAAGCGCCCGTGGGTTTTGAAAACTGCTAGAAAGTGTTGCAGGAAAATAACGACGACAGCGGCGGGTGATCTGATGGTGTCCGGGTTGGAGTTTGACGACATGTCAATACGCTATGGTGTCGGGCGCTGTTCTCTTTTCCCTTTATCTTTTGAATTATGTTGTATTGTATTGTGGAGATATGTTCTCCATTGGTTCTGTCGGTTTCGGTTTGATTTTTTTGTTGTTGTTGGGTGGAATGAATTTTTTTTTTTTTTGATGTATTTTGATGTATTTGTTACATGGAGGATTCCGGGCCCCTAATGCTTGAGTGAATGATATTTTCATATTTAGAGGATGGAGAAATTTAAAAATGTAATTAAAAAAAAAAAAACAGTTCTTAAATTGAATGTGACGTGGGTCAGCAAAGTGTTAGGGTTAAAGTGATCTTGTATTTGAGTTGTTTGGGGGGCACTGATAGCAGGCCTGGGTCGGTTGATAGAGACCCCGGACGGGGGTCAATTAGGTTATTTCGAAGAATATCCCTGTGCACAGAGCATGTGCAGCCCAGTTGGGTCTGCGGGATCAATAAAGTTCGCTCGCGTGGTTTTCGCAAACGAGGCGGCCATGGGCCTTGGCTCGGAGAAGAATGGGCAAAGGTGCTCGAACTCTACACGCGTTAAAACTGCGAACCGGTGGTTAGACGACAGGACAGTCGTATTGGTGCGCCACGATAACGGTGGTCGATATTGAAGTTGTGATTAATTTTCGTGACCCAGGGCCGCTCCCCAATCACGTCGGTAAACCGTGTATGGAAGTGGAATAGATTTAAGCTTTATATTCAAGAGAGGGCACCTCAGTCAAATTAATTTTGGTTTAGGGAAGAAAATGATGGACCTGGATTGGTGACCCGATGTGTTCCAGGAACGGTGGTGTCGACATTTCACCCCCGTCACGCCGTTTAGTTAGAGCCATGGGATGGGTGCCACGCCACGCCAATGGGGTTGGGAGTTAGAAACTGGGTGTTTGTTCGCTGTCATTCGCGACGGGAGCACGGGCGTGTCAGAAATGTATGGTCCATATATAGCAAGTAGCATAGCGACGGTACCTTCAGTAAGCCTCGAGGCTGACCATCAGAGAATAGGTCAATGAAGGTTTTTTTCTTCTGTTTTTTGTTCCCCTATTTCGCGAGAATAAAACGCGCAGTTAGTTTTAATCGGTTGTGTGCCGACCGTTTGTTGAAGTTATCTAAGAAAGTGATGGTGGCCCGAAAGTGCAACATACCGGGAATTTTTGGGAAGTGGTCGAGCACGGAGAACGTGTGTGAGCAAGAGCGAATTTATGTGGTAGATTTTGCAGGAGATATAGGCGAGAAACGCCTGATGTTGATTTATGACAGGGGATGGCTTTTTTTAGCCGGTAACGACCGTAGGGAGCAAACTCTCCCACATCCCGGAAACATTGTCATGTGGTGCCGAAGGAAATTCCGGCAGTGGTGAAATGATGGCAACCCAGGAGCGCCCAGGCTCGGACCTCCACCAGTCCCAGGGAGGGGTTGGTTTTTAAAAAAAAGAGAAAATCTTGGGATTTTTTGTTTTTTTTGTTTATAGGGAAGGAAGGAGTGTTACAATACCGTAGGGCCCCATTATGCAAGGCACAGCAGGTTAACTAGTATCAAATAGCTAATTTTGTTATTGAAAAATAGGTTTTGTTTCTGGACTCAGAAGTGAGTTCAGAGAAGTGTTTCATCCAAGAATAGTCATAATAAATTTAGACCTGACGTGACCTTTGAGTCAGAGATCAGAGTGAGTCATTTTTGTCCCCATATCGTGCGTGGGAATGATGATCACGTCACCACAGAGAACAAGAAATTAGCTTTTTAGAATCAGTCTGAGCCTAGAGGCGATACCGCTCAGACCGGGTGCGAGCATGTAGCCGGTAAACCGGCAAGGCCCCGCTCTGGGAGGGCAGAAGATATCCCAAAAGGAACCGGAAAATAGCCGGGGCATGAGAGAGCCGAAGCCGGAATCCCCCTGACAGCAAACGAACCAAAAAGATAAGAAGCTTGTGTGAGAATAAAGAAATTTGTGTGAAATATCCCTTCAAAAAATTCGTGTCTCGTGTATTCATTCTGTCTGAGACAGACCTCTTCCTTCGATCAAGACGACACAGCCAGCGAAGACTAGACGAATCACAGGCCAAAGAAGAGAACAGAAGATAAGGTAAACCTTGAGATTTACTTGAGAACTTTTTAGAGACTTTAAGATACGTATAAATGAACAGAGGCCGTAATTGAAAAAGGCCCGAGATGCCGTGAACAGATTCGTGGTTTTAAGACGGTGGTTACGAGACTATAGAGTAAAATAATAAGATCAGTAACGTGTATCGTAACACTAGTACTTGTAATAATAATAATAATAATAATAATAATAATAATAATAATAATAATAATAATAACAATAACAACAATAATACTGATGATGATGATGATGATGATGATGATGATGATGAAGAAGAAGAAGAAGAAGAAGAAGAAGAAGAAGAAGAAGAAGAAGAAGAAGAAGAAGAAGAAGAAGATGAAGTTCGTCGTGAGATTCTATACCTCAGCTTAACAAAGTAAGCATAGGCTAAAGTCTTATTTATGAAATGTTCCCGACCTCATTCCATTAAAACATTGTTAACTCCAAAACTATTTATCTGATCAGTCTGACATTTTGCATGGCAGTTACTGTTGTCAAAGAGCATCAGATCCATGCATTAAAGTTGGAAAAATTGGAAGTTGAAATTCCGTCACAATTTCGACCTGAACCAAACGTTTCAAAGTCAATGTAATATAAGATGCTTTATTGGCTAAAATCTGGGTCAAGTCGCGGGTCTACAATTACAAAAAAAAACGAACTTATCGTCACAATTGTCACTTTTCCATGACTTTGACCTTAATTTTCATCTAGATATCCCCAAACTAAATCAGTTATAAGTTAGGCTATGGTCGATATTTTTACCAAGTTACGATTGGTCAAACAATGTTGACAGTAGGATGGACACAAACATAATGACAAACCGAAAAACGACCTCGACTTAAAACATAACCTCCTTGCTGGAAGTAATAATAACAATAATAACAGTAACGATACGAATGTGTCTTTTTCTGTAATCCGCAAAAATACCGATATATATTTGAGATAGATATTTTCCGATGTCAGGATTAAGTGCAGCATTTCGCTACTATCGGTTGTAATCGAGAAATATATTTTCTAAGTTTACTTGACAATGCATTGAATGCTTAAATCACTTATTTAGTGCAATACAACAATAAACACCTGAATAAAAGTATTTCTCGGTCAAATTAATAAAAAACGAAACACAACTTTCAAATGCTTCCTAGTAATAAAAATTATAAAAACAAAACGTTTTAAGTATCGAATCTTAATTTCTGTTTTGATAAATAAATTAAATGAATATAACTCACGAATGATTTACAATATTTCAACAAATATAAAATCGGTATATTTTATCCATTATGTCTCTGCAATATTCTGGCCTTTTTTTTACATATATTTTTTCATTAGAAGTGTTTGTAACTATGGTCTTAGGAAATTCATTTAAAACCGTAAAATGTTTTTTGAAAAAAAAGCTTATAAAACAACGAGAAACAATATGTTTCAGTCGATGTAACATCCAAATTTCTTCAAGTGCATTCTGTCAAACTCGGTAACCTTTATGTCGAACTCAAGAATCTGTACGGAATTTAGAACGGAACCTTGTATTTAATTCACGAGGGTAGCTTGCTCTCGTTCTGTCAGCCATGACCGGATAACGGATATAAGTCCTTAGTGATGATCAGTTCTAAGTGATAGTCTTCTAGGGGTTAAAGGTGCAGTCCTCAGCGATACTGAGAATGTAATTACGAATTACTTAGGATTAATACCCGGTCATGCCTGACGGAACGAGAGCAAGCTACCCCTGTGGATTAAATAAATGGTTCATTCGAAATTCCGTACAGATTCTAGAGTTTCACATAAACATTCTCGTGTTCGATAATATGCACCTGAAAAATGTCGGGGGTTAAATCGGCTGAAACGTTGTGAGAATAACATCCAAGATGATAACAGTAGTTTGAATAATACAAATAATATAAATTATATTCCTTATCTCAGCAATTCTAAATTGAAACACTACGATTTCTTTAATATTTATGCAAATATTGTTGTTTTTTCTCTAATTTCTACATTGATTGTCTTCAGTCTTGCGATATAGAGCGATTCAATATATTTTAAATAACTTTTAATGATTTATATATATACTAGCCACAGTTGAATCCTGAATATGATGACAACTAAAAAGCACAACCTACCTCGAAAACAGCAATTATTCCCCCTTTGTCAGAAACATCATTTAAGGAATGTAAAAACTAAAGTACAAAATAGAGGAAAGCGAGAGTCACGAAGCTGCCGAGAGTAAAACTATGGTTCACTTTCTTACTCTCCATGATGTGCACTGACCAGACACTGGCTGGTGATGGCAAATTGAATTCATAATTTAGAAAACAAAGAGGAAAGAAACTTAGTTCATATACTGTTGTATCACTGCTGTGCTGAAAAAATGTGGACAAACACTGATGTATAAAAATATAATAATACATTTTTGTTGTTGAGTTTCGGCAAACGAGAGGAACATGAAGAAAACACGTGAATTAATAGAGGCTGATCTTTCGAACTCGCTAGCAAGTAGACCCTCTCGATCTCAACTTTGAACACCCACGCACTTAGTTGTAAACATCCATTCTGGTATTTCGTCTTCGCCGTCAATTTAACCACGCCCCATAGACGTTTATTTAGCGACGAATGTGTTGCCGTGTTCAGATAACATTTGCAGATGAACTGTGCAAGTGTTTCTGCATTAGATCACCAGATATTTTATTTTCCTGAGTGGGATGTCTCTGTATCAATACACCGCGTGTTTTCTTTCTTCCGGTCAGGTGCGTATCTATGTAAAGTAAGTTTTTTGCATTTATTACTTTCAGGTGTCCTATACACGGAATACGATAATCAACAATATTTGTGTCATAAATGTCCACAACTTCCATTAATAATGCATTTTCATACCGGAAGCTGTTGTTAGTGTTAGGATCGTCTTCATTTATCGCCTTTACCCATCTGATCTAAAGTCAGTTTATTCCAATTCTTGGGAAACCGAATTACTTTCGTCCAAATGAGATCAACTTCCATTTGTTTATTATCATTGGTCACTTGTGTTTCTTTCAAAATGGCGGCCATCACAATCCCTTAAATCTCCGAAGAATTTAAATGGCTCGCTAATATCAATAATCAAATATAGTTTCTTTATATTGTCCATTTTCAACTACAATCGTCGGAGGTCGCGGTACGTTTTACGATCAAATAAGTAGATAAACCGGGAAATTTGGCACTTGATTGAGCCGCGTCTGCGAAAGGTCATTATCGCATGTACTACATTCGATTACACCTGATTCTAGATTGATCTGAACTGAGATTTCTCTAATTTCATAATATTTGGAATATCATATATGCGTCTCCCACGAACGGCTCAATTTGTTTTGATTAAAATTGCTTATTGAGCCCATGTTAGATTCTTAGAATCGGGGAAAAGTTACTGGCAGTTAAATATAAAAATAAAAAGACAAAATTCAAAATAAGTATTTCTCTCTCGCTCTCTATCGCTCTCTCTCTCTCTCTTTCCTTTTCTCACTCTCACTAGAGCTACGAGTTAAACAGTATTGCTACGACTACATTTTTTTGTAACGGACTATTCCAATCTTTTTATTCGCGTTCCTTTTTATTACTTTCAACTGTTGATATACAGAGAGAGAGAGAGAGAGAGAGAGAGAGAGAGAGAGAGAGAGAGAGAGACGAAAGCGATAGTGATAGATGCCGTAATTATAAATTATAGCAGGGAAGGTCAAATAACATAGAGTGAACGAAGATGAGAGTGATATACAGAAGCTTAGTAAGAGATGTGTCACTTGGTGAGTTAATTGGGAAGTGCGAGTAATTAGAAAAATCAAAGTGAACGTTGTTTTTTTTTTCAAACATAAACCAATTACAAAACTAAATAATATTTTAACATGTATTTTGTGTAATGAAAATATGTATTAAAAAAGGGCTGAGAGAAAAAAACGATGATTGACTCATGTTTAATAATAACAATAATAATAATAATAATAATAATAATAATAATAATAATAATATAAAAAATAACAATACTAATACTATACTACTACTAATAATAATAATACTAATACTACTATTACTACTAATATTACTAATACTACTAACACTAATATTAATACTAATAATAATACTACTATACTACTACTGTTACATAGTCCCTGGAAAGGGGCGCGGCACCAAAAGGCGTCTGTTGCATAGGACCACTCCTGCCTTGACCGCGGCAGTTCTCTTAAACCACTTAAACAATTGGTCACAGTCCCAAAAACGCATATGTTGCATAACACACATAAAAATTAAAGCCACGAAAGTCTATTAAACGTCTCCAATAAAACGAAAGCAATAACGAAAGTTTAGAAGCGTTCACAACCTTTTTTAACACTTTCCGTAAGGCACTTTTAAGCGACATTTTTAACAGGCACTTTTAATACACACTTCCTTAGGGCGATTTATAGCCTTCAAACTGTCAACTTATTACACATTACTTTTTAACCACTTCTCGTTATTAAAACCTTTTTCTTTTTAAACATAGTTCTTTTTAAATTCTCTTCTCATTAAACATAGTTCATTACCCATTTTACATTAAACATTGTATCTTATTTAAACACTTTAAACATTTTAAACATTGTTCGTTAGACATCAAATTCAGCATCGTTCATTTTTTCTTTCGATTTTTAGTTCTTTCAGGTTTACAGATTAGGATCCCCAAAAAAGGTTATGCTCAAAAAAGTTACCTTACATTTTCTTTCTCACTGTTGGTCGTGGGTTTGCTCGCACACCCATCTCCGTTGCTGGCTCGTGATCGTAGTGGTGTACCTGTCTTGTGGTTAAACTCTGTTTTCATGCACGGAGACAAAAACGTTCGAAGACAAAACTTTTTGAGAGAGATTCCATTCGTTTATTTCACACTTCAGTCGGAGAGATTTCCATTCGTCGGTTTGTTCACTCAAACTCTGTCTTTCTTTCATACTGCTTTGTGGAAATGTGACGGATGCAATCGGCTATTTTCTTGTCCCGCCGTTGGGATCTTACTCTACGTCTTAGCCCATATCTGGCGATGTCACCCCAACTCTGTGCATTGCAGAGCTTAGTTTATGGACGTCTGCCCATCTAGCGCCTCTATAGTGAACTGTCTAAAAAGCTGATTTCTCAACAGGGATCTGTGACGTCAGAGCCCTTTGACCCTTCAACGAATGTCATAACAGAACTCAAAATCGCTTTTTGTCTAACCTTTTTGATCCGAGCGTTTCATCTCGGCCAGCATACTCCAGTATGTTATGATTCCCAGAATGAATCATTTTGTTTTTCCCAAATTATCAATGCACCTAATTCGTACTTCATCCTATTTCTTTCACCCAGTTCATAATTCATACTAGCTACTTTACCCGTTTTCAAAATACAGGGCCCGTCATAATGTAACATTACTACTACTACTACTACTACTACTACTACTACTACTACTACTACTACTACTACTAATAATAATAATAATAATAATAATAATAATAATAATAATAACAACAACTAGCGGCATCCCGTAGAAAGTTCACAGTACTATAATATCAATCTGTATAATTTACTTTTAATAATTATATTATTTTTTAAATAATAAATGTATGTCAGGGTCAATACTTTTGAGAAATTAATTACGTTTAAAACAATGAGTATTACCTTTCTTATTACATAAAATAATTGTCAGATAAATATCTTCAAATCAATAAAACGAATGTCACATTTTTATATATTTATTTAAAATTCTACTCTTTTAGTCGATGAGATGATATAATCTTATTTCGAAATAATTCATTTTAAAATGGGTAAAGTCGGAATAGTTTATCTTGGCGACATCAGATTAATCACCAAACATCATCTTTACTGATCGAATGATCTCAGTTTTTTAATGTATGAAAGGTGATAACGTAAATACAAATATCAAATCCCTTAACTTAACGTATTTTTATATAGATAGATAATCATTTGTAAATATTGTAGTAAAAACTGAAATGTTACATGTTATTCTCTAAATCTTTCAAAGCAATTACTGTTTCCAATTTTTCAGACATGTATTTATCAATTTTAGATAAAATTTTACATTTTGGCCCCATGCTGACAATGAAAAATAAAACTAACATTCTTTTAAACATCTGGTAATACCTTGAAAATGTGCATTTAAAAAATGGCGGCCATTTTAGAAATCCAAAAAATGGTCATTTGTTCTATCCAAAGTTATGTGATCATGAACTGAATAATCAATAATGCTTTCTGATAAGGAAATGTGTGACCATTTTACGTCATATTTATAAAGTAAAGTAACCCCCTTATAATTAAATATAAAATGTTTATATTAAAAAAATATATATACATTACCAGGTATTTATAGTGTGTTGATGCATAATCAGACGAAAAAATACAATCTAACTTTTATTTTTCTGTAAATAGCGTAGAGGCAAAGCATGAGAATTGTTATAATTAGATATACATTTGCGTTGATAAAAAACAATCTATACTCTATTAAAATGAGTGTTTTTAGTTGTCTTTGGTATTTCTTATTATGTTTTAACTGATTAGTGTTTTATTAACTTTTGGTGCATTCCAACTATTTGGACAATTGCAGATGATATTCATTATTTTCTGTTAATCCTTTTTTGCGTATTCTTTTCTGTACTCGACATGAAATACTCTTTTTGAAAAACACAAGTCACCGCACGACTTGGCGTTTAATGAATCGCATAATCTTATTATTGAGCGTAGTAATCTTTAACGCCGTTGAGCCTGATCAGTACAAAATGGCTGACCATTTGGGGATACCAGGTGCTGTATGTGCGAGAGCCCTCTGCTTATCCTGACATCGTTTCCAGTCGTTGTTGACTTCTTGCCGCTGGAATTAAGTAATACCGGTTTGGAAGAGGTGTGGTTGGGATTGCGCAACCCTTGCCTTACAATTGACTTCCTACATAGGCACCCTTACAGGGGTATACTCTGTCTATCGAGACGGAATTGAAGCCTAAGCAATCTTTAGATGCGATTGTATAAAAATAATGTTTACACCATTATTTTTCCGCGTAAGGTTAGAGTAGAGGAAAATTCCATTGGAAGTAGACATTTTGAATAAGGGCTACACGTCATAATATAGCATAACAACACACTGGCCAGTAATGACACTCATCAGATAATCTGCAAGAGAGAGGCCGGTAGTTCCTTGGGAAGCTCTTATTCATCCGTGAGGTGTTGGTTAGGGATATTATGCATATGTACTGTATAATGGAGAAGAAAAATAAAAAACGAAGGCTTTGTAAAGCGCTAAATTATTTCGTGTTTCCATTATTTACAATCGTTACTACTACTCAACAAGCATCACGCTAGAAAAACAACGAAAATGAAGAAGATTAAGAAGAGAACGAACTGCTGCTGCTACATGTCAACAAATCAACTCCAGCTGCACACTTGAAGAGTTGCCGTTCAGATAATCTACTGGAATCAAAGAATCTGTTACCCATACTGCTACAATATAACTAACTTATTTAATAAAAAAGTGATGCAATTTTCTTGAAACGTTGTGTGTAATATATATATATATATATATATATATATATATATATATATATATATATATATATATATACATTTAGTGTTACATTAATTAACGCTTATTTTTAGGAAGAAACTAAGGTTTGTTCCAAATGCTGAATTCTGCAATTACCTATACATATGAGGTTATGTATTGAGGTAGTATGGAGAAAAAATATGAAAACATGGTTAAAACCCGATGGTTTTATGCTATCATAATTTACAACTATTATTGCTATTAATTGACATGTATTAATACATTAGAACAGCGGAAAATAAGATGAAAGGGGGGGGCGAAATTCTGCTACTTGTCATCTACTCAACAAAACTCCATCTGACTACGTTGTGAGTCGCCATCTACGAGATAGATAATCTGTTGGGATTTTTTTTATGCTTATTGCCAAGAAAAGCAAACAATGAGTGTTCCAATGCTAAAGCCGACAATTATTCCTACGTATTTACTTCAGTAAACGAAATGAACATTTTTCGATTAATTTCTCATTCTGTTGATACTGAAATAAATTAACTTCTCCTGCGAAACGGCCGCGTTTTATTAAACAACTAAAAACGTATTCGATATTATTTGTATCGATTGTGAATGTAATTCTTTCGCAATTTAATTGGAAAGAGGGCATGGAAATGCAAAAGAAGTGAAATGAAAAATTTCATAAGAGACAAAAAAAAAGATAACATCGCTAATAAAGGCGGAAGTGAACGATCGTAGCTGTTAACGTTCTTAATTAATACTTCAGCTCTTAATGAGGTTAGCGGGCATAAAAGAAACAAAAGCACGACCATCTTCGAATATAAAATTTTAGAAATCTCTCAAAATAATCGTTTTAAAGAGAGCAACAATAATGGTTGTCAAATTCTACTGCAATCAAATTATAATAATCTAACCAATTATCTCTGCTAAATGCAGAAATAACAATGAAACATCATGGATTAAACTTGGATAATGATTAAGACGGATTAATACTCAACATAACTACACATAATGGTACTTAAAACAAGGTGGAAGCAGGTGTTTTTTACTTTTGAACCACGCTTCCAGGTTTTCGTCTATAATTGCCTATTCGTTCCTCTTAAATTAATCTGTACTCAAAGTATTACATGTTAAACTTTTCTTAGATAATAAACCTAATCCCACCCTATAACTTTGTATTTGATTCCCCTGTCTTAAGCACATAAACACCGCCCCCTTTCTAACGTCAGTAACATCCACCACCCCTATCATATCCCAGATTCTCACCGGCCCCGAATTTAACCTAACAATTCCTTTCAGTCTCTAGAAGCCATCGAAAAAAAACATTTAATTACTAACGAACCAGACATCCTCTTTGGATTCAACTCGAAATTTTCAGAATACTTTTAACTATATTCCTTAGAAATTTATTTACTGGGGTTTATTGAAAATTTTAAGATGGCCCCAATTTTCAAACCCTAACCAGCTTTTTCTTACGGCCGAACCATGTATCATTCTGTTGGATTAATTCCTCCTGGATTTACAATATGTTGACCATATTAAACGCAGTTTCCACGAACATTTAATGGTGTATTTTTTGTCTTTCCATTTTTAACTTTTTCTTTCACTGGACATATTTTGCATTTAGGCAACGTTCTCACACACTTACATCCACTTTTTATTATCTTCATATATTTTTCAAATTTTGAATTTTGGCCATTTCCCTGCCAACTTATCTATCTATGCAACACCTCTGATGATAAGATTCTAATCTTTCAAAAGACTGGCTAAAGGAAAGAAATAATAAACACGTTTTTTTATTGAATACACTTTGACTTGAACAAGTGAAGATGAAATGGATTTGATTATATATATATATATATATATATATATATATATATATATATATATAATTATTTCCACAATCAAACAGCGCCGCAGCCCACACAAACCATGAACGTCACAGACCGCAAGTTCTAGACTCAAGTTTCGCCTTCCTTAAGGCTCATCACTAGACCATATCCGAACTCAGGATTCGAAAGTAGAGTCACTTGCATGCGAGGTGAGTACTTTGCCACCTGATCCACCATGCCACATACAAGAAAATCTATTAACTAACACAGACTTAGCAATAGACTTTTTTATGTGGCGTGATAGTTTATGGTGGCAGAGTACCCACCTCGAATGCAAGTGACTCGAGTTTCAAATCCTGAGTTCAAATATGTTCTACTGGTGAGCACAAAGAGGGCGAAAGTCGAGTCCCGGACTTACAGTATGTTGCTTTCATTGATTTTATGGGCTGCTGATTGTGGAAATAATTATATACCATCTCACATGAAAAATCTAATATATATATATATATATATAGGGTGCCCCAAAAGTAACAGACGCTGACTACCAAATCCTGAAGTTCATAGCAAATTCCAGTTTTTGTTCATGATCCTGAGGCTGAGGCTGCTGGATAAGCTGAATTTTGTATGGAAAAAAGTCCATGTCATGCAACATGTTATGTAAGGAGAATCGTGAAACTTCCAACTGTCGGGATCTTCTGATTGAAACTGTTGGATCTTCTTCCAGACCTCCCTTCAATTTTCCCGTGCGTTTTTTGTTCTTATTTAATGAGACCGTCCCGATTCCTGAAGGTCACATACTGCATCTTGTTTTTGAAAACTGCTTATTATGATTTAATGGCATTTACACTTGGCACATCTCTAGTGGTAAAATGTCTTTGGTAACACCGCTGGGTTTCTGATTTTGACCCATGTGACCTAATGTACCATTGTAAGTTCGTTCCTCAATGCTTTATTTTCTCATGAGAACTTCTCTGAAAACAAAATATTAAAAAACAAGTTATGATTTTTTCAAGTGTCAGTAAATTTTGGGACACCATGTAAATATATATATATATATATATATATATATATATATATATATATATATATATATATGAACATACTTCTTTTACGACATTATATTAGAACACGAAAGTAACAAATTAAAACTACATATATTAGAAGCCTTGCAAATAAAAACAAAAAGCTATTAATTTACAAACTTAATTTCAATAATAGTCAAAACATAAACAAATACTTATCATACTAATACTAATACCTTATTAATACAACAATTTTCACACGGTTCTTGCTAAAACTTCACTAGATATTTAAAAATAGACGCCCTTTACTTAATAAGAACTTTGAAGATGGATCCGTGGGGATCTGAAAGTACTAGGGTTCAAAATAAGTACGGCAAGTATATCTGACGGTTCCAGTTCGAAACCCGAAAACTAATGAGGAACTTAGAAACGATCAAAAGAAAGATATGCAAGTACAAGTGGTCCGTAATATTTAATTAAATATATATGTATATATATATATATATATATATATATATATATATATATATACATATTTATTTATGTATATATTCACACACACATATATATATATATTTATATATAGATATATTTATTTATTTATGTATATATTCCCCCATATATATTTATATAAATATATATATATATATATAAATATATATATATATATATATATATATATATATATATATATATATATATATATATATATATATATATATATATATATTGTGTGTGTGTTTATGTTTCTCGACAAAAGTTTATGAAATCTCTACTTTTAACAAATAAAAATAATGGAAAACATAAGAGCATGTAACTTATGTTTTTATAATCTCAATTTTAAAATTAATTCCTCAAATAGAACACATTTTTCCCATTATTATATCCCTTTACAATAAATAAAAAGGTATAATGTTACTAAACCTCATGTTTAGAATACTTATTTTAATTTTGATTCTAGAAAATCTCTAAAATATAAGGTCTAAGCTAAATGGGTCTCAAAAAGAAATTGAAATGTTGATTGATGTTTTATGAATGCATATGAAATTCAGTGCAAATCTGAAATATTTGCCTTCAATCTGATGCCCCTGAAATATTGCACAATGATCGGTTGATAAGTTAGAAGTGAATAGTCTACATACAAATATATAAAATTATACACATAACTAACTTTATATAAATATATATAGATATATACATATATACACACACACACACATATATATATATATATATATATATATATGTGTGTGTGTGTGTGTGTGTGTTTGTGTGTGTGTTTGCGTGTGTGGACCATGTCGTCATAGTACCAGAGAGAGTTCAACAATGCATTAAATAACGAATATAACGCGATAGAAATAACTTAGCATGAGTTCTTACTATCAAAATGTGTATACGTATATATATACACGTGTGATGTATATAAGTGATCAAATACGTTCATATATGGATTAATAGTTGTTTCTTTATTTTAAAAGTTATTTTTTATTTGAAAATATAGAATGTAATTTAATTAGAAAAATCTTTATTTCTCATCATGCCTAACACAATGTTGTTGTCGATGTGCAAATCTAACAGTGTAATTTCCCTACGAATTAATTGTTATTAAAAATTTGCCTGGAGCCAATTATTGACGTTATCGGTAATTCTAAGTGTTACTAGCTTCGAACGCCGCTTTGATAATTGGACGGTTTTTTTGACAACAAATAACTACTATATATATATATATATATATATATATAAAGAGAGAGAGGGAAATAGAGAGAGGGAGAGAGAGGGGGAGATGTATATTTATACGTATATAGGTGCGATTAGTCAACGGAAAGTCATAAGCGCAAAAGTGGGAGAAAAATTAATAATAGTGAATAAAAAAACTGAGAAAGAAGAAACAAATAAACGTGCTTCTTACAATTTTGTGCCGAATTTATTTGACAATTTTAGAAGCAAATTAAAGTAAAGTTCAGTTTGTGTTTTCGCTTTTTGGAGATAGTCTGTAGGAAATTGTTAGGAACCATTCCCTTATTCAAGCCTTTTATGAAGGGTAAACAGAGTACTTAAAACGGTGAACCAAAATAAATATTATTAATATTTCACAAACCGGTCACCAGGGGTCGCCGGTCAAGGTCATATATTGATGTGCTTGTTGTCTGTTTTATTTCCGGTACACATGTACCAGGAAGGAAAAGGAAATAAATAAGAAAAGACCGGAGCTCTTTGGTTAAACTATTTGCTCGGTGTGTGGGGGAGTTCTCTTTGAACACCGGCGGGTAGCCTGTCTCACACATCCTGTATGTAGGAGAAAGAGAACAGAAAAATAATAGAAAGATGTGAGAAACTAATGTTCACTAGATAAATCCAATTATCTGCTGTAGGTGGCGTATTCGTCTGATAGGCAATATGTTTTAAGGGTCTATATTTAAAATGGTAATTCTGTGATTAGCAAGTGTCCGTAAACACATAATTATACACAAACACAAAAACACATAAATCAACACACACATATACATATATGTACACATATACATACATATACACATACACGCACACATATACAAATATATAGCAATCTGTTAATTTTTATATTTATTGCGCGGTGCACAATTGTCTATATCTAGTTTAGTTTAGGAGGTACGTGTATGCATGTGTGCGCGCTAGTGTGTGTGCGGGCTTGAGAAGTTAAATTAGCAATTCTTTAACTGAATTGATAATGTGATGTATATATCTCTGTATCTTAAAGGGCATGTTTATTCTGTGAAAGTATTTGTAGGGACTCAAAATTCCGATATCTGAGTTTATCGGCGTGTTATGGGTGTTTAATTTGTATATCCATTTTATTTCGTTCTTTCTGCGTTGCTGTATGAATGGAAACCTAGCAATATGCATTTTATGTGGTTTATTGTGTGGTTTGCTGACTTGTAATGTCTTATCATTAGGCGTCGGGATTTGAAGTTAAACATGGCTCTTGTTGCGGGGGTTGAATTCTGCGACCGCTTTGAATAATTATCTCTACACTGACGATTCCGTACGGATGAAACGTATACGTATGTAGATAATTAAATATTTATCATTGAAATAATTATATATATATATATATATATATATATATATATATATATATATATATTATAAAATTGTTTTATAAATGTTTTTTCTAATGTTATTATGAAGTAATTGTTAATAAGATAAAGATATGCTGAGTATTGGGGATAGATCATTATTATCGTTAAGATAAAGATAAACATAAACAAATGTAAAGTTACATACTTTACAAGTTGAATAGTTTCAGATAAAACAACAAAGTATAGAATATAGAAAAGTCCTTTAAACCTAGACATTTTCAAATAAACACATCCTCTCATCAGAAGGGGAAACCAACTGTTAAGAAATAAAAGCTGTTGTTTTAATTATTAATTTGAGAACGGTTTATGCATCAGATATGAAATCTTAAGTCATTTATAATTCCAAATGCAAAAAAAGAGTACAAAATAAGGAATATCCTTGAACAGGGTGGGAGAGTTTTTTGCAAGAGTAAATCCACGGATATATTGTTAAATATCAAGATGTATAATCTATTCGATATATTCAACTTGAACATTTTGTGATTTAATATTCGATGATGATATCTCTTCACACTTCAGAATATATCCGTGGATTTACTGCTGCAAAAAATTATTTACATCCTATTAAAAGATACTCCTTTATCACGTGGAATTATAGCTCGCTCTCTCTCTATCTTTCTATCTATCTATCTATCTCTCTCCCTCTCTCTCTCTCTCTCCATATATATATATATATATATATATATATATATATATATATATATAATATATACATATATATGTGTGTGTACGTGTGTATGTTTTATTTTACTTCAGTCGAAGTTTTCAGAAATCAAGGGACCCATATCTTGGGGCTAATACTTGATCACTATATATGAGATACATATTTTTTCGAGTATTCCATTAAAGTTCTCCTTTACTTCTTCCAACGTTGAGTTTGTCAAGAAGTTAAGAACATTAAATGTCTTCTCCCTAATTGACCATTTGATTATGTTAGAGTATAAATGTCTTCTCCCTAATTGGCCATTTGATTATGTTAGAGTATAAATGTATTTTAGTCTCTTGGTCTTACCGGATTCCAGGACAAGAATTCATAGGGTCTGGTGGAGCATCCAGCCAATTGCGTTTACTTGAGATAACATCACTAGGAGAAAGTGCACTATTCTTCGCATAGATTTTATTTAGGCTTTGAATACTATGTTATTTTGAATATTTGGTCAGAGTTTAATCGTAGGGTGAAGTATCCTCATGTTAGATTTTCCTAAGAAATTATTTTACAGAGTGATCGAAGACACTCGAGGATGTGTCTAGTAGGTAATTCGAACTCCCCAGTAGGTAATTAAAACTTCCCTTGTGTTTCTCTCAAAGTCCCCTTGGGTTTCTGTGCGTGTGCAATGTAAAATTGTAAAATGCGCCTTTCTTGGTGAGCCTATGTCTTTCTTCCGCGTGTCTATCTTCTTTTTCGTTGACAATCCGTAACCCGAGCTGAAAGACATACATAGCAGCTCTGTAAACCCATTTTATTAAGACTCTCGACAAAACAAATCGCGCTGTTATTCAGTTTTTGATTAGTTTTTCTGTCAGCAAACACAGCCAAGAGCTGTTGACAAGTGAATGAATTCAATGCAAGAAGACAGGGGGTTGGCTTTTAAGGGTTTCGGAATTCTTCAATAACCTTTTCAATAGTTCAGCGTTGCCGAGGGATTCACGAAACATTAAAATCTGTTCGTCTACTCGAAATCTTGTGTCTTAAGTAATTTAGATCGGGTGATTTTCATTTATGAAGAAAAGCCTTTTTTGTTCTGATTGTTGGATTGTTATTTTATTTGAGTAAAGATTCTGTATCAAATATGTATCGTCTTAAATCATTTGGTTTCGTAAAAAATGAATAAATTTAAAACTTAATTACAAGACATTGAGTAGTGTATTCTTAAGAAAAGTATATATTTTAAATGCATCTATTTTTATAAAGTTATTGATTCATCTTTATCATTCTCTCCTCTCTCTCTCTCTCTCTCTTTCTCTCACTGTATGTATATATAAAGTATCTATATACTAGAATGTATAACATGCAACAGGTCCTATATAGGCGCCATCAAACACTTAACAATAGAAGTGGTTTACGTAAAAGCAACATAAAAATCCAAGAAAATACAAAAGTATTTGTTTCACAACATATACACTATTTTTTAAACATTTATTAAATTTTATACTGTAAAATATATGGCATCTAATGGTGTAATATGTTTTTAGAATAGATTTATGGTAATTGTAAGAAAAATTACGATCACATTTTCATTTTAGACAGAAATTTAGTAAAATTTTGTAATTATTTTATTTTTCAGTGTCTAGAGATTATTTGCAAGTGCTAAAATAAAGCTTATAGTAGTTGTTTATGGAAACGATTGGTTGTGGATATCGTCATCATTTGGATAAAGATATCAAGATATCAAGATAGATAGATAGATAGATAGATAGATAGATAGATAGATAGATAGATAGATAGATAGATTAATAGATAGATAGATTAATAGATAGATAGATGTATTCAAAATTAAAAAAGAATTAAACTGCATCTCCAAAAAAGTTGTCCATACACTAGAATGCATAACATGCAATAAGTGGTATATAGGCGCCATCAAAACAATTAACAATAGAGTTGCTTTACATAAAAGCAACATAGCAAGCCAAGAAAACAGAAAATTATTTGTTTCACAACATATACACTCATGCGGCAGAGGTACATTCAAGGTAATACCTATCTTTAAAACTCAAGATTATTCATATCTCCTTACACAGAAAAAACTGTATATTTAAATTCAATCCAGCATTGAACAGATCATAACTCAACTCACACAACATAGAAATCACACACATCTGCATGCATGTACGTATACACATGCCTAGAACAGATGCATAGCACACGTGTATGTATGTGTTTATGTGTGTATGTATGTATGTGTATATGTATATATGTGTACATAAACGTATATAAAATAAATGTGGGTGCGCGTGAGAGTGTATGTTTGTCTATCTATCTATCCATCTATCTATCTATCCATATATCCATATATCAATCTATATATATATATATATCTACTTATATATCTATACATCTATTCTATTCTATCTATTTATCTATCTATCTACCCATCTATATTTCTATCTTTATCCAAATGCTGACGGTAGCTATCAACCTATTATTTCCATTAATAAGTACTTTAGTACTAATTTAATTCTGTATATATACATAACTATTCTTTTCTTGCTTTTATTTATAACTTTCGCACTCTTTCTCTACATATATCTATCTATATATATATATATATATATATATATATATATATATGTGTGTGTGTGTGTGTGTGTATGTATGTAGGTATGTATAAAACATAAACACATGTATACCAACGCACACACCTGCGTACACAAACAAAACCACACGCACTTACCAAAATGTACATGCACTCCACACACACACACACACACATATACACACACACACACACACAAAAAATGTTTTTTTTCAAATTTACAAATGTTGGCAGCCTCACTTTAAATATATATATATATATATATATATATATATATATATATATATATATATATTTAAAGTGAGGCTACCAACATTTGTAAATTTGAAAAAAACATATATATATATATATATATATATATATAT
The DNA here is from genome assembly GCA_963556195.1 of Sepiola atlantica. Taxonomy (NCBI): domain Eukaryota; kingdom Metazoa; phylum Mollusca; class Cephalopoda; order Sepiida; family Sepiolidae; genus Sepiola; species Sepiola atlantica. The sequence goes on from OY744517.1 coordinate 142,088,414, forward strand.
ATATATGATTATTTTTATTTACACAGACATGTACAAAATCTGCGACACTGGCATGTCGATGTTATCGATCAACAGCTATTACAAACTGAGATCTCATGAGGCAGAGTTAGAATCCGATCTTAACCCTAGATCATATATATATATATATATATATATATATATATATATATATATATATATATATAATCAAATATGAAACTAAAAGTAAACTTTTAGTAGATAGAACCTATAAGGAACTGGTTTAAGCTCAATATACGAGATAGAGCAAATATAAAGATAGAATAAAGAAGAGTGATAAACATGTACGAATGTCAAGATTTATTTCAAACTTAGATTGTTCAATGCAAGGTATATTCTGTAATAAAATTATGTTTATTATTCTTTCCTTAAGCCAATGCTTTTTAAAGATCGAAATCTTATCACCATAGGAATTATACAGATAGATAAGTTGGCAGTGGAAAAGCCAAAATTCAACATTTGAAAAAATATTATTAAGAAATGGAGAGTGAAAAAAAGTTCGTGTAAAAATCATATGGGGTTTGTCAAGATGGCAATTGTCCGTTGATAAGGTGCCCAATGAAATGCTTAAGGAAAGAATAACCAATATAATTTTATTACAGAATATACCTTGCATTGGATAATCGAAATTTGAAATAAATCTGGACAATCGTACACGTTTATCACTCTTCTTTCTTCTATCTTTATATATATATATATATATATATATATATATATATATATATATATAGTAAGCCAGGAAAATATATTTATGTCAATTAAGCTACACAAAGGCTCCCGCGTTTCATCCACGGGGTGAATCTTTAGGCTAAAATGCATGGAGTCATTATACCGGGTGTTTTTATATACACGGCTAGCTAGTTAACCAATCAGATTCTTTGTTGTTCTCTCAGCCAATCATTGGGCTTCCCACGAACAAAAGTGTGGTTAGTGTTACTTTCTATACCCTGGTCTATTTTTCTGTTTTCTATAGATTTGCCTATATTCTCTGTCTTTGTTGTATCAATATAATGGGTGAATTTTTTTTAACACGTAGTTCTTTGTATTTCTATTTTAGGTTTTAAATTTTAAATTGTTAGGTTTTTGTTTAGTTTAGTTATTTTACTTATTTGCTTATTTATTTATGTATCATTAGCCTAACGTAAATTTATTTCTGTGTAGGCAGCTGTTTTCTATCTCATTTCTTCAGTTTAATAGATTTCGGGGGTCTTTAAAGTTTAGGATTTCAAATTTTATAAAAAAATAGGACACTAATAATTACAACAAAATTAAAAATAAAAGAAAAAGACATATAATCTACTATACACCGCCCTATAACTAGATACTAAAAACTAAACTCGGCAAACAATTCCTAAATCTGATTGAAAAACACTTCCCCCGTAACCAATCCCCTGCATAACATATTCAATAAAAATAACCTAAAACTATCCTACAGCTGCTGCGAAAACCTAGAAATTATAATTAAGACACACAATAACACAATACTGAAAGAACACAGCAGAGAGGAAGAAAACAATAACAAATTACATTAAAAAGTGACAAATATTGCAAAAATAACACTAAGAAGAACAAAAATATAAACAATACAAACAGAAATAAACAAAACACTAATAGTAACAACCCGAATAGAAATGAAAAAGTAAGCAATAAAGAGCAACGATGTAACTGCATAAATCGTACACTTTGTCCACTACAAAATAAATGCCTAACCAAAAGTATTGTATACAAAGCCAACATATTTTCCAAGGAAATACTGAATAACAAGAAGTACTATTATGACCACAAAAGCACATTTAAAAACGGAGAACGTCGAATTAAAACAGCACTAGCAGATCACTATTGTGGGCTCAAAGAAAATGGACGCTCGCCAATAATTGAATGGAAAATAATACGACAGGCCAGTACAAGTAGAAATTTAGACGACCCGTGTAGATTATGTCTGAATGAAAAATTTGTATAAATAATAAGTCACTGTAATGACAGAGAGAAGACAAGATGGAAACTGTGACCGCTACCTCATCACTGTCATTACAGAAGTTCGACCGGATTATTCTGCCGATGAAGTGCTTGTGCTGTGGGAATTGAAAAACGCACCAGATACGTTGCATTATAATGTTGATTGATCGCTATTATATAGAAAAATCATCGCAGTAAAATTGTTGTTTTATAATGTTCTTAATTAATGCAGAAGACTTGCAAAATTAATAATATTGGGAGGAGCGACAAAGAAATGTACCGGGGAATATTACCAATTAAGTTTTAGCTGTATCCAAGTGGATCTGACTGGAAAGAACGAACCCATGGGGACTGTAAACTTGTCAAATAACAGGTTTTGTTACTGCACTCTCTATATATGTAGCTGGGTCTTCTTCGATTCCACACTGTAACAAACATCTCTGATCGGTGTTCTGTCTGGAGTTCTGTTCTGTTCGCACGTCACAAAATTGCACTGTTGATATTCCGTTTATAAGCTACTTTTTGCTATTTCCTTGTGATAATTCTAATAATAATAAGAATTTAAATAATAAGAAATAAACGATCATTTACTTCTGGCGTTTAGTTTTTCTCCCAGCAATTTTCAGCAATCTATACCGAGATAGACTGCAGCTTCCCGCACCCACCTCCGTAAAGGTGATGGACCTTGAAAAGTACATCTGCTCTCTGTGAGGTCGTCAATCTAAAAAAAAACAAGCAGTATTTATTTCGCTTCTATTACATATACCGCTTCTCATGACGTAATATCCTGTGACGTAACCATTACTCCAGTATGTTAACTTTTAATGGATGTTCCCACTACTTCAACCTTATGCTTATTCTACCCTCAACATTATTTTTACACACATGTTTTAATCTTGATATATATATATATATATATATATATATATATATATATATTACCGTTATCTACCTCACTCTCCCTTCTCTCTCTTATTCTCTCTCTCTCTCTCTCTCTCTCTCTCTCTCTCTTTCTCTCTCTCTCTCTCTCTCTGTTTCTGTATCTTGTTTTTGTCTTTTTTAAAATGGCGGATCTTGTCTTCACCCGTTCCAGAGACGAAACTGCCTCTCATTAAAACCCACATCTTTTATACTTCCTCAGTCTCGGCTGAGAAACGGGAATCTCGTGATTAAATACGCCAATGATGCATGCGCTGTGTCCACTATTATAGATATGTGGCCGTTCACTTCACAAGATTAGCGTTTCCATAAGAACATGTACAAAAAAAATCGCCTCCTCTTGCTTTTGGCGAAGTAAGTAACCACCACAAAAGTAAAACATCCCTCAAATCATATTCACAAATCTTGATTCACGACTTCTATTCGCCCTAGCAAAAAATACTTAGTTATAATTAAGCAGTATGTGGATATGCAAATTAACTCAATAGTTAATGGATTATATGAGGTATTAATAAATGGTGTTACATGGAACATTTTCATTTGATGAAAATGACCAAATTCTCATATTTCCAGAGTCGGAATTTTTATTTGTAAAACTATGATTTTATTACAAATTCAAAATGTGCTAAGCTATCAAGGCGGCGACTTGGACCATGTGGTCACAGATCTAGGAGGCTGTTGGAATCAACTTGATACGAAGTAAGTGTATCAATGAAGATCGGTCCTGTTGCTTCAGTAGAATGGATTTAAGACTTTGAATAGAATATGCCTTACTTGCTGATTTAAAAAGAAATTTTGAATTAAGATCCGTTCAAGAAAGAGTTTGGCATGACGTTTAGGATAAATTTAGAGTAACTTAGAGTAAAGTAAATTCATCGTTTCCAACAAGATCTAAATATATCTGAAGAGTCTGTCGATTGTTGTGAAACACAAGATATAAAAGGCAATTCTTCTTTGAACTTCTTTGGATTCGTATCCGGCCACCGACTTTGGTATATTGCAGATTTTCCGGTTAGGTTCATCTTTATTATCTTTTATGAACACTCTTTGGTTTGGAGCGCGAATTGTTTCGGAAATGAAATCATTTGGTCCAACAAGTTTGTTTTTTATTTCACAGACAAATTCACCGATTTAGGATTCCTATTTGTTTTGCGAAATTTAAACGGATAAATTTCGCTCTTTTTAGGATTTTGTTCATAAAAAGACAATTTGGTTTCTTAAATTATTTTCCATTTTATCAAGAATAATCAGATTATTTTATAAATTTGCGTGTTATTCAGTAATCATAAAAGTTTTACGGAACATTATGCTCCTCTGAACAAAGTCGATTGCTTCTAAGATTTCGCTTTTAGTTTTTGATGTATTTGATATATATATATATATATATATATATATATATATATAATCTATTTAAAAACTATATGTTACATATTTCAGAAACTTACCGCGGTTTCATTCAGATGAGCTGACATTTTACATTTTTTTTTATCTATGCCCAGTTGAATCGTCAGCGTTCTGAATGAGGTCAACCCACGATGAGAAATGGCGTTATATCGATACAATTCTACAAGCAATCCATAACCCTTCCATAAATTGCATGAACATTGAAACCGAATTCTTCAAATAATGTCCCCACACAAGAAAATTCATGCTAGTCTGAATGGACTGTCAATAATAATACATCACTCACCAATCACTCCCTAAAAACTAATGAACTTCATAAAATTTAATAAAGAAAGAAATAGAATATTAAAAATATAGAAAACCTATAAAATAGCCACTCTTCCCAAAACCTTTCCAAATTTATACTTAATTTTTTTATGTACAACATAACACCTCCGGATAGAGTGCACATACTACAACCACAACTACATCACTTCTACCAATCCATATACAACCTCACCCCATTCACTACAGATAAAATATTAATCAGTAGATACCTTATTTTAATTTTTCTAACATGGCAAATACATGAATCCCTCAAATTAAACACCTGAAAATATAACTATCAAATCTCACAGAATTCAAGGATTTATATATGTTTAAGACCTAACCCACTTCCTTCTCACGCAGACTCTATAATAGATTCATAAACCTTATAAAATAAAGCCAACAGAATTAACTAAATACATAAACACAACAAGAATCCATATGATAACGACAGTTAAAACATTAGATACCCCTAGATGAACCTTTTCATTGACAAAATATATCCTCCATCGAAGTCCAGCAATTACATAACAACCAATCCACTCACACACTCTTATATATATATATATATATATATATATATATATATATATATATATAATTTATAAAAAATAAATTTCGAGAAAAAACTAAACTATAAATAATAAACGAAAAAAAATAAATAAATAAAAGATTTTAACGAATCCCATCCAGAACCTAATCAATAAATTATGCCACTCAGTTACCTCTCAATATAAACACATTTTTGAGGCAGTAAAGCAGACAACATCCATTATAAATAATTAAATCAATTTAATATAACTTAATTACGATTAAGACTCATATATTATTTCTACCCTGACCCAGTACTTATTTTAAAAGAGACACGTCAACAACTCACCGTTTTTAACGGTATATCCATACGCTAGCTCCCTTTATTTTCGTTTTCTCGAGACGATCTTTCAAAATACGAAACTACAAACAAACCAATAAATAAATATGTAAATAAAACACCAAACAAAATAAAACATTTAAAACACAAAACTATAAATAAAATAAATAAATCCGATACACAAATTAAAGCCCGGTATCACCATCAGAAAGAGTCTCCATTATTACAACTTTTAAACGACGTATTCAAAGCACCCCTGTCTTGTATTTTCACTTGTCAAAACACCGGTAATCTCCTACGATCTACAAACAATACCTCAAATAAAAGTGAAAATACAAAACTACAAGAGAATAAAACAATAAAAAACTTAGTAGAATTAAATTTAAACCTTCTGAAAACAATAATAACCTATAAATAATAAATAAAATAAAACTCAATTAATTCCTAACCAATATATTTTTTCAGAGAGATTTTCCAGGAATGCACCGGTTTTTTTATCGATATAACACCATTTCTTTTTGTGGTATGATCTCATTCAGAATGCTGACGATTCCACTGGGCATAGATTTTTTTAAATGTAAAAAGTCAGCCCATCTGGATTGCACCGCGGTACGTTTCTGAAATATGTAACATATACTGTTTAAATAAATTATATTAGCTCTAACTCGTCTGCGATGGAGCTCTTTATAGTCAATCTAGCTGATTTTGTGACTTAACCTCAAATAAATTACTAACAAAGGTGTTTAACTTGGATATTGGGCATAAATAACCTCTCTTTCAGATAAAAATAAGTTTACCAAAATTAGCCTTGCGGAAAGGGGTCAACGGACGCCATCTTTAAAGATTGCCGCCGACTTTAGCCTCCCCTTTCTCAACTCAATTTCTGCAAATTCATCTTAAAAAATACAAAATGTAGCAATGTAAAATTGGATAAAACCAACAGTTTTCATAAAGTTAAATATAATTATAACTTCTGCCTTATTTTTGTCTCTTTTGATGTATTACTGCAGGAGCTTAATATTCTGTCATATTCTAATTTCAGGTTGGCCAAAGTGAAGTACCGATAATTATGGATGCTGACAAGTGTGCTATTTGCAACAATGAACTGTCTGGTTATGAAGAAACATACATCGTCAGCCAGAAGGGCATCGATTCCATTAACAAAGCTTCTGAACAACATGGAGAGAAGATCATAATTCAGATTGGTCAACGGCTTCACAAGAAATACAGACATCGTTGGTTCAATCCCAAATACATAGAAATTGACCGTAAAAGCAGGTCCACCGATTATGAAATGCTATCCCGTGCAATCCGCTCTTTGTGTGTGTTTAACTTTAAAGGACCATAGTCTTTTTTGTGGTTCTGGAGCAACATCTGATAAAAAGAAAAGAGGTGTTGATGTTTCCCATGTAGAAACTATTGAGTTTAAGGACAAAGTGTTAAAAGTTTGTGAGAAAGTCCAAAAAATGATGGCTGGGCATTCACTTTTAAAGGTAGAATAGGTTATGTAGCTGACCTTGTTTCAGAAGAAGCACGTTATCACGGAACATGTTTTGCAAACTTTGATTCCAATAAAATCATTCCTAAGGCATTCTCTTCTGTTGATTCTTCTAAGAAAGAAAACCTTGGTAGACAAATAATTCAGGGAGAAGGCAGGCATTACTGGAAGTTGCTAACTATTTGCAGCAAAATGACGATAAGCAACTCACCATTGTCGATTTTGTTAAAAAAATGGAGGAAATTCTCGAGGAAACTGGCTTTGAACCATACAGTCTCGCATACATGAAATATCGATTGTTAGAACATTTCAAAGACAAAATCATTGTGACTGAAATTAATGGGGAACATAATGTTGTTACATTCTTAAGTACAGCAAGATGTATTATCCATGAATTCTATGCACGGAGCCTCTCAACAGACAATTCAGAATCTGACGCCATTAGAATAATAGAGACGGCAGCCAAGCTTACCAAGAATGATATTAAAAGTATCCATACAAGTTCAGAATATTATCCGTCTAAGAATGATCTTGAACATGATGCGATTCTTGAAAATGTTCTTAAAACATTGTTGATCTTTCTCAGGAAGATATTTGCAGGCAAAGACAATGATTTGAAACTTGCATCAGTTGGGCAAGCGATAATGCAGGCGGCTAGACCCAGAGTTCCCCTTGTACCTTTGCAGTTTGGTTTAGCAGTGGACATGCATGACCAATTTGGATCAAGGTTCTTAATTGACACTCTGAATAAGCATGGCTTCTCTTCATTTTACTCGGAAGTCCAGAAATTCGAAAGAAGTGCTGCTCTTGTTTATGGCGCTGAAACTCTCTCCCCTGTTTAAACTGAATTTGTGCAGTTCGTAGCTGATAATGTGGACCATAATGTAAGGGGTATTGATGGATTCAACACATTCCACAGTGTGGGCATCATAGCATCTTTTACGCCCGTAAAAGTTAAAGAAAAACCAGTTCCAAGTATCCAGGTCCTTTTAGAAGATATAATAAAGGTTGGAAGGATCAACATCAAGTACCTAGATTCACAGCACACCAATAAACCACCAGTGACATTTAAAGAGCTCCAGCCCAAGAAAGTTGTCGATTCATCTGTCAATGTTGACATCCTTTCGGAGGTATCACTAATATCACATCCGTCCAGACCCGCATAGTCAGACCTTATGCAGTCAGTGCAAAAAGGAACATATCCTGGGAAATCAGCCACATGTTCTTGCCAATGATCGACATGGACCCTGGTAAACCCACCTGAGTGTAATCAACGTTATGTTACATTATTGATTTGGCCAGGTAAAACAAAATTACACCAATTCTAACATTTGATCACCTACTTTGGCCCAAAGCAATGATGATAGTTCTAGTCCACCGAAATCATTTGTCTTGCGACTTGGTGGGCTCCATACACAGATAAGCTTTCTGAAGTAAATCGGTCAATTGATGACAGGTTCTGGATTGCAAGAATCTTTTGAACTTGTGTATGCTGAAAACACAGTCAAGCACATGCTAAGTGGCAAAGCAATTGCAAGAGCCGTTCGTGCTCACTTCTTAGTTGATGCTGCTTTGAAGACTATTTTGTTAGCGAAAGCCTATGATTTGCGAGTTTCACATGTCACTGAGGATGATCAACCCAACACTGATGCAGAAGAGTCATTTCCTCAAAATGAAGACCTGAAGGAAGCTCAGGGTATTGAAAGGTCTCCTTGATGGGACTGAGACATTGAATAATGTTCTGTCATCAGAGTCTATGACCAAGATTATCCAGAGAATCAACCATGTGAAGGATGCGATGGTTGACCAGCAAACAGCAAAATTGTGGATTCAATACCTTGATATGGTGAAGATCTTGCAATTGTTTATCAAGGCAGAGCGCACCTGGAACTGGGAATTGCACCTTGACGCTGTAAGGAAAATCCCGACAATATTCGCTGCAGCAGGACACATCCTATATGCAAAGTCGGCCTATTTGTACTTGTAGCAAATGGAGGGGCTGCCAAAAAGCCATCCTAAAGTGTACCAGAAATTTTCTGAAGGATTCCATGTGATTAGACGGAGTGATCGCTACTGGGTTGGCTTGTCAACGGATCTGGTTATTGAGCACGTGCTAATGAGAAGCATGAAGAGATCTGGAGGTCTTACTCATGGCAGACGAATGGACGACATTCAACGATTGTTTTGGACACTATCACTGCCAGTGAGCGCTGAAATCAAGTTTACAATGCAAGAACTAGCAGGCATTCGTTATGGCACTAGTGACCAGCACCAGGAGGCTACTTCAGCAAGAAAAGAGCGAGATGTGAGGGATACATGGAAGCTCCTTGTGTTTCTCCAGACATATGACCCTTTCACGGATGATCCGTCCATTCACAGCATTTCAAGTGGAGTAACTGGAGACAAGAAGGTGAATGTGTACACAGCAAACTCCATAGGAGAGGCAATCATAGCTTCAATGGTTGGGGAAAATGTCCACAAGTACACTTTTAAATGAAAGAATCAGGCAATTACACTTGGGGCAAAGGTTTCGCTCAGCAAAGATGAAGCAGTTGAGACTGATCCACAACTCCTATTCCAGAGACTGTGTGTGCTATCTACCAATAAACCCTCAACTCAGCAAGAACATTTCCAGTATGAGCTTTGTTGTTACCCACCTGCACTTTTTTATTCTTTCGCACTATCGCGAGAGGCAAAAAAAACGGCTTTGGCAGACGCAATATTGGAACTGACTTCCCCTGTACAATCAGGTCCACAGTCTTCAGATCCGCAGTATCTCGTAGATGGTGGAGCACTACTTCAACGCCTCCCATGGTAAAAAATGTCACACATTTGCTGAGACTTGTGGCCAATACCGCAGATATGTCACAACTAGATATGGAAAAGCATGCATCGTCTTTATTGGGTATGAAAGTGGTTCATCCATTAAAGACGCGACTCACCGACGCCGAGAAGGGGGCTCTGTTGGTGTATATATGTCATTGACCCATTTAATAGTGTTCAAATTAAAAAAGGGTGTTTTCCTAGCTAATCAAGAAAACAAATAATTGTTCATCAACTGGGAAAGAGTTTGAAGGAAGCAGGTTGTAAAGTAATTCATGCATCTGGAGACGCTAACGTATTGATTCTGAAGACTTCTCTAGAACTGGCACAAACAGGAGAAACTATTTTGATAGTAGATGACACTGACCTATTGGCCCTTCTATGTTATCATGCCAATAGAGATGATGGTTACAACATCTTCACGCCACAACCAAAGGATAGTGCAAAAAGTGTGAAAGTCTGGAACATCAAAGAGATGAGGAAATCTTTGAGAGATGAGGTCTGTTCCAACATTCTTTTCATCCATGCACTACTGGGTTGTGATTCTACATCCAGTGTTTATGAAATTGGGAAGGCAGCATCCCTTCGAAAGGTGATGAACAATAGAAACTTCCTCAAACTGGCAGAAGTGTTTGGCAAGGATAGAAGTGCAGAAGATGTTATTGAAGCTAGGGAGAAGGCTTTAGTGTGCCTGTACAATGGTAATGATGGGGAAAACATCAATCATCTCCGACTAAGGCGATTTAAGGAAAAGGTTGCAAAAAGCTCAAAGTATGTTGAGGCCAAATCATTGCCACCAACAAGAGCAGCTACGAAATTCCACAGCCTTCGAGTTTACCTGACGAGTGGTGATGGAAACTTTCAGATGGTAAATTACAACCAATTAAGACTGACTTGCCAGCTTGTCCTGTAAATGTGTTGGCTATAATTAGGTGTAACTATACTTCAGGATGTACTACAGCATGATGCAGTTGCGGGAAACATGACATTGATTGTTCAAACTTGTGTGGTAATTGAAAAGGCCTCCACTGCTACAACTCACCCCAGAAAGATCTTGATTATGATGAAGTTACATTTGACTTGTTCTTGACAAGAAATGTTCTTTGGCCCGTTCATGAACTTGTTCTGTGGTGGTTATGCAAGAGCCTTGCCCCAGCATTCGACCAACTGACCATTCCTTTATTGTAAATTTTACTAATTTTGTACCTATTTTTTTATGAAATGTCTGGAATTAATATGAAAATTGTTGCCTTGAAAAAGGCTACTTAGTCTGTTTTTGTACCTTTTATATTCATATTTGTAAACATCAAAACAAAATAGCAGGGGCTATTCATTTTCTGGTGTTAGTTTATCATTAAGCATATAGCTACCTATCATTACAATTTAAAACACCAAGAAAATGTCAAGCTGGCTTGGGTGGGCCCTGTGTGGGTGTTCATGCAAAAATATTTTTATTTCTAATTTAATAACTGTTTTTGTCAGGAAAAACGTTTATTTTGTCAGTAATTGTCAAGAATAATAGACATACTTGTCAGGAAATGTCAGGAATTTTATTCTCGAAATTTTTATATTGTTAAGTCAGATTTTAAAGATGGCGCCCGCTGACCCCTTTCCGCAAGGCTAATTTTTGTAAACTATTTTCATCTGAAAGAGAGGTTATTCATGCCCAATATCTAAGTTAAAAACCTTTGTTATCAATTTGTTTGAGGTTCAGCCACATTTTGACTGGACTATCATTGATTTCTTTTCAATATAACTTGACACACTATATATATATATATATATATATATATATATATATATATATATATATATATATATATATATATATATATATATAACGTAAAATATAATAACACGAAATTACATGATTGTCGATGCAATAATTTATTTCAACCTTGCGGTTTTATTCAAGCATCCAACTTAACAATTACATTTTTGAGACTGATAGAAAACTGAATTTATCCTCGGCACTTTGAACACAATCAGAGGGAGTGGTGGTAGCAGCCAGTTTGAACACCCAATATAGAGCGAGTAGGAATTAACATCCTATATTTAACTAAAGTAATCTAAAGGGATCTTATGGTTTTTTGGGGGGTTTTTTTTATTAAAATAATAACGTCTGAGTTAAGCGCACATATTCTTTCTACATATCCGACCTCGTGACATACGCCTCCATACACACGCACACATATACCTATTCTTAACATCACACACACACAATTTTTGGCTAGCCCGAAATTCAGTTTTCGGCCCGGCAAACGAAAAGAGGAAAGGGAATAGGATAAGACATTTACACATGTTCGCGTGTCATCAGCCGATTGACACTTCTCGTGCCCTCATTCTATCTAGATTCGCGTGTCAGAATCAATTTGAAAATTAAAAATTATTTAAGATTATATTCCAAATGTAATATTTTAATACTCTGATTTTCACAAATTCATCTTACATTAGTTTATAATCTATGGAAGCCTATAATTAATTCTAATCTAATATTGTCTAGTGATAATATTATACACTTAATTTAATTCGCTATCTTATTTTAAGTAAATAATCAGAATAAACGAATATCTCAAAGTACAATTATATCTGCATACATCCCCACATATATATACACCTATCTCTACACACACATATATATATACATACCCATACACACACATACATATATACATACATATACACACACATATATATATATACACACATACACACATATACATATATATATACACATACACACATACACACACACACATACATACATATACACATGCACACCCATACCTACTACCTTGAATTAAAAATTTTTAAGACATCGAGGATAAATGTGTTTCGTCTTTAAGTATTCATTAAAGAACATCCCTACTAAATGAATGTATACCTACACACACACACACACATATCCATACATATGCACATACACACACATACACACATATACATATACATATACACACATATATACGCACATGCACACATAGCCACAGATGTGCAAAATAGAGATACACATACATGTATACATAGACATACACAAATGCACATATGTACACATACCTATACACATACTCAGTCATACGCATACGTACACACATACCTATACTCATATACGCGCACATGCCCATACATGCACACATACACCTGCACCCATGTATATACATATATACATACATACACATACATATATACAAAATAATATATACGGCCTGGAAAGTTTTAAATTGTATATACATACACATATGTAAAATAATACATACGGCCTGGAAAGTTTTAAATAACCGGGGTAAGAGTTTAATTAAATATAAGCATATATTGATAAGGTAAATATGCAGGATATACATACACACACACATATACACACACACACACATACATGCTTGCACATACACAAACACATGCATGTACGTACACATATATATACATACAAAAACATATGTACTTATATATACGCTCCTATTCTTACCATACACACATATACACTAATGCCCGCATACACGCGCATCCGCACGCGCATGCATACATATAAGCAAATATAAGGCTATCTTATTTCAAGTAAGTACTCTGAATACACGAATATCTTAAAGTACAATCGTATATGCATACATCCGAAAAACAACTATAACTAATGTCACCAGGTCAGTAATTACATGTTCATAACAGATATTAATGTAAATATTTATGGGGGTTTACCGTAACTGATCTATTTGGTATCTTCACCGTTACAAATCTAGAGGTCTATCAGATTATTAGATATTGGTAATTTTAAATTTGCATTTATGTCTGCATTTCGCCATCAATTCATCGCGTTTGTTTAAAAGATTATTGCGGTCGTATTTAGGATTCTTATTTTTTCTTCTAAACATAAATTGCATCTCTGCCTAAATCCATTTGGGATATCCGAAAAGCATAGTATTGACCACGAAACCACCGGGTACCGGTTCTCATTTTTCAGAAGCCACCATTGTTTCGCTAATTCTGTTTTGTTCTTGAGATCTGGGTTGTTAAAAGAGTGTTTGTGGTCATAAAAGCGTTGTTTCCAGTTACCCGCGGAGATGCCGATGTAGACTTTATTGTCCCTGTTGTTATCTTCCGGATGAATAGTCGCCTTATACACCACACACTCAACTTTACAGTTACCGTCCAGTGGGCAGTTCTCTTTCACTTGGCAATTACATTTATCTACTGTAACCTTATTTTTACTAGAATTGTTTAGTAATTTACGATTATGGGTGCTGATTATTCTATCCATGTTTTTGGTACAAGAGTAACTAATTTTTATGGTTTTTCTATTAAATATCTTTCTGAGTGGATTATTCATGCTAAAATGCTTATCTACTAGGTTCAAGAATACTTTCCCGATGTTGATGTTAGATAGTTGGCAGTACGGAGGATGGAACCATGTATAAATGTTTGTTTGTTTCAAAAATTTCCTTGTTAGCCGAAAGTTTATTAATTCTAGTATTAATCGTTTTAGGTACTTGTTTGATTATGCAGTTCGGGTGATTAGATCTAATATTGATATATGATAATCACACACCATCAAAACGATTAATACTAGAATTAATAAACTTTCGGCTAACAAGGAAATTTTTGAAACAAACAAACATTTATACAATAGAGCGCTAGAAAAAAGTGGATATAGTGATAAACTCAAATATATCAAGAAAGAAAATAAAAATAAATCCAGGAATAGAGGCCGTAACATAACATGGTTCCATCCTCCGTACTGCCAACTATCTAACATCAACATCGGGAAAGTATTCTTGAACCTAGTAGATAAGCATTTTAGCATGAATAATCCACTCAGAAAGATATTTAATAGAAAAACCATAAAAATTAGTTACTCTTGTACCAAAAACATGGATAGAATAATCAGCACCCATAATCGTAAATTACTAAACAATTCTAGTAAAAATAAGGTTACAGTAGATAAATGTAATTGCCAAGTGAAAGAGAACTGCCCACTGGACGGTAACTGTAAAGTTGAGTGTGTGGTGTATAAGGCGACTATTCATCCGGAAGATAACAACAGGGACAATAAAGTCTACATCGGCATCTCCGCGGGTAACTGGAAACAACGCTTTTATGACCACAAACACTCTTTTAACAACCCAGATCTCAAGAACAAAACAGAATTAGCGAAACAATGGTGGCTTCTGAAAAATGAGTACCGGTCCCCGGTGGTTTCGTGGTCAATACTATGCTTTTCGGATATCCCAAATGGATTTAGGCAGAGATGCAATTTATGTTTAGAGGAAAAAATAAGAATCCTAAAATACGACCGCAATAATCTTTTAAACAAACGCGATGAATTGATGGCGAAATGCAGACATAAATGCAAATTTAAAATTACCAATATCTAATAATCTGATAGACCTCTAGATTTGTAACGGTGAAGATACCAAATAGATCAGTTACGGTAAACCCCCATAAATATTTACATTAATATCTGTTATGAATATGTAATTACTGACCTGGTGACATTAGTTATAGTTGTTTTTCGGATGTATGCATATACGATTGTACTTTAAGATATTCGTGTATTCAGAGTACTTACTTGAAATAAGATAGCCTTATATTTGCTTATATGTATGCATGCGCGTGCGGATGCGCGTGTATGCGGGCATTAGTGTATATGTATGTATGGTAAGAATAGGAGCGTATATATAAGTACATATGTTTTTGTATGTATATATATGTGTACGTACATGCATGTGTTTGTGTATGTGCAAGCATGTATGTGTGTGTGTGTATGTGTGTGTGTATGTATATCCTGCATATTTACCTTATCAATATATGCTTATATTTAATTAAACTCTTACCCCGGTTATTTAAAACTTTCCAGGCCGTATGTATTATTTTACATATGTGTATGTATATACAATTTAAAACTTTCCAGGCCGTATATATTATTTTGTATATATGTATGTGTATGTATGTATATATGTATATACATGGGTGCAGGTGTATGTGTGCATGTATGGGCATGTGCGCGTATATGAGTATAGGTATGTGTGTACGTATGCGTATGACTGAGTATGTGTATAGGTATGTGTACATATGTGCATTTGTGTATGTCTATGTATACATGTATGTGTATCTCTATTTTGCACATCTGTGGCTATGTGTGTATGTGCGTGTATATGTGTGTATATGTATATGTATATGTGTGTATGTGTGTGTATGTGCATATGTATGGATATGTGTGTGTGTGTGTAGGTATACATTCATTTAGTAGGGATGTTCTTTAATGAATACTTAAAGACGAAACACATTTATCCTCGATGTCTTAAAAATTTTTAATTCAAGGTAGTAGGTATGGGTGTGCATGTGTATATGTATGTATGTGTATGTGTGTATGTGTGTATGTGTATATATATATGTATATGTGTGTATGTGTGTATATATATATATGTGTGTGTATATGTATGTATATATGTATGTGTGTGTATGGGTATGTATATATATATGTGTGTGTAGAGATAGGTGTATATATATGTGGGGATGTATGCAGATATAATTGTACTTTGAGATATTCGTTTATTCTGATTATTTACTTAAAATAAGATAGCGAATTAAATTAAGTGTATAATATTATCACTAGACAATATTAGATTAGAATTAATTATAGGCTTCCATAGATTATAAACTAATGTAAGATGAATTTGTGAAAATCAGAGTATTAAAATATTACATTTGGAATATAATCTTAAATAATTTTTAATTTTAAAATTGATTCTGACACGCGAATCTAGATAGAATGAGGGCACGAGAAGTGTCAATCGGCTGATGACACGCGAACATGTGTTAATGTCTTATCCTATTCCCTTTCCTCTTTTCGTTTGCCGGGCCGAAAACTGAATTTCGGGCTAGCCAAAAATTGTGTGTGTGGGATGTTAAGAATAGGTATATGTGTGCGTGTGTATGGAGGCGTATGTCACGAGGTCGGATATGTAGAAAGAATATGTGCGCTTAACTCAGACGTTATTATTTTAATAAAAATAAACAAAAAAAAACCATAAGATTCCTTTAGATTACTTTAGTTAAATATAAGATGTTAATTCCTACTCGCTCTATATTGGGTGTTCAAACTGGCTGCTACCACCACTCCCTCTGATTGTGTTCGAAGTGCCGAGGATAAATTCAGTTTTCTATCAGTCTCAAAAATGTAATTGTTAAGTTGGATGCTTGAATAAAACCGCAAGGTTGAAATAAATTATTGCATCGACAATCATGTAATTTCGTGTTATTATATTTTACGTTATTATTGCTCTGTTTACCACATTGAGCTCTCTTACCCAGATTTCTTCCTGGAATTATTCCATTATAACACTATATATATATATATAGATATATATATATATATATATATATATATATATCGAGAGAAAGAGAGAGAGAGAGAGAGAGAGAGAGAAAGACTGTACTGAAAAATATGAACGCATGGGTATATATATTTTTAATTATGAACCTGGGAAAGTACACGACAACTAGAATTAACTCTTAAAATATTGAAGCTGGAATTGAGATTTGAAGAATTAAGTGTACATTTAATCACACTTAATCACAAGGTTGCTAAAATGGCAGACATATGCAATGATTTGTCTTGACGCTTTCTTAGATATTGGTATTTTAATTAACACAAGAATGACATAAAACTTTTAAAATATTTATTTCGTCTAAATAGTCACTTCAAGTAAACAGAAAATGTGAGGACTTAGGCAAATTAACAAGTTAGGCTAACAGATTTGTGACTTGATTTAGTGAGTCAAAGATTTAGTGACTTAATCACTAAACTTTTATCACTTGATCACTTTATCACCTCATTTTAAAATTTTCTTTTTGAAATAAAGTTGGAATTTTTTTTAATTTTGAAATGCAAAAAAAATATATTTGTCGCTTGAAAGAAATGCCAAAAAAATACTACAATTAGGAACATTTTTTTAAATACAAGTTGGAAAAACTGGTGCTGACAATTAGAGAGAGTCAACTATTAGGAAGAGCTGAATGTAAGTCAATTTTGTCAAAGTTTGGTTTAATTTTTTAATTAAAATAAGGAAAACACATGTAACACAAAAAAATCAAACTTTCGTTACAGGCGCAGTATAGATACATTATTAGATACAGGCAGATTCCATAGCTGAGAAGAGTCAGCAACAGAATACACTCCACTCGAGGTAATGTGATAAAGAGCAATCGCTCATAGATTCTTTACATTTTCTTTAAGCTAATTAAACTTTATTTAATGAATCATCTTATCATTACTGTTTATTATTTATTTTACACTACAGTTAATTCTTCAAATCTCAATTCCAGCTTCAATATTTTAAGAGTTGATTCCACTTACCGTGTACTTTTCCAGATTTATATTTAAGAATATTAATACACATGCGTCCGCATTTTTCAGTCTAGTCTACATTCTTAAAGGCATTGCAGTTTTATAATGTACAGTGTTTTTTTGTATTATAATTTTAAAAAGAAGCAAATAACAAGACCCCCAAAGCATCGGTGACCAGGTTAGACTTGAGTCACCTATACTTTGAGCTTGTGGAAATATTAGTAACAATTGCTAATTTAGTTGAACTATTAATCATTATTGCATCACAATAATGAAAGCATCTAATTCATTAATGAACCAGCCTTGGATTTATTACTTCTTATCCGCTGAAAAAAATAATTAATTAAAACTTTATTTCGTTACCTGCATAAAAGCCATAATAAGAAATTCTAATTAACTTCACTATAATAATTTAGAAGAAAATGAGTATATTTAGTATAATTATTTAAAAACTTTACCTGTTTGGGACAGCCTTACTACATGAGTCACTACTGCCCACAATTGACTATAGTTTAGTGATACATTTAGAGAATGAGTTTGAACATGAAGTTATTTTGAAATAATAAATAGAAAAAAATAAAATATATATTTACTTATGTAATTGATGAAAAAATATTTTTAAAGTTTTATCAAAAAAAGGTATCAGTCTTTTCTGGACAACCCTTCTACATGATTCGGTACTGCCCACAGAGACAAAGTTAAAAATGACACTATTCTATTAATTAATTTAAAGTTTTACTTAAATAAGTGAAGTTATTAAAAATAAGTTAACAAGTAAAATAGATAATGGGGTTGCTTAGAACTTTTACCCCAACTTTTAACCCTCTAAGATCCCTACACATTTTCTTATCATTATTTAATTTTTCTTTTTGTGGTCCTTTGTTCTCTTTTAAATAAAATGTATTCTTTTTCTTTTCAATTATTAGAGATTCAATTATTAATAAGTTAATAATTATAAAAATATTTCTTCTATTAAAACATCATATATTTTTTTAATAATTAAATACAATGTTTCGTATTAGTTATATTTAATAATTTCAAGGTTTTTAAAATACTCATTATATGTCCAAATTAAAATTAAATGATTTGCAAAAAAATTTTAATTTTCAGAATTTTAATTCTGAGATTAAAGTAAAATAAGATTTTTTTTAAATACGCTGAGTATTTTAAATTCAAATATTAATAAATTCAGAAAAACTGATTTTCAGAATAAGTTTCAGAATAATAAAAATACATTTCAATTTCTCAGTTTAGAATAAGTTCAAATAATTTATAATTATTTCAGAATAAATGAAAATATCATAATTTAAGTCATTTAAAACTCATTTTCATTATATCTACTTAATTGATCAAGATAAAATTTTAATTATTTTCGAAAGGTAAAAGCATAAACTTAATGTAGAAAAAACTATTTCTACGTGGCAAAAAACTTTTAAAACGAAAAATGTTCTCACTATGGCTAAAAACCACAGAAATTCAGTGAATTCTGAAATTTGTAGAAATCTTTTTTGTTAATCTTTTGAAATATTTATATCACTTTTCTAGAACTATTTCAAAGATCTTAAGACACTGGATTTAAAAAAGATTACGTACATTTTACTAAAAGTTTGATAATTATCTAAAAAATGTTCGTGCGATCAAAAACATGTCCGAGTAATCAGAATAGCAACAATTAGTTTGCCGACAGAAAACTATGTCTGGAACTTCATAATCACTATAATATTTAATTATATTAATTTCATCTAGAATTTTTAATTTTATATAGAAGGTATAGATTTATAATAGAACATTATTAGAAAACCATCTGTCAGATGGTTTTCTAATAATTTTCACTTAATAATTTATAGTTTTATTAGAATAAATGTAAACAGTTAATCTATTTTTATTAAAAGGTTATTTTTACAGTTTTAATTGGTTTCAATAAGATTTTATTTCCCTATCTGATTTTAAAATTACATTAAAATTCTTTAAATATCGACCAAGCTTTATCCTTTTTTATTTTGTTTTAATTTAAAAATTATAAACTTTAATTTTGAAAATTACATTTTATTTTTCGAAAGTAAAACTGGAAACTGAATGATTGTCTGTAAGTAAAACTTAGATGACGTCATATAGTGGATAGTGGGTGGCGGTGAACATCTCGTGTGTTTAATTGTGTATTATACTTTTGCCCTACCATACATTTGAAATTAATTGTTAGTAAAATTTAGACCACTTTTTAAAATAATTTTTTCGGAATGTTCCAGTTTCTCAATTTTTCCAATTTTGTTTTGTTTTCAAAATAAAAGAATTCATGCGTCAAAGACAAGTCAATTATAATTTTAAACTTAAACTCAAATATTTAACAACATCGTGTAGCATGTGGTGTCCCAAGATCAACAAAAACATTTTTGCGCATGCCGCTCTTATATTAAAGAAACCATAAATATTCTAAAATATTTATTTTTAAATTATTTATACAACTATACTTCCCTCAAACATTCATTTTAAATATTATCTTGGGGGAGTGGGGCTTTTGATACATTAAGATTTGCTAAGAATTTTAAAGCAAGTTTAAATGGATTTCTATTCGACAGTTTACATACTTCCAAATTCCTTTCAAATGTAGAACACGAAGTAATGAATTTATTATTTCAACTATTAGCAAAATATTAAAATGGCTGACTTGTTTACGAATAAACCGAAATGCATTATGTCGGATCAAATCTCGTAAGAGAATTTTAATTTACCACTTTTTATTAATATAATAATTGGAAAAAATGGTACGTTTGTAGTCTACGGACCGGGTGGAAATAATAACATTATTTAGAAAGCCGTTCTCAACATTATGTACTTTCAATTAACAATTTAATAAACAAAAGATATCGTAAAAATTGAATTTAACTTGAAAATACTATCTACAAAATAACCCGGTCTGTAAACTGCACAAGTACCAACAGATAATACAATAAGTGTTATTGTTTGGTTGAGGGGGGGGGGCGTATTTATAACTATATCTACAATCTACTTTCAATCGATATTTATTTGATAATTACCGAATTTTCCTACTTTGATCAAATTGACGAATTTTCCTTTGCCGGATTTTTTATTTGCTGAATTTTCCTTTGACGAATTTTCCGTTGCACCGAAGTAAACACAAAGTAAGTTTTTAATGTGTGGAAAATTCAGATCTTTAGAAAGCGGAACTCTGGATTGTAACAAAAATTTCATCCCCGTAGGAAACTGTCAGGTTAAAGGGTTGATTCACTACGGGAATGAAACGTGGAAGCCTCTGTGTAGCTTAATTTCGATAAATATATGTATATAACTTGCTATTTAGTCTTACTTATGTGTTGAGCACTGTTGAATTAAATACTGAACATCGATACATAATATATTATATCGTTTTATAATATTTTATGTGGACACATGACATAATATATATATATATATATATATATATATATATATATATATATATATATATATATATATATTAGCAAAATATCCGTCCGGATAGAACAGTTTCGCCACACTTTTATGCCCCCTTATGAAGATTAAAATCAAGATATAATTTTGCTAAACCTTGTGTCGAGAATCCTTATTCCAATTTTGATCAAAATGCATTACATTATTTTAACTTCAGAAACTGTCGAAAATTTAAGGCATAACAGGTTTTAAGAAATTGAAATTCATGGAATATGTCTTAATTAATTTCTGACTAGTGATCAAATTTAATTCAAATCTGACATATTTGAATTTTCAAATGGGAGGTTGTGCCAATATTATGCTTCTTAAACCTATGAAAATTACCCCCTAAAACTGACATTTCTGGGATATTTATTAATTGATGTCTAATACGCATTGTCAAAATCTGAATTCTCACAGGGGGCGTTCACCCCCCTTTTTCTCCTATTTGCATGAAACTAGATCACACTAAATATAGCCCACATTTGTACAACTTATGTCTAGCAGCTGTGTTCAAAAATGCACAATGACCGGTTAATTACTCTAGGAGTGACTTTTGTACATACAAATATGTAAACATATACACGTACGTAACTTTACATACAAAGAGAAGCTCAATAGTTCTCTTATGATAAAACAGAGCTTAATATAGTTTAGAAATTGTTAATTGAGCTAATGCCAAAGGAAAAGTTCACAACAAATCAGTTTACAATCGTTTTGAAATTATTTTAATTCAGAACGAAAATTCAGAAAAAAACGTACAAAATTTAAAATATCGTTTATTTTTTTATTTTTTTGCGAAAATCAAAAAAAGCAGTTTATGACTGAAAAGTAACATATATTCAGAAAAGATTAAAGAAAATTATATGCACAACTATATTGACAGAAAAATAAATTGGCGATGAAACCTTTCTTTTGGAATTGGATTAAAACTATTTTAAAACGCAATATATATATATATATATATATATATATATATATATATATATATATATATATATATATATATGTATTAAACGGTTTTTTAAACCAATAAAATGCAGAGACTTTTTTTTAAATAAACATATTTTTTATTTAAAATAATTTTGTTAACTGCATTTTACTGGCTTCAAAAACCGTTTCAAATTACAAAATTTAAATGCATCTTATACAGTGGGAACAATTTACTAATATATATATAAAGTGTCAAGATTTTAGTTATTTATTGTTTTTATATATGTGCCTTTATTATTTATACTTTTATATGTTTTGAGCGGTTATTAACACAAGAATATTTGTTAAACGACAATGTTTCTCCCGTTGTAAATCTTCGGCCTTCTTGATATGCGTTTAGTCGTTGTCGGTAACTTATGGGAATTTCGAACTGACTACTTTAGAGACATCTCATTTTTAAGTGACCCCTTTAGAGTCTTACAATTTCTAGATGACCTCTTTAGACTCTTCTAATTTTGAGCTGACCCATTTAGACTCTTATAATTTTGAGCTGACCTCTTTAGACTGTCTTAATTTAAGATCCATACCTTTTATAGATCTTAGATCGGTTACCTTGTATTTTTTATTGTTCCTTCACCGTCGATTGAACGCACAAGAAATATTTCACTCGAGAATATCCCTTAACCAACGCCTTTGTCAAGTAGGAAAATCTAGGAGTTTTTTTATAGGATTTATAACCCCGTTTCTAGAGTGACTATTTACCTCTACTGGTATCACATGCTATATACTTATGTGGTAAGCAATTTAATATTGATGATATTATTATTATTAGCATTATTATTTCATAATTTTGTTTGCTATCTCGTCTGCTTGCTTGTCACCATGCACACTTCATCTGAAAACGTGAGAAAAATAGAACCATATAAATAAGTAAAAAAGAAAGAGAGATAGAGAGGGGAGAGAGTATCTATTATGATATAATAATGAAAGAGAGAGAGGGAGATAGTGGAAAAGAAAGAGTGAGGTGTTATATTATGACATAAAATTGAGAGTAGAAACGCTTTCTACTCGAACGAGAACGTTGTTTGTTGTATATGGTCTCGGACTGCATTGGGGAGTTTTCCTCGGGTTTGACTCTTCTTCCCATGAAGAGATATGTCCGAAGGACAACGGAGCTTTGATATCAAATATATCCAATGAGCCCAATCTACACAAAGCATTGGTTTGCAGACACCATGTAACACGCCTTCGTCCTTTTTCCTATCAATAGTAACAGTTCCACCGGGCTAATATCTAAGTTACGCATAAAGTCTAGCTGGACAGTTTTCAGAGGCTATTGAAGACCCGCCTTAAGGGATATTTTGAGAATGGGAACTTGTTCCTACTTCCAGTTTCGTCTATGTCAACCTTGACACCATTGATATATGCCATATTCTATTACATGTTACTGGCTTTTCTTTTGTGTATAATAGATTATGTCGGAGCTAAATGATACGATTTCTTTTTAATATATAATGATTTAAGATATTTTCTTTCAAATTCTTCTTCCGAAAAAACGTAATGGCTTGTACAATTAATCTTCTTTAATAAGCAAAATAATACTAAACAAACAAAACCTAAATTTTAATCCAGACTAGATAGTTTTACACCACATTCACGACAAAACTTCGTACCGTTCCACTTCCTGTTAACATCGATATTATATTTTAAAAAAAACATTCATTCGACTTAATAAGCGTATCACATATTAAAAAAACATTTTTTCACGTCATATACGTACAACGTATTTCAAATCTAAACTTTTATTTTTTCTTCCTAACAGCCATCTATAGAATGTATTAGAACAATAAAGACGAAACGATCATTGTTTTTTTTCGTTTTTTTTATTAAATGTTCATAATTTTCTCTCTATAATTTTTACTTTGTCCCACGAGTAGATGTTTCCCTTTCGCCACAACGGCTAATGTATTAAATTTTAAATGTATTTAACGAGTGTATCAAATTGAATTTTAAATTATTCAATAAAATACAAATTTATTATTTTAATATAAATGTTGCTTTTAGGTGAAGGATGAAATTTTTAAATATTCGAAATTGGAAAAATAAAATCGATGAAGTAAAACAAACACGAAAAAATGGTGGCAATCGAATGAATATATAAAAGCACTTATTAATCGATTATTTATTGAAATTAAAAATTCAATCGCATAAAATTAAACGAATTTTTTAAAATTCTATTTAAACATAATTTAAATACGAAATGCAATCCATCAGAATGCATTTCGGTTTCTTCGTAAACAAGTCAGCCATTTTAATTTGATAGGAATTTGGGAGCATTTAAATTGTCGAATAGAAACTCATATCAACCGGCTTTAACATACTTAGTAGGTCCTCATTTATTAAGATGTTGAAAGTGTTGGATACTACACACATCTACTAATTTCATAAATTGCGATCAAAAAAACATTTCATACCTTAATAACAATTTGTTTGAGTTTTATAAAAAAAACATTTGGTTTAATTTATAATTTAATGACCAAACGATACATGTATGAATAGTGTCTTTTTACGGCATTTCATTTTCATTATACATCGTGCATTTAATCCTAAAATAATATATATATATATATATATATATATATATATATATATATATATATATATATATATATATATATATATATATACACACACATATATAATGTCAAGTGTTAATAATAGTTGCAGTTTTCAAGGAATCAAATTGTCATATTATTCAGTCTGAAGTGATTAGATTAAAATTATATGTTACTTTGTGAAATAACTTAAATTTATTGGCACGTAAAGAAGCGAAATTCATTTAATATATTTAAAAACTATATGATGTTCTTTTTATAAGAGAAAAAGAAAAGTTAACCAATATTATCTCAGAGAATTTTGTATTTAAATCCGTGTGTACACATTTAAATACATAAACTATTCTTATCTATAAGATTTAACATAACCAAATAATTGTAATTACACGTTAATCTTGTGAAAATAATGATGAAATATTCCTTTAAAATCTCCTATTCTTATTAAAACTTACAAAGAGTAATAATATAGCATTAAAGAGTGAGACTGTCGGCACGAGTTAAAAATGATTCTCCCCTTACCTTAACAAAACGATCGTACTCTTTCCTATGTATTCAATAATACAACTGTTAACAGTTCATTAGTATTAATATATTTAGTAATTTAATTTGGGAACCTGAGATTTCCAAATTCTAAAATTTATCCAGCGAACTCTATTATAGTTCTCGCACTAGTATATAATAAACACACATAAATTAGAACATACGACATGAATAAATTTAACTTTTAAACCCATATTTAATCAAAATAATAATAATTCGGTAAAAGGATTGCATTTTTTTTCAATACGAAACAAAAATCAAAATCAAAAACTCCGAGTAGATATAGTTCAAAAATCAATTGCTAGAACATATATAAAACATTTTTAGATCATTCTTAAGAAGTTTTAACATTTTGCCTGAAATTTTCGCCAATAATGAATGGACGATAATTATATGTTTATATTACTTAAATAAATAACATTATTTTTTTCTTTTATGAATTAGCTTTAGGCTAGATTTTCTTTGCAAATCAAAACAGATTACCAGGGAAACATTTGAAGTATATTTTAATGCATTTCTTCAAATAGTGCGGGAAATAATTCACTCATTCGAAACAAATTTTAAGGAGTTTTAAAGACGACGTAATGGAAAAAGATGAAAATGTATTTCATAGTAAAATTACGAAAAAGATGACTTGAAAGTATATTGATTCATTATAGAAGACAAATTCGAGCTTTTGTCCGTCTGGGCACACCATCGTATTGGTTTGAGAATAGATCGATGCAATCATTAAAAGAATACACATCTCCAGATGTTACATTGGCCATTTAAAATAATAACATTTGTCTTTTTGTTTACATATAATATTACAATTCAAAACACAGTCAAACATCGAAAGACTGATTCACAAAACTACTGAGAATTTTCTGATTTTATCACGTTAATAAACTTGGGATTGTTTGCTTACCATGCTTATTTGTTTTTTTTTTATGAATAGACATGTGAAGAAGGTGATGTCATATATTCAATGACCGTGGGTCCATTAAACGGCATATAATCATAGGAAGTAAGTTTTCTAAAAGGTCAATAAGTCAACGGGACATATGTTGAAACAGAGAAATGGCAGTAAGAGACACGTGAATTCTGTGACTTGATCGATGAACCTCGGTAGCGTTTTAAGTAGAAGTTGTCAGTAGCGAGACGAGGAAAGAACTGTACAAAAATGTAGCATAATAAATGAGCCCCTCTCTGTCTCTCTGTCTTTGTCTCATACTCTGTTTTTAAAACAGTGAATAAAAGAACAAGATGTTTGCATTATAATCGTTCGTGTTAGATAATTGCAATTAATAACGACCGAATGTGCATCGCCTTACTAAGTAACCCCCAGTCGATCCAGCCAAGAAAGGTTTACATTCTTTATAGTTGAGAAATCATCATCATCATCATCATCATCATCATCATCATCATCATCATCATCATCATCATCATCATCATCAAAAGAACAAATCTGCTCGAAAAAGTGATCATCAGAGACGAACTAATGCATAACAGTAAGAATAGGGGGATGTAAATCATAAAATATTTAACTGTTATTGTGTATTCCAAAAATTAGTAAAAATAAACAAGTCTTTTGTGTTTATATACTAAGAGTTCATCACTTACCAGGATAAAAAGTTAGTGATATTTCTAATTGGATAATCGAACAATACCATGAAGGATTGAGAAATATGATTAATTCACAGGACGACATATTAGTTGACATTATGTGTGAAAACGACCATGTTAATTTCTGTAGGGAAACATTCCCGCGGTAGCGTTTCTTCCACAGGTGGTAAGTTCTTAGAAATAAACTTTGTTCATTGAAGTTTCGTTTGATTTTAGGTACAGAGCAGTAGAAGGACGAGTTCTTGCTGAGAAGGTCTGGGATGCAGAGCATGAAGCTCAGTTGAGAATCTACCATGGAAATATCGGTAGAGAAGGGAAAGACTAGTAACGTATTTTTTGTAAGAAAGGGGTTGCAGAAAAGAGAAGATATCATCTCTCACTAGATTGCGAAGTCGATTTTGTACTCTGTCAAGGCAAGAAAGAGTTCTCTGAGTTGCACCTCACACGATGTGGCAATAGTGCTCCGTCTTAGGATGCAACTGACTCTTATACAGGTAGAGGATTGCATTAGAAGTCAGGTACTTGGGTGTTTTATTTATCTCATCAGGTGATGAATCTAATTTGTGATTATTTACTATGTTAAGATCGCTAATTATTTACAGTGAAATATGTGTTAGCATTATTCGCAAACAGCTTTTATTTACTTCAAATCATGTTTCAGTCAAATAATAACATAAAACGAGTTAGTTATAGTAACTTTAACTTATTTAAATATATATTTAAACTACATAAAAAATAAACGATATAAACTTATATAAACTTAATATAACTTATTAATTAATTAATTATCTATTACACCGGCTGTTCTTACACAGGAGAAACTGCACCGGTTGTCACTATAAATAGTGCGAGTCACCAGAGACACAGAGAAGACAAAGCACAGTCTTGTAACTGTCTAGCCAAGTGCTAGTCCCTTTCTTACTTTGTTAATACACTTGTTAAACCAACCATCGACTTGACTTCCTTTATTTATTATTTACTGTTGGACAACTTCACAACATTATCAATTATTAATTAATTAATTTAATTAATTAATTATTATTATAATTATTATAAGTATATATTATATTGAGCATATTATATGTTGAGCATATTTTTTATTTTTATATTATATTATATAGAATAATTATATTAATTATAGAAATATATATAATATATTTTATAAACATTAAACATTATAGAAAATCATAGAAACCTATAGGAATACATGGGATTTAAAAACATAGGATTTTTAGGATTAACATATAGAAACATTATAGAAAGTATATTTTTAATTTATCATTTATTATATAAAAAACATATTATATATTGAGCATATTATATATTGAGCATATTATATTGAGCATATTATTATATTATATAATTATTATTATAATTGAATTAATTAATTATTTATTAATTACTTATTAATTATTAATTAATTAATTAACTAATTAATATAACTTATATAAACTTATAAAAATATTTAAATATATATTTAAACTTATTTAACGTAACTGGTACACGTGAAACAATTATTTAAAATAGAACAATCCAGATGTCTTTTTAAAGTTAGTTGCTTCTTTAGTGAATGGTTCTTAGAAATGTGATTACTTAATGACCAGAGTAACACATGACTCATAAAGTCTCGGGCCTTACTAATATTTTTGGAAAAATTCGACTTTATTTATAAACATAATCCCTTTCTAATATAATACACCGATTCCAACGCGTATCTCACATCTCGATGACATTTTTCTAGCACAATTGTTCTTTGGTCTCAAAATATGCCTCATTTTCCGATATCACTTCTTCATTGGAGCCAAATCTCTTTGTCTGGAGCATTCTTTTGATGTCTGAAAACAGCCAGTAGTCACTTGGGGCACGATCTGGAGAATAGGGTGGGTGCGGAAACTTTTTGCGTTTTTGGACCACCACTCACCATTTGGATTATTTCTTAATCAACCTCTTTGATCTCTGGCCTGGAGCTATTTTAAGCTTGTTGACGTGGATGAACTGTATAGGTTTACAAAGAAGTATGTTTTGGGCCGATACATTTGATGTTTTATATACCTTTATGTATTTATATATATTTTTTTTTTATATATTTTCAAAGGTTAATTTTTATTACCTGCAGTAATGTAATTGCGGTAATGGTCCTCTGAGGAGAAGATTTTCTTTGAAAACTCATGAGTTAAGGACTTTAAAGAACTTTGCCTGAACACTGAACTGTAATGAAATGTGATTCGAACTTATTCTATTCTTTCACTTTATCTATTGCTATTAATGCTCTATCCAGTATATTGAGTTTTATTTTTATCCGGATGTTCACTAATTAAATATATTAGTTGCCTCTTATATCTTTTGTTGTATTAACCTTATATATATATATATATATATATATATATATATATATATATATATATATATGTATGTATATATATATATATATATATATATATATATATATATATATATATATATATATATATATGGGTTTGAATATGAAGATTTATTTAGCTTTAAAAATGTTCATAAGAATCTATCTGAACTATATAATATATATATATATATATATATATATATATATGTGTGTGTGTGTGTGTGGGTGGGTGGGTGGGTGTGTGTGTGCATATATTACAGTCAAATAATCTGAAATTGCCTTATATAAAGTAGAGGTTTTATAGATAAATAAATATAATTATATATGCATTAGAATCAGAATATATGCATATATATATATTACATTAGAGACAGAATATATATATATATATATATATATATATAAAGGGAAAAATAGTATTAAGATATGAGATATAACTTTAAAGTAAAACCTATCATGAAGAGTTGATGCTCGATATAGGAGATTGAGAAATTATATAAACAAATAAATGATGAGAATAAAAATTGTGCAAAATAAAATCTCTATTAATCATCAATTGTTCAAAACAAGGGTTTTCAAATTTTATTATTCGATCCTTAAACCATAGGTTATTCAAAATATGATATTTTATCGTCAGAGGAGAGTAGACAGTTAAGTTGGTAAAAAGAGAAATTACCACAATGTCTATATTTGAAAATATATAAAAATATACACAATATAATGTGCAATAAGAAAATGTAAAAACTATAGGCAAAAGTTCAACGTTGAAGGTGCAAAAAGAGTTCGTAGAAGCAGATTCGAGGAAAGGTAAAATCTAGTCCTGTTCTAGCAAAGAATTCGATGATTTCTTAGTTTTGTGTGCTGTTGTGAAACATTAATTGCAGGGGCCCTCGGTAGGATATGATTTGTGATTGCATTGTTAACAACCCATGTATTTTATTTGTTTGTGACTTGTGAGACATTCAGACCTCCCCTCGGAAGGGAGGTAATGTAACAGCAATTCAGAGTCTCTATGGAAGCTTAGATGAAGCACGACGCGTTTTAAAGATGATCTGACCAAACGATAATAATTAAGCCATGCGCTTGTAAAATAATTGACTCTTTCTCTCTCGTTCGTAGTTTTCTTGTAAATATTTTGCAAACATTTTATCGATACAATTAGTAGCAATAATCTATCCAATAAGGGTAGATCAAAACGATTCATTACTTTCAATTCCTTAAAAAGCGACATTCGAAGTTTGATAATTGCATAACATTCCGTGTTAGGTTCATCGATCCCACTCTAATTACCTATTACCTTCTGGTTAACAGACAATAGCGGTTCGCTCATTGACACGTTGTAATTAGTTAGCTCAATTGATAGTGACGTCTCTCAACAGTATTAGTAGCAGCTATTCTCACAACGTTTCGGCTGAAGTAACCTCCGACCTTCCTCAGATGCGGTACCCTTTATTTAATCCACGGGAGTAACTTGCACTTGTTCCGTCAGCCATGATAAGTCTTAAGTAATTTGTAATTGTGTTCTTAGTATCGCCTTTCCTAAGGCTTGAACTTTCAACCTCCACAAGATTGTCACTTTTTTATGGAAATCGCTCCAGACAAGGCATGAAGCCAGTTGATGTAAGGAGCTAAAAAAAAAAATATGATTATTGCAAAGACAAGAGATGCCGATTAGCCTTAGTCTTGAAAAGACCTAGGGCTATAGGTAGGAGAAAAACAGTCAACTGGAAGAGAGTTCCACAATCCTGCAGTTCTCTGAAAGAAGCTACTGGAACTGATTATCACTTAGCACTTTTATCCGTTGTGTCACAGGTCCTTGCAAACAATTCTAGTATGAATTTTAGGAGTGTGGAACTTATTCTTATTTTAGATGTGTAGTAAGCTGAAATCTTATGAGTAGAACATCCAAGATGAGAACAGTCGTTCCAATCCAAATAATATAAAGTTTTTTCTTGTTGAGATGGTAGCAGCTGTCTACCTCTTTTTTCTATTATAATGTAAGAAATAAATGAAAACATCGATAACATTACAGTCGCTCAATGGCGTTCAAGTTTTATTCTTTTACAGCAGTGATTTGTTTTTCATCGTAGGCTTGTCCCTTTCCTTCTTGAGATTTCACGGATGGCTCTGCTCTTGAGGAGAAATCAACTCTGAAACTTCTTGGTCTTTCTTTTCCATCAATCCTTTCTTGATATATTGCTCTTTCTGCTTCTCGTGAAGTAGGTTCTCTCTATCGCTCCAAACACTTACTCACACCTAAGGTTATTCTCTATCTTTACAAATCTACTATCATACATTGTATCGATTGCTGTTGTTATAATTGAGCTGGTGAATCTCTGTCCCATTTGAAGGTTTTTGATAAGGTTCGGAAGCGTATATATAATTTGGTTTACCCCATCTTTTCTTCTTCTCTTACAGATGTGATTTTGCTAGTACTGATCTTTTCTATAAATACTATTCTGGCATGTGTTCTTCAGAATTGTGTGATCTATTCCCTGCTTCTTTTGTTACTGCTCTTTGACTTGTTGGTCTAGTGGTCTAAACAAATTCGCTGTTTTTATACCTCGTTATAATGCATCTTTCTATTCCAGTAGCTTCTTTCCAAGAGCTTCAGGTTTGTGGAACTCTCTTCCTGCCGTGTCTAGAGTGACTGCCATAAAAATTATGTAAGCGAATACAAAGCTTCGAAACTAAACGTCAAAGATCAATCAGCTCGCCTTCCCAAAAATAAAACTTTGCTATCTTCTTCGCCACATGTCACTTCGAACTTCATGTCTATAACTTCATATCCTGACACGTGGCCAGAGTTCTAATGTTTACCCTTTTATTGAATTTTTCACTTCTCTTATTAATATAACCTAATGTAGATAATACCGTTTTAACATTATTTTTAAACACCCGCATACGTTTATGTCACAATTTTATGTGACTGCAACTACTTGAATCCGTGGAATTTTCTAACCAACACTGATGAGAAAATCACAACGCTAATGACGTGCAACGTCGGAATTTTTAAAGCTAAAACACAAAGTTTTCTTTTATTCAATTCTGTTCAAGTATTTACATAAAATGTTCATCTTATTTTTATGGTTGATTTTTGCAAACGTCACCAACGATTATCAGAAAACTCTTTTATATTGTCTCCATTATGTTTGCATTGCTTTGCCTTCCTTTTTATCGACAGCGATGTATTCTTAACGATACTTGCAAATCTCGACCGTCGGTTTGTAACGAAGTTCTCTTGCATTTTCTGCGATCAAAGTACATCATTAGAAACGTCTTACGAACAAAGAAAAAAAAATAATAATAGGGTAAGATGGTGAATCGATACAACCAGGATGAGGGAAATAAACTATTTCAATTAAATCCATTTTCACCCAGAAGCGTAAAACGTCATTGATGTCCACCTGAAAGATGATAAAAATATGGAGTCATTTTTTTTTTGTGATCTAAAAATGATTTTCTTCATTTGTGTATTTGCTTTATTCCCCCATCACATTTCTTTCGTTTTTTATTGTTCTTTTGTTTATTTAAACTATTTTTACGCGAAAGTTGTTTTTTGTCATTCAACAATACGAGCTGCCGATGGGTTCATTTATTTGTGGAATGTAAATTTGACAAGGTTATAAATTCTTAAATAGTGTAGAAAAAAGACATGCTTTGATAACTGCCAGAAAGACAGACTGAAAGGAGATATTTTGTGAAATCTCAATATTTTTATCCGTCTAATCATGTACGTATGAAATGTCATTTAATAATTAATACTGCAATCAACTTAAAATCATGCCTTTCCCTCTTGAACGTTGTCATGCATGCGGGTGTTGTAGTGATACACATTGATATTGATTTCCTCTAGCAGAGAAATACTGTAATGAGGTTGTTTGGTCAACTGATGACCAATTAGAGTTTTCGACGTAGCCATTTCTACCGGAGTTTTTATGATTTTCTTCTGAGACCTTTGGGATTTGCAGATCTAACAGAAAGATTCCAAACAGCAACTATGTAAGACTCCTACATTCTCTTCTGCCACCTGTCGACTAGACACACCGAGCACGGCTATCATCACTTGACGATATACACCTTCCAAAATAAGAAAGAACTAACGGTCGCCGACACATACCCGCTCTACTTAATTCCTTTCAAGAAAAAGACAAATTCACAATTATTACTTCTGACTACATACACTCAACTGTGTATGCAATATATATTCGTATATTATTATAGATGAAATAATGCACTTCTATAATCCTGCCAGATTGTGAATAATTTCGGTAGCTATAATAGAAAGCAATCTGGCATGTACCTCAATTAAACTATTTAATTACTTAATTAAACACATGGTCTTTTAGAAGATGCATGATTTATTCATTTATTCATATTAGTCATCTGCATCGTCCATGAAGCTGAAAAGTTAAATGAGGAGATGAGAAGAGTGTTACAGAGATAGTTACTTGTTTTATAAGCGCATGGCTTAATTATTTTCGTTTGGTTTGAGCATCTTCAAAACGCGTTTTGTCTCATCGAAGCTTCCATTGAGACTGAATTGCCAACCGCCACTGTATCTCCGCCATATCGATAACATGATTTCCGCCTACTTTACCGGCTTCCAACTCCCACAATTCTACGGGATCTTTGTCTAGAACATATCCTGTTTCCAACATAAACCAAAATCCATCCGAGCAATTGTATTTAGTTAATATGTATATACTTGCAAATATACTCACCATTATTTCAGATCAGTTCTATGATATACATTCAATAACACTTTTAAAGCCTGTGATTCATAAGTTTCGCATTTTATTACTGAAAACCTAACGGATACAATTTTGTATGATCTACCTGGAGTAAAAGAATGCTCACATTGATGGGGAAAAGAATATTACGAACTGACTTATTCTCCAGCATGCAGAAAATATAATTGAGATGTAAATAACTTACAGGTAACTACTTTCCATACTATGACTCGTTGCTTGAACAAAAGAGAGGAACTATTTTTTAACACAATGAGAAATGAATATTTCGAAGCAAATCTCTGTTTATATGTGTTCAAAGGTATAAGTATTAAATTGCAATACACTTTTAGTGCATTAAGATATAACACTGAAGTAAACATGTATCTATAAAGTCAAGCACTTTTTTAAGCCTGAAAATGGTGAACTTAAACATTTAAATATTTCATCGAAATCTAATAAATAACCTATTTACTATTGTGTTCAACTTGATTTTTAAACCCTATTACTAGAAATTAGAAATATCCATTTCTACACTTTCTTCTCACAAGTCAATATCTTTATTACACACCGCCCAATTAAAATATGTTTCTAAATTAAACTATCTATATATATGTTCAAATGGTATAAGTATTTAAATGTGAATATACTTGTGATTTATGCAACGATATTAAAGAACTAGCATGTTTTTGAAAGTGGCGATGGTGGTAATAATAACTAGTTTTGGTTTACTACTAGTTTCTGTTTCAGAATATAATTTTTGTATATTAGTTCACGCTTCAGAATGTTACAAGATTAATATGTCTATTAATTCGTTTCACGACATTTTAAGAACGTTATGGTTATCCGCTGTCTTCTTATTCTTGTTCGAATGAAGAAAACTTATTTTAACCACTTCGTAACTGACAAAACTTAAAACTTCTGTCTGAAAAAAGAAAAAAGAACAAGAAATAAAAAAAATCTGATTAAAAGTAGAAAAAAGTTTTACTCTGAGTTTTACCTTTTTTTAATGCATATTGAATGTGACAGTTACGAACGAGAAGAACAAATTGAGTGACTTTAAGGTCGAATTGTTATAACGAGAAAAAACGATCCGATACTGTCTAGAGTTTTCTGTCAGACATTTCAATCTGAGCTGTAATAAAATCGTTCTTTTAAATGTGTTCCAAATAAAAAATAATATTACTTACTTTATTGCATAATCCTCAGAGGATCTTTGCACACTTTCAGGATACACAATCCTTCCCTATTGTCCAGTGTTTTCTCAATATTTCTACCGTTGAAGATCTGATCAGTCCAGTGCTTTGACGGTCTACCCCCTAGGTGTTTAACACCGAAATTATTCCTTCAATGATTGGTATCGAATTAACTAACATTAAATCGAGTTATTTATATGCATCTTGACGCCATTCTATTTAATAGACGTGATTTATACATTATTATTGTTTTGATTTACAATGAGGTTATAATACTAAATTGCTTTTAAAAATAATATTTAAAATTTATTTAATTAAAAAATTAACGCTCCCACAATGCTTTTCTGTTTATTCGTAAACGAGTCAGACATGTTAATCTTTTGTTCATAGTTGAGAAAAAGATGTATTACTACCTGAACCCTAAAATCTGAAAGCAATTTAGAAGATTTCCACTGTTGTTATTTAAACTGTCTTTTAATTCTTCGGAAATCTTAGCATATTGAAAGTGGTGGAAGCGATTTAAAAACCGGAATAATTACATTTTACTTTGAAATACTATTTAGAATATATTTTGATTAAAAAGATTTTGGTAAAAAAATTACATAGTTTAAAAAATGGAACAAAAATGAAAGGCGTGATCCAAACTAAACTAATCTTACATTTTTATTTTTCGTTTATTATAACGTAATTTTCCGCATCGAAAAGATTTAATTGACACTTAATTAAATTTAGTAAAATTGTGCATGTTTCTTTTTCTGCTTATGTATGTGTATATAAAACAAATACAAAACAAAGTTAACAAATACATTCTACTATTCCTTACAAAAATGTAAATACACGAAAGATTTTAAACTTTAAATTTTTTATATACACCGAACCATAACAAAAGAAAAAATTCCAGCAACAAATGGATACCGATACAAATACTACACAGGATGAATTAGAATTTACCAATTACCAAAGACCACCAACATCTTGCAAAAACTTTTGGACTCCTGAACAATTTAAGTATCATTTTCTTTTTCAAGCATCCATCTCTAAATAACGGATGCTTTTATTTTTATTTTTATTTTTTATTTCACTTTGTCCTGACGTGTTATTAGATAACACCCACTTTGACTTTACGCTCACACCTCAAAATAAGACTTTTCACCTCTGGCCCTATTTTTTGTTTTTACTTTATATAAAATTTTTAAAGTTAATTGTTACCGACAATATTTATAATCGCATTGTCGGCTTCCCCATCCTCTGATGAGAAGAAATGTTTTATTTGAAAATCTATGGATTAAAGAT
Organism: Sepiola atlantica; assembly: GCA_963556195.1. Taxonomy (NCBI): domain Eukaryota; kingdom Metazoa; phylum Mollusca; class Cephalopoda; order Sepiida; family Sepiolidae; genus Sepiola; species Sepiola atlantica. The sequence goes on from OY744517.1 coordinate 142,125,288, forward strand.
ATGAGGCTCCTTGCTCCGAACTTTTGATGTTTTTAATAAATATTGTATCTTTACATTGTTTTATTCTCATCTTTTACCTCTAAAATAAATTGCTCTATTTAATATATTGAGCTTTACACTATCACGATAGATTATTATTATTAAACGATAACTTAATTATCGTTATAATTCTACACTCCAATATTATTATATATATATATATATATATATATATATATATATATATATATATATATATATATATATATATATATATATATATATATATATATATATATATAGATGAAGTGAAAGAATAAAATAAGGCGAGGATAAAATTTTATTACAGTTTAATGTTCAGGCAAAGTTCTTTAAAGTCCTTAACTCATGAGTTTTCAAAGAAAATCTTCTCCCCAGAGGACCATTACAGCCATTACATTACTGCAGGTAATAAAAATCAAACTTGAAAAATATATATAAAAAATATATATAAAAATTCATAAAGGTATATAAAACATCAAATATATCGGCCCAAAACATACTTTTTTGTAAACCTATACAGTTCATCCAAGTCAAAAAGTTTAAAATAGCTCCAGGAAAGATATTAAAGAGGTTGATTAAAAAATAATCCAAGTGGTGAAATGTGGTCGAAAAACGAAAAAAGTTATCCAGGCGGAAAATTTGTTTACTATCGAGGCAGTAGATAACAATGAAAAGTATATTCAAGGTGTATGCAAATTAATAAAACGATAGAAGAAACGATAGATAAAACAAATCATATAAAAAGTTCAGAAAACTCACTTGGTGTTGAATATTATAATGTCCAAATTCAGGGTTGGTATGTGCTGATAGGAGTAATGCAAACCATAACTTCCTGGTTATATGCAAGCTCCGTTAAATGCAATTCGAATAAAATTAAACTGACCTGATGTATTCGGCCATTTTTTCTTGTGGATCCGATAAAATTACTCCAAAGAAAAACATGTTAGTTGCCTCTTATCTCTGTTGTTGTATTAACCGTATATATATATATATATATATATATATATATATATATATATATATATATATATATATATATAATCATAAACAAAAATATATATTCACACACATATACATGTGTATACATATATTTATTCAATTATTAGATTGAAATTGTGAATCGAAATACTAAGTCTGTTATTCTATTATATTTTTAATATTATTATATATAATTTGTCAGACTTGTATTTATTTATTAATTTTATTTGTCGTTTTTTATAGATTTTTTTAATAATTTTTTTTGTGGGGTTAATTTTAATATTGTTTGATAGAAGAGAAGGTTTAATGTGGATCCATATACTAAGTGCGTAATTTTATTAATATTAAGAATACTAATTTTATTTATTTTATTATTATTTTATTTATTTATTGATATATAATTGTATCTATTGGAGCGGTAATGCTGTATTATTGCATACAGCAGTATATGTCTATGTGGCCTGCAGTGTGTGTATTAATATTATGGTTATTATTTTTTACTATTATGTATTCTTTTCTATATTCATTAATATTTGGGTGGTAATTGGAAATCTATTTACTAAGTGTGATGTTCTATTAATGATTATTTTTAAGTTATTTATTTACTTTTATTTATATATATATATATATATATATATATATATATATATATATATATATATATATATATATATATCTATATATATCTTCTAAACTGATTCAAATTTCCTTTGAAATGTATTAATGCAATGTGAATGGGTTGAAGTGAAATATGATATATACTATATTATAAATGATGAACCAGATGTAAGCCGGCTATTAAGTTCAGGGCGTAACCGAGAGATAAATAAAGCTTCCTTAATGCAAAGATTTCCGATATTTCTCTCCGTTACCAAGATGCTAAATTTGATAAATATGTTAGTGTTTTTGCAAGTTAAAGGTGCTTGCAAAATGATGATGCTTGTGTTTGTGTATTTTCCGTAATCCTGATGTGTAGGAATCTCATGGTACTACCCACGTAAAATGTGTTGCTAGTGCCGCATTCTAATCTGTAAACCGTATATATGCAATGACAAATGTCCGTGATATACATTGGATAGTTAGCCAAGGTGCACGGTGTTGGGCTATATTGGTGTGTGTGTGTAGCTAGCTGTTGCCTTAGTGATGGACTTGAACGGTGAAGCTGCATATTAAAGCCCTCTCTTCTAATGGCCTTGCGGACTGTTGTGATTTTATCACTGAGATTAGACAGTTTTAAGAAGTAGGTGTTGGATCTAAAGCGTCTCATCAGTTTTTTAGTGTTCTCGAGGTGTCTCATGGTAGTGTTGGGCTATTCCATTCAAATCCAGTCATTGATTGAACTGCCTAGTGCAAGTGGTTTTGTCTGCTAATACGCTACACTTGTCCTGGATGCGGACTATTTAATTCACTGCATATCCTATTTTGGCTTTTAGAGGAGGGGCCGATTTGTAATGTACGAAGATGTTTCTGCTAGCGGCTTTCCTGTAGAATTTTGTTATAATACCCTCCTCATCAGAAATCTTAAGGTTAAAATCTAAAAGTGATAAGGATCCAGAGAAATCAGGGTGTTCAATACTGAACTGTATATATGAGTCTGTATACGAAAATACGGTGTAGATATTCTTAGCTTCCTCACGTGACAATGTTAGGACCAGAACGTCGTCAACGTATCTCGACAAGAATATGGCTGAGTAGCAGATGTTAAGGGATTGACGCTCTAATTTATCCATGTACGAGATGGCGAGTAATCCTAAGAGACTGGATCCCATTGGAAGTCCTGTTATCTATCTGTATGTATGCTGTTGGAAAGTGAAGTATGTATTGTTAACTATTATTTGTAGGAGTTCGTGAATTTCAGTGGACGTGAGGCTAAAGCAGTATAAGTCGTTGGAATTAAATCAACAGCTGGGTGTGCGGGTACTGAGATGTAAACGGCGACAGTATCGAGGCAGAAGTTGTGTTTTAGTTGTTGAAGTATGTGTAGACGGCGGATGACCTCATCAGAACTATTGACGTGTCAGGTAAAGGTAGGGAGTAGGGGGTTTAGTAGTTGGTAAAGGAGCCATGAGATTTTGTATAGAGGTCCTTCAATACTCGATACTATAGGCCTAATCTGTGCAGTTGCGTTGGTTTTATGCGTCTTGATTGTCGAGGGGAGGATGAAACTGCTTTCCCAGGAGTATGATGCCGAGCATTCAGAAAGGGCGCATCAAGTACCATTTCTAAGTCTTTGGTATGACTCCAATGAGGATTTAACCCTGGTCTTCCAGACCATTATCGTACACACTTACCATTATGCCGAATTCGTTAAATCTTTTAGACCAAAAAATAGTTGGGGATATAAAAATAAAACCTATTTATAATATAGAACTCAACTTCACTCATTTCCATAAACGGGAATCACACGGATATGTAGTGCTTCAATGAAACCTAGATGTGCACAGTGGGATTGTGTATTCAATTCCATATACACCGATCATTGAAAGCACGTCCTTTTTATAAATGCATACAAGCAAAAATAACACTCCTGCTCAATGGGATAATATACAGATTATTCATGTTATGTTTAATGTAACAGAAATTCTTCTTTCTTCAAAAATAGTCTTCCATATGAGAGTATTTTCATACTTTACATAGAATGATCTACTGTGCCTTTCAAGACTGGTTTGTAGCAACCTGGACCATTCTTTCTTTGCATTGTGTACTTGAGTTTATGGTTTGGGCGTAAATATAATATATTTACATAAATAGTTTCTTTGAGGAACCGACTATAAAACACTTGTTTTTGTTGACAGTGGGTTTGCGTTTATGATACAATTAATTAAACGATTAATTTAGTCCACGAGACCGTAAATAAGCAAAAAATAGAAACAGAAAAATGAGATTCAGAAACCAGTAGGGACCATCTATAACAGCTGTGGTCTTAACCAATTGACTTAAGATCCCAACGTTTGAAAAGATGAATTTGTTCAAATAACTCATCTCTCAGACTTGGCGATAAATCTTTTCATATGTGTTTAACTATCAGTGTAAACCACAATCTCCTCGAATTTGCGTCAAGCAGTGAATACGGTTGACGTGTTACATAGTGCATTGGAATGTGTGTTCGACAGTACATTATTTTCTCGCCACTATGCTATTACACACGCAGACTGTCAACATAAAAAGCGATATATATATATATATATATATATATATATATATATATATATATATATATATATATATATATATATATATATATATATATATATATATATCAATGGACACTAGTTTGATCTTCGATACCTTCGGAAACAAAAGAAACTCAGCCCGCACGATTAAAGTTCCCAAATGTGACATGTGCATAAAATATATATATATTAAGATAAGTACCTTAAAAGATATATATATATATATATATATATATATATATATATATATATATATATATATATATATATATATATATATGTTTATCTGGTACAAAGGTACTTAACTTTTTCTTATCTTAATATATATATATATATTTTATGCACATGTTACATTTGGGAACTTTAATCGTGCGGGCTGAGTTTCTTTTGTTTCCGAAGGTATTGAAGATCAAACTAGTGTCCATTGAAATATATATATATATATATATATATATATATATATATATATATATATATATATATATAATTATTTATAATAAATATTTTGAGATATAATTGTACCATCGGTCACAGTATTCGAACTCCGGAATGAATAAAATGTATATTAAGGCAGCGATCTGTTATCGATACATTTCTAATTAAAGACGTTGGAATTTTCTCTTTTAATCATTGTCTCGACTCGGCGAACAAGTTTTCGAGTGTTCAGGGGTAATTTATGGTCTTTTGATCAAAGCGTTATTTTGTTTCGGTCATCTTAAGCGCTTTCGATCTTCGCGATCGCCTTCATGAGCTTGATTCTTTTTCCCTATATTATTGTTGTTTAAGATGTGTTTATTATTAAAAACAACAACAAATTAATAAAAGCAATAAATACACTAATACAGAGGTTAATAGTAGATTCAATTACATATTTATTTTCTCCCGCCAAAAGTATCAAACGATATTATCCAAAAACCCTAAACAACAACAATGTAGCGGAAAAAAACCAACGCCGGAAGACGATCGCGAAGATCGAAAATGCTTGAGATGGCTGAGAAAAGAACTTGCCGGTCAATACTCTATAAATTACCACTGGAGACTCCAAAACTTGCTAGCCAGGTCGAGAAAATGAGTTCGAGAAAAAAAATGATGTCTTTAATCAATATATATATATATATATATATATATATATATATATTATTATTATTATTATTATTATTATTATTATTATTGTTATTATTATTAAAAGTCAGACTTTCAAGGGTTAAGCTCAATAGATATTATTTTTTAACACAAGAGAATGTATAAATGAATCAACATCCGAAAAATAGATTCAGTAACCATGTTATTATTCACCTTTCTAAAAAATACAGATTCTTGTCGGACCGTTATATAGAGTTATATATCTCGTATTTTCCATGGGTGCGACTCTTCAGAAGGATAGTCCACAAAAAACGTGTCCCAAAACATCAGAAAATAAAACCAAAAATATTTACACTCATATTGTGTAAGTATTTATATATGTAGATTCAAAGCAGGAACATGAGATTCATATTTAATATTAACAAAGTTAGCAAAACATACGTACATTTTACTTAAATATAAGATCGCAAAAAGTCCGACGAGAATTAAGATAATTAAAAAAAGAAATAATACATTATAAGTAATAAAAAACAAAGATAAATAAATTAATTAAAAATAGAAAGGTTGAAGAAAGGAAGAAAGAGGAGACAAAAATTGAATCTACAAATATAAACAATGCTTTAACAAGTTGAGTGTTATTATTTTGGGTTTTATTTTATGATGTGTATGGACACGGTTTTTATTACTTTACTTCTGAAGAGTCGCACTTATGGTAACTCTAGGATATATAACTCTATATCATCGCTGTTCATGTGTCGACGAAACGGTCTGTCAAGTATTTGGATTTGTTTTGAAAGGTGAATAAAGACATGGTTATTGAAACCTAACGTTCTATTGTTTAAATATGAGAATTCTTCGACAATGTTCGCCCTATTCGCAGTAATATCCATATAAAATTATAGAATTATGTCAGCAATATTATTTTTCATACATAAATCATCATTATCGTTTCCGTTGACCCAAAGATAAAAAGATAGCTACTGTTGCCTTTTTATTTTGAATAGAGAATTTTTCCGAATTCATTTCGGCCGACAGGAGTTGTCTTATTAGATACTTGCTTTCTTTGTTTCATCTCATCATTTGAAATAGTTTCGTCCGGGGATTAGAAAAAGGCACGTTTTTTACTCGCTACTTTAGTGTGACGAGACGTATTTATATGTATTTATATACAAATAAGTACACATGTCTCTTTATTATAGAGTGAAGGAGTATCATACTAACTGTGAATTGATCAACGTATGTCTCCTCATCTGTTTTCCTATATACTTTAATAACACAAATTATCGGTCAAAATATACCTTAGTTCTAGGATTGAGTTATGTTTAAAGAAATAATGTTTTAATTGCCCTGATGAGTAGAAATTTCCCTCATATCTTTTAGCTATCTATATAAGTCTCTCACCTCTCCAACTCTATGTTGATTCAAGCACTCTCTAATGTGTCTTAATATCTCTGTCACAATTTAGAGAAAGACTGGCCCTTTGTTTTTATGTGGCCATCTAATTTACATATATTACATATCACATTATTTTTACACGCCACAAACACTTATGTAAATTAGATGGAAAAATAATAAGTTTCTTTTCTTTTATATAAGAATAATAAAGAATGATAATAATGATAATCTCGAAGAAACAAACAAGCAGACAATGACGGAACAGAGAACATATAAAAATACATAAAACTGTAAGAGTTAATCTTCTTCACAAATATTATAAAAATAGAATTAACCCCCATGATGAGTTTAAAAACTAATTTCAAACTTCTTCCTCTCTGTCCCAACCTTTCCGTCCGACGGCAACGTTCAAATCGTTCGGATTTCCCGCCTTACGTTTGATTAATATTTTCGGAAATTAGGTCGAAATGAAGTGCAAACTCGTTGGTTACGAAGTCGCTGTTTTCGCCCGCAGAGTTGCAGCCTTTCGCTTGGAATTAATGTGTTTAATGACAGACAGTGAAATGCGGCGGAAGAATCGTGATGAAGGCTGAATCTTAATTTGCATAGTTATCACACTCATGACTCTGACTCATAGTTATCAGGCTCCTACTCTGACCATGCGAAACACTTGGCAGAAAAGTGAAACGGATGTTCCATGAAACAGACACACAAATGCTTCCTGATCACATTTTAATTGCAATTCCATTGTTTCATTCGTGCACAAGATTACCGGTTGCTAATTTGAAACCGACTGTTACAAAAATGTTTCTGCGTTATTTCAGTTCAAACAATCGGGGTTCAAGTTACTGTAACCCTGCGTTCTTTAATGTCAACAGTGTAATCAGAATACTTTATGATTCAGTATTTGTTGGGATACGTGTCTCGATTTATATTTCCAAAAAGTCATTTAATTTGTAATTTGGGAAAACTGTTATTCTCTCAAAGGTTCGTAGTACTAGTAGATCGGGCACTGTGGCAGGGGTTCCTGTATAAGCTTATGACTAGCGTAGAATTTAGACAAAGAATAATTGGCATGATGGAAGGTGGCATAGTACTAGCTTGAAGCTAATGAGGAAAGACCTTATAAAGAGTTAACAGCATAGATAGCATGATCTCTCTCTCTCTCTCTCTCTCTCCGTATCCGGCGATGTTTAAAAGAATGAAAAAAAGCACAACATATCTACCTTATAATCATCCGTGTTACTTAATGGTATTTAACAACAACTTGGTGTGTTTTGTTTAGCAAAACAATCACTAGTCCATTCGGTCAAGTCAGAGTCTTCAGAAGAATACCGAATAGGATTATATTAATTTCGATAACATTTTGACTATATAAAGGTTATTCTTTGTAAAAAATAAATTACCTTTGACAAATTTCCCGCTTTTCTAGCGACCACGTTGTATACATTTACTTTTATGCGTGTCTGGCCGGTTATTATTTCCATTTTCGGTTCTGCTTATTCAAAAGTGAAAAACTATTTGAAATTTCGAAAACCTTGATCAAAACCAAGACTGCAAGCTTTTCACTCATAAGTAAACATTTCATTCGTTAGTTTCTTAAGCACAACTCTACAAAGAATTATCTGCGAACCGATTCCTTAAGTAGTATTTCGATAATGAGGTTGAAACTCACATTGCATTGCCATCAGGCTATAAGGTAATTAGATACATACATTAGGAGGAATGGAAGCTTGTCTGGGTTTAACGATCTATATAGAAATACCTGCAGTTCGAATTTATACCAATCATTTGAAGTTTAATGGCGAACCTCTGACGGCTATCTCTTTTATCTTCGTTCACCGAGACGAATAAATTAACAGATTAGTCTTAAAAGTTCTGCGATTATCTAAAATGGTCATACGATAGTAATAAGATAATAATTAAAATAAATTGGTGAGAAATACGATATATGTGATATGATAATGGAACTTCCATGAACAGAGTTTCTTTCCGATAACTTCCAATCCGTGGAGCACAATACCGCTGAGCTTCTTACCAGCTGACTACACGATGGTCGTTTTCAAGTCCAATGGCAACAAATAACTATCGAGACGTCTTTTCAAGTAATCAAATTCTACTAATTCTACTCATTGTTTCCAATCTTCTTATAGTATTGGTCACCATCAAACTGACAATCTCATTGACCCTTATGCTTAAGTGGCTTTTCGCCTTGGTCAGCGATCACTCAATAGTAAAAAAAACAAGATCTTTTTTTATATTTTCTTCTTTAGATTTATCCCTACATGAACGTCCGCACTATAGCTCCAAATTGATTTTGCCGATATGTATGAGACGAACGAAACTCGTGGAAATTTCACAGTTGTATCCCTACCTCACGATATTATATACCACCTTTGTTCAGAATCTATCTGGTTAAAGGGGACTATCTCCAAAACCTATGTAAGAGTGTGCGACATATTTCTATTCTATGGTCGTCCCGCGCGAACTCAGACAACACGATATTATTGCAGCATCTTTTGACAGAACAGATACTACGCTTTTATGCCAAACCAAGAAAATGTATTTTCGTTCAAGTTTCACGTTCGAAACAATAGCGACATAAGATTACATTTTAAATAGCATGCTTTTTGTATTGCCTCTTCGACGATCCTATATTTAAAACAAAAAGTAGTAGGATTATAACATACATACGATCATGAAATTGCCTTAACATATTATTATATAGATTTTATAAATAAAACACGCAGATAACATAGTCTATTATTTTTTAAGGAAAACTAAATATTCTACGCAATATTAAACAATAGATGCAGAACATAATCTCTTAACGTTCACATTAGAAATGATTTTTCGGAATTTTTTAGATAAGGATTGATAATTTGCATTATTTGGAATATTCGTACTACTGTTCTCATCTTGGATGTTATTCTCACCATCGCGCGAATCACAATAAGCTCGTCCAAGATACAATTCACAACAGCTGGTGGAGGAAGCATCAATTACAGACCGGCATCTCAAGCAATCTCGTCGCCTTTCTGAAAGGTATATCACTGACTGATGACAGAAGCCGAATCCAACAATACCTGCATATGTAATATAAGCCAGAATTTCAGGAAGTCAAATTTCGCCAAATAAAGATATTACAAAAGCTGAAAGCAAAGAGTGTAAGACTCCAAGGTCATCATTCACCAATAAGAGTCATTGTCAACAAAAGTTACCATCAGCTGACTACCTCTTAAAAGTCTATGCTAAACAAAGATATGATCTTCGCTACATTCATCAAGCAGGTTCTATATCTAGATATGATAGCTCCAATTGTAGGGGCAGCCTTGAATAAACCTAAGAGTCAAAGAAATGAGCTAAGATGGAAGTTGAAAAACTATTCGAGAAATCAAAGCTTCCCAAAACTAACCTCTCAAAGGAAAAAGTATTGGGTATCCAGTCTTTAGAAAGTGGTGATGATACCCTAATCCTACGAGTAAACAAAGACAATGCTACAGTGTTAATATATTAAACAGAATATTCCAAAAAATTGGCACATTTAATAGGATGTGGTGGCTACTGTAGAGTAAAAAAGAATTCGATCCTGAAGACAGAGAGGAAGCTGTCACATATACTTATTAAGATAAAGGATATAATACCACTTACAAAATACAGATAACAACTCCAATATTACAGTAGGCTATCACACCTATACGGCTTTTCTAAGATTAACAAAGACATTATTCCATTTAAGTCTATTGTCAGCGCTCGGGGTTAAGCATGACATACATTGAAATTATTCATGTGGATTCAATCACCCGCTCACAGATAAGTCTCCATCATATATCATGAATTCCGTTTATTTCGTGGAAAAATCAATAATACGCCTATTTATTCCAACCAGATGGTGAAGCGTAATAAGCCTATTTACGAAGGTATCTACTGCCGAGAGTGACTGTGGTACGGGATGTGTTAGCTTCAGATACTTAACTTAGGGAACACACCTGTATCCCAATAGATAATCTGATGAAGGCGTTGACTTTCTGTGTACAACCTACATATTTCGAAATGGGATCTGAAATATATCGACAGGAAGATGGTCTGGATATGGAATCACCATTGTTGTCATGTACTGACCATGTATACATGGAATACTTCGGTGAAATGGCTTTAGGATCCGCATCACTAAAGCCATCAATGTGACTGTCATATGCGGATTGAAGGTTCATACTTTGGCATCATCAGGAGGAGGTTAAAGCATTTCTAGACAATATGAACTCCATCTGTCTATCTATACGGTTGTCTATGGAAAAAAAACATAACAAATTTTCTTTCCAAAACGTATTGATAACTCGCACTGATCATGGTTTATGGTCATCTATATATCAAAAGATACTTTTAAATGGATAATATTTCTATTTAACCCCTACCATCAATACAATGTAAAGAAAGGAATTTTCCGTTTCCTATAACATCGAGTAAAATAGATATGTAGTAACACCAATACATATCACGAGATGGATAGCCTCAGAGAAACCCTTCACTGGAACAACTATCCAGAGAGAATCACGGTACTTCGTGTCGAAGTGGCCAGGACTAGGTAGCCCGGCCAGGTGTAGCTTTCGTCTACATGTCGAGAGAAGCCAGAAAAGGAGAGAGTGAGTGGATATTAATTCTACGTGTATGCGGCAGTAGCCATTTTGTCTTCTTGTCGAAGTCGAACCCAGGGCCAAAGGCCCGGGAAAATGTCTATTGTGTCCCCAGAGAAGGATACGTGTGTTTGGCAGTGCCAAAGAAGGAAAGAGAAAGAAGTGTCGTCTCGTGCCACAAAAAGAAAAAAAAGTTGGGCAGATGGCGCTCAAGTGTTTATATAGTTATGCTAGCCATACGAGATTCGCCTAAGAGAAGACGACTGATTGGTCAAGCCAAGGAGGAAGTAGATTGCCTGAACCAATCAGCAAGCAGCTAAGAAGCCATTGATATTTAAACAATATGGCGACTTGTAGGAAACTGCTACAGAATAATATCAGCTCCAAGAAATCTAGATCAAACGTCAAAAGACACCACCCGAAAACTCACCGGTCTACCATATATTAAGGGCTTGTCCGAAAAAAGGTCAGAGGATATATAATGTATGTGACATCAGGACAGTATTCGGGAGCGATTCAACCCTCCAAAACATCTCGTTCAAATCAAGCCACCTTCAGAAACATTACGATCAAAGACTGTGTGTATGCCATTTCATGTCAGTGTGGAAAAATATACAAAAGTGAGACATGCCGCCCACTAAAAGTAAGGCTAGAAAAACATCGGAAAGCCGCAATACGTGAAGATATTGAAAAGTCAGGTATGACTGATCATGTATGAAGGATAAGGGGAAACCATCCACACTTATGGGACGAAGTAAAATTTATAGACAGAGAAGGACGGTAGAGAATAAGACGCCTCAAAGAAGCAGCACATATGTTGGGTGACAATGGCCTCCTAAGTAGCTCTAAGGTAGAATCTAACACAATATGGAAGCTATTAATTATAAATAATAGATTAGAACACTATTAAAAAATAAATTAGTAAAATAAAATAAAATAAATTAGATAAATATATATATATATATATATATATATATATATATATATATATATATATATATATATATAGTAATAAGTAGCAATAAGTAGTAAGACAACACGTCTCAGATGAGAATAGGTTTAAACTCATAAAATTCTCACTAGAATTGTTTGCATTGACCAGTGGCGCAACGAATAAATATGCTAAGTTATAATCAGTTCTAAGTTATAGTCTTTATGGTACAATCTTCAGTACGGGCAATACTTAAATACAATTAAGTATGACTTAAGACTTCTACCAGGTCCTGGCTGACGGATTTACGATATTTCGATTTGCTTTATTTTAATTTTCACTACTTTTACTTATTCGGCATCTCTGCCTTAAAATTCTGTCGATATCTTTTGTAATGGGCTAGTAAAAAAAGTTTTTTATCTATGAATTTATGTCGAGGCCATGCTAACATCATGATGACCTCCGATTGCTTTTACTGCACATCCGGCGTCGTAGACTTAAAATGAAAAACTCTCTCTCTCTCTCTCTCTCTCTCTCTCTCTCTCTCTCTATCTATCTCTCTCTATCTCTCTCTATTTACAATCCTTACTGTAATCCAACCATATTTCGTGCAAATTAACTTGTCTAACTTGTCCGCCAAATGTCAGTCATAAATGTTAAACAGTCTTTGTTTTATCGCCGTTCAATGATATTGAGGGTAACTTTGGTGATCGTATCATCTGTAGAAGGCGTGATGCTGAATATACTTTCCACTCATAGGACCATAATCGCCTCAAATTGTTATCTGTGGGGTTATCTCAAATCTAATGTCTATAAAGACAATCTTCAAAATAAACCTGGATTGAAAACGGCCATCAAAGCTCAAATATGGCATATGCAGGTGTGCTTGCAACTCAGAAATGCACATTTACAGCATATTATTGAGAAGCGATAAAACAAAAACTGTTGGACATTCATGACTGAAACCTGGTGGACAAGTAAGGCATAGACTGAAGTTTACATGTATCCAATATGGTTTGATTAAAGAAAGGAAATTGAATTTTATTAACGGTTCTATCGGTAGCATTTTTCTAGTAACTTTGATTCCTTACCATATTTATTTTTTCATTTACAGAAACAAAAACTCGAAACTATTTATGGGATTTAAATTTCAATATTTCGAAATACGTTCTATTGATTTTATTGCAACATAGAATTTTTAATGGCATATATTCTTTAATTGAATTATCTTTCAAAAAATGTAAATAATATCTTACAATTATGTTATTACGATGAAAGATAAAGAGGGTTGAGTACAATGAGCCAAATAAAACTGGTAGCTAAAAAACTCCCGGATACAACTACTTACTTATATAGTAGGTGAGTATTCTCTAATAATCTTTCACTCTATATTAAACACCAATGTATATTTATTTGTATATAGATATAGATGATAATAGTTATGGAATTAATAAGCAAACGTAATGAAAATGACGAAAGGAAAACCGAAAAGTGTCTATATGTTCATCGACATTTCGTTTTTATTGTTCAAGACGTTCTCAAGATGACTGACTACAACATATTTTGAATTTTAACGTTTATACTTTTTCGGTGAAAAAATTTATTCAACTTCATAGACGCACAACATATTTTGAATTTTAACGTTTATACTTTTTCGGTGAAAAAATTTATTCAACTTCATAGACGCACAACATATTTTGAATTTTAACGTTTATACTTTTTCGGTGAAAAAATTTATTCAACTTCATAGACGCACAACATATTTTGAATTTTAACGTTTATACTTTTTCGGTGAAAAAATTTATTCAACTTCATAGACGCACAACATATTTTGAATTTTAACGTTTATACTTTTTCGGTGAAAAAATTTATTCAACTTCATAGACGCACAACATATTTTGAATTTTAATGTCTATGTCTTTTTATTCTAAAAATAAGTAATAAAAATATTATTTCCATGTCATAGACGCAAAACGTATTTCAAATTTTAACTTGAGAAACAATACAGATGAAACGTTTATGAAGAAGAATTTTCAATTTTCTTCGTTTTATTTTTAATAGATAACAATATATATTAGTCCCGTCACACAAAAGTTAGCGAGTAAAAACTGACGGACGAAACTATTTCACGTGTTTAGGGAGAAGGGGGGTGTAAATAGCAAGTCCCATAACCCCCTCACTTTGGTCTGGAATAAATTTGAAAAGACATCCTTCACTCTATTTTCAGACTTGCCTGATTGAGACGTCATACTATATGAATATGGATATTAGTGCGAACTCTAGCGAAGTATAATTTTTTTCGTCAATTTTTACCAAGGATGTATAATGTAAGTAATATTTTCTGTATGACAGCAGCTGTTCTGATTTCAGGACTGTGCAAAATTGCCAATTAGTTCCAAAAGCAACGTCTGTGCACGTGTGTGTATTCCTCTCCAATGTTTTTTCACGGAATACCCTCTAGCCCATTCCCATCAACGGACGGACGCACCGAGAAAGCCTTTCAATCTCGTTCAACCGTTTCTATTTTTAGACTTACTTTACTTCTGCCACTTTGCGAATTGTCAACAGGAATTTGTAAGGCGCCAAAATCTTACAGAATTCTGCAATCTTCTGCAAACGTGAGCGATAGCACCCGATCCAATTTCTTCCAACGCGCCATCAAAGACGCTGCGATTTGGACACGACACCTACTTCTCTTCCCTTTTCTCGTTTCCTTTTCTGTTCTTTCTTTATCACTTTCTTCGCGACGAATCTACAAACATGCGATTCTGAATTCCAAGTAAGAACGAGATTTCCCTGTTGCAATGTCCATTAATCAATCCAATTTATAGAACAAATCATTCCTCTCTCGCCGATACAAAAAACACACATAGTCATAAATACGAACATACACGTTCTTATGTTTCGGGATTTTTTTAGATGAGAATGGATAATTTATATTATTTCAATTATTCGTACTACCGGTTTCATCCTGGATGTAATTCTTACAACGTTTCGCCCGATACAATCTTCGACTTTCATCGGATGCGTTTTGTTTGAACTCAGGAATCATGCTAGAATTGTCCACATGGACTTGTGCCGCAACCGATAAAGTGCTAAGTCATACTCATTTTTATGTGCTAGTCTTCTGGGGGTTTAATCCCCAGCTGACAGAAGCAAAGAACATACCACCGTCGATTACATAAAAGGGTCAGCTCAAAATTTCATACAGATTCTCGAGTTCGACAAAATGATTCCCAACAAGACGGAAGTTACATCGGCTGAAACGTTGTAGGAATAACATCCAAGTACGAATTATCCAAATAATACAAATGCACATTCTTATGTAAATATGAAATCACATGAAAACTGACAGGTTCACGCTCATGAGATCATTAAGCATAACATTAGAAATCTGGCTTATTTTCTTTCCAATATTACGTTGAACTTTTTTACTCATAAACTTGCGTTACGGAAATAATGTTTGCTCGCAGGACTCATGGAAATGTATGGCTATCCGACCGTCAGCTTTTCCTGCTTACCGTTAAAATGCTAATAAGCTCAATATTTATAAATAAATAAAACGCATGTCTTAACTTTTTAACATATTTATTTATTGTAACAATTGCAATTTTTTTACCATAAACCGCCTTTTTCTCCTTGGCGTAAAAATAATAGCCAGTAAAATAATTTCAAAAAATAAAACGAATGTCTAATTTTAAAACGTATTTATTTAAAATTATAACAATTAAATGTATGAAAATTAAATTACAATAAAAAAGAACGTAAGCTTTTAAGTGTTTTTAAGTTGACGTAACGACAGAATTCTATTATGACGATTTATTCGATTTGGAAACAATTCATTTTGAAATGGTTAAAACACAGCGACATCAGATATTTTTCAATAATTCTTGATTTTTAGAGATCGGAGACTGTTATATTTTAATGGGTGTAAAAGGTGATAACGTATGCCCAAATGAACGTGCATGCATTTTATTATATTGATTTGTCACCCACTGTTTTATCACTAAAATATGACAGCATTTTCAATTTGAACCTTATTCATTTCTTTCATATGATTTACTGACTTACTGCTGCTGAAGGTCAGTTTCTGTAGAAGAAGAAAAAACAATGAAACAATTAAGAAAAAAACTGGTGTAAAACATTCCTGATAGACGACATTGGATGAAGACATTATTTTTCAATTCATAATCTAACAAGCAGGAAGACCCGACGTTGCTCAAGATTGAATGAGGATCACAACTATGTGTGTTTTCACTATGTGTTACATAGGCCCCGACATGGAATGGGTCGTGGCAGTTCTCGCTTAAACAACTGGTCACGGTCACCAAATCGTAGATTTGTTACATTACGGCACCAAAAATAGACATTCGTTACATTATCAATGAAGTTATCGCCACGAAACCAATAGTCTCTTAAACGCTTCTCGAAATACGAAAACAATACGAAAAGTCTAGAAGCGTTTTCAAACTTTTTTGTTAAGGCATTTTTAAGCCTTTAAACTGGCAGTCCTTTTAAGCATTTTACATTAAACATTGTTCTCTTTTTAACATGGTACTATTTAAACACTTCTCGTTAAGCACAGTTCTTTTTAAAAGATTGTTCTCTTTTTAACACATTTTCTTTAAAACATTTTACATTAAACACGGTTCTTTTCATACATTGTTTTTTCCAACAACTTTTCTTTAAACATTGTATCTCAAACAACTTATTCCAAACACTTTTCATTTTGAAACATAGTTCTCTTTTTAACATCGTACACTTCTTCTTTCCGTTTTAACTCTTTCAGTTTATCACATTAGGACCCGAAAATGTTCAATACAAAAAGTTACCTTACAGTTTCTTTCGTTGTCCACTGGTCGTGATCGCTATCGGTGCCGTCGATTTCGTTGTGTCTCTGGCCGTGATCGATTCTGGTGGTCTTTGTTCTGTGGACAAATTTGTTTTTAGGCAGGAGACAAAACTCACAGACAAGTTGTTTTTAAGAGAGAGATTCAATTCTTTTATTCGAGGTCTTGGTTGTGGAGGGGTTTTCCATCATATCGTCCAATTCTATACTTCACTCATTCATGCTCCTTGTGGGGTGTGACGATGCACGGGGATCTCTGCCGGATCTCATTCGAGATCCAGCTTATGCGACGAGCGGCTATATCTTGGTGTTAACGCTCCGAGCTCCCAAAACGTTCTCTCTCAAAAACCTTAGTTTCCGAGAAAAACAAATGACGTAACAGACATTTCATCGGGTCGACCAATCAGACACAACATTCAAGATCGTACCCCATCTGACCTTTTCTGACCCAAGATTCCCTGTGTCTCCGCCAAATTTGTAACTTTGTTATGGTCTGACACAAACATGATTGACTCATTACGATCCCGTTCGGTGCATGTCAGCTTGACCCGCACTCATTGTCTCATTTGACTCCAGCCATAATTCACACTAGCTCACTTAATCGTATCTAAAGATATCGGGCCCCATCCATCATATAACATATGCTCATAAAACCATACTGCTTTCTTTGTTTTTACTGCCCCCTCTTCCGTTTCGCTACCTTATATAGTCAGAAAAACTTAAATCTTTTATAACACTCTGAATTAGTGTCTTATACATATGCTTAAAATTTCATTAAAATCGGATATACGTGTTTGAAGTTTTACTGGGATTTTGTCCCCTTGGGTCACTTAGGGGTCGGTGTACGCAGAGATTAGGGACAACCTCCATTATCTTCTCCTGAAGAATTTTATACATATAATATAAATTTCATCAAAATAGTATATATTTTGAAGTTTTAAAGAAGGACACTTTCCATTTAAATGAGATTTTTGTAGCTTTTAAAATTTCTTTTTTGGTTTTAAATTAAATTCTGATTCAATTACGATGAGTTTCAGGCACAGATATTCACATCAAAAAACATTTCGATCTGAATATTGATAAACAAACTGTTTAAAGAATTCTACTAATTTTCACGCAGTTAATTTTGATCTTAATTTATATATTGTCGATTCTCTCTTCTGATCTGTAGCCTGTGGTGTAATGAGGGAAATATGACATGTTACTTACAAAAACAAGCTTTTCTCTTTTCACCACAAACGTTCAGATTCTTGGTTGTAATGAAGGTATCTCTCTTAGAGGAAGCTCCTTAATTTGATGGGCTCCTAGAACCGACCTTCACATCATATATAGTATGCAAGACTTATATTACTGTTGTTGCAAAGGATACTGGTAAATGGTTGGACAATTCTACCGATCTAGACACTATCTGACTCCTGATAATACGTATATTAGATAATAGACTGCTTGATTTAACCGACGACATCACAAAATAAATGCTCTAATCTATGCAGTAAATAATGGCAATTATTATAATGCTATGTACAAGCAATAAAGATATGAAATATATGCAATCATTTTTAACTGTATAAGTGTTGCAATATTGGGCCTCTGTGTGTTAAAATAGTATTTAAAACGCAATTTTTCACATTAGGTTAGATTACAAAAAGATTCCGTAAAATTCGATTACAAGTTAAAGATTAAAGATCGAGTTACATGTTATGATAGGGCTACATAGACAGGAAACCCGAAATAACACGTAGCGAAGAGAAATCAAGATAGTTCAATTAGTCTTGCCAACTGTCAATGTGACGTTAACTCCTCTACTTGTACGATACCTCCTGCAATAGATCGCTACTGTCACATCCGTGGATGTGCCGATCAGAACACTAGTTCTTGTATTGACAAAGAACAAGATTGCAATCTAGTGGGAGGATCTCTTCTGTTTTCTGCACTCTCGTTCTCACGAAAGAAACATTGCTAGTCTTTCTCTACTCTATCGCTATTTCCATAGAAAATGGCTCGACTGAACGCCAATATCTGATCACTCCCTTGTAAGGCATTCAAAGCAAGAACTAGTATTTCTAGCACAACTGCAAATAACTTTCCTTTCTTCCCCATGTGCCTAACAAAAAACGGAATTTCAAATTAGAGCCTCTAACTTAATAGTTCCACACTGCGTACCAAGCCAAGGCCCTGTTCCATCGCCGTAATTTTTCATCACTGTGCTTTTTTTACAAATACTGCAACTGAATGTTCTCCGACGAACTTGATGCACTTGTGCCCCCTCGACGTAAATACCCCCGACCAACACGACAATCAGCAAAATCCAACCCTTCACTGTAAAAGTTCCGAGATTCCAGAGGCTTCCTACTCAAATAGATTATTTCCTCGCACTGATTGCTTTTAGAATCCCCTCCCTCTTTTCCTGACTGTACTAACATGCAACGGTTTATATGTAATGTGAATAAGCATCTAGCTGCGCAGCTCTCCCTAAATCTGGCCCCTAATTCACAATAGCCCCTTATGCTTTAGTGGGAATGTACCTTGTTTGTAAAGTGTCTTTTAGCCTTGAAAAGTGGTGATTCATTATATATATATATATATATATATATATATATATATATAGTATTAATATTAAGTAAATAATATAAATTTATTTTTACCTACCACATATATATATATATATATATATATATATATATATATATATATATATATATATATATATATATGTATATATATATAGGAATACATAATTAAATAACACGGAGTGTTTTTGCTTGATAAGACTTTTATTTATTTTTTTCAATTTTCCGAATGGTCCATTTAGTGTTTCGGTCAGATTGCTGTATGTATATTTTAATCACACTCTCATGTAACATCTCAATATTATATATGCTCTTTTTTAAGTTATAAATTACTAGCCGTTATAATAATAATAAAAAAACTTAACAGTAAAGACATATTTTAAAGACACCAAGACTAACACCGCCTGAAGATGATTTGACGAATCAAATCGAAAGTACTCGCGAAAAAAGAAAGAAAATGGAACAAGAAACCCACGTAACTTACATACAGCAATTTGATCGAAACACTAAATGGATCATTCGAAAAATTGAAAAAAAAATTAAAAGTCTTATCAAGCAAAAACACTCCGTGTTATTATATAATGTTTGCCTAAATTAAAATATACTGCCTAAATACACACACACAATATATATATATATATATCACGTGTACACACCGGTTCCCGTTAGATCACCGAAGTTAAGCGACGTCGAGCCTGGCCTGTACTAAATGGGTGACCATTTGGGAATACCAGGTGCTGTATGTGCTCTCTGCTTATCTCGGCATTGTTTCCAGTCGTTTTGAACTACTTGCCATTGGAATCAAGCAGTGTCGACTCAGGAGAGGTGTTGTATGGATTGTGCAACCCTTGCAATTACAATTACATGCGCGGGCAGCCCCTGGCAGGGCACTCATACGTCGAAATCGATGGGAGAGTCCATTATATATATATATATATAATTCTATTATTTCTTTTATATACACATATAATATTATAAAGTAATATAGATTTTCAGTATTTACTTCAACAGTGCTCAATTTGTGCGTAGAGCTTAATATATATATATATATATATATATATATATATATATATATATATATATATATATATCATTAACCTACTCTCTAAGAGGTTAAACATAAGGTCAGATGTGGGTGTTGATGAAAGTGTTTTTGTGTAACGAACTGGATTCGAACTTGGCACATCCAGGTGTTCAGTCCGTGTCATTAACCCCTTAAAGTTAAAAGAAAAAACTAAAAACAACATCTTAAAGCTTTTAGACTATAATTTATTTCACCGGTCGGGATCATCAGATGCTATTGACTTGCTTTTAACTTGTGTATAGTATACGTACATCATCAAGTTGAAGACTTTGAGGAATGCTATGGAAAGTAAAGATCGGAGGGTAAGTGTTACAAAGACTAAAGTGATGACCTGTAGTTGTAGTGTTAGAAAAATCTCCAAAGAAATTCTCCCTACCCGGTTTGTGGATATGAAGTTGGGTGCAATTCAATTCTTTGAGATATCTGTAAGCATTGTGTGAACAAGAAATACAGTGGAATTACTGGTAGGTTGATAGAGGATAATCAATATGTATGCAAGAAATGTAAGACAATGGAGATGTATGATAACTCAGATATTGAGAGTGTATATCTAGATGGCGAAGCTAGTGCGTTTGTCGATACCAATGGAGCACAGATAGGAGCAGGTGCAAAGGTGATTAAACGAATAAGGAGTGGATGGATTAAGTTCAGGGAACTTCCACGATTACTAACCAGCAGAGCCTTACCACTGTAAGGAGGAATCTATCAGGTATATGTATGCATATGTGTGAACAAGAAATACAGTGGAATTACTGGTAGGTTGATAGAGGATAATCAATATGTATGCAAGAAATGTAAGACAATGGAGATGTATGATAACTCAGATATTGAGAGTGTATATCTAGATGGCGAGGCTAGTGCGTTTGTCGATACCAATGGAGCACAGATAGGAGCAGGTGCAAAGGTGATTAAACGAATAAGGAGTGGATGGATTAAGTTCAGGGAACTTCCACGATTACTAACCAGCAGAGCCTTACCACTGTAAGGGGGAATCTATCAGGTATATGTATGCAGTGTGATGATATATGGAAGTGAAACTTGACCAGTGAGGTTTGAGGACATGCGTTGCATGGAGAGAAGTGATATGAAAATGATACGATGGATGTCTAATGTAAGTCTTAAAGACAGGTTTAGTTCTAATGACCTCAGAGGAAGATAAATCTGGACAGTATCGCAATTTTTTTCAGGGGAGTAGACTCTGATGGTATAGCGACGTTAAAAAAATGGATACGAGTTCTTCGGTTAGTAGATGTAGGACGATTGATGTAGCGTGTTTAGTTCACAGAGCAAGGCCAATGAAAACATGGGAAGAAGTGATAAAAATGAACCTGGGGGAAAGAGAGGGAAATAAACACCTGGCCCAGGATAGGTTACTTTGGAAGTCAATTTCTTAAATCCGCCCAGCACATACCAGCATGTAAAACGGATGTTAAACCGAATATGATGATGATGATAATGATGATGTAAGTTTATTTTTTTATTTTCGATACTTTAAACGCATTCAATTATTTATATGGAAAAGCAATTTACCTAAATCTTAAGTGGCAATAAATTTCCCTTCACGGTGCATATGGTGAGCGACATATTACCTACTAGACACTATCCTCGAGTGTCTTCGGTCTCTCTGTACAAGGGTTTGTCAGGACAACCTGACATGAAAATACTTACCCCTACAAGTAAACCCTGACGAAATATTCAAAATTACATAGTATCCGCAGTACAAATACGAGGAATAGTGCATCTTTTCCTAGTGATGTTACCTCAAATAACACCACGTAGCTGGATACTCCACCAGGCTAGATGAATTCTTGTCCTGGAATCCGGTAAGACC
This sequence comes from Sepiola atlantica, assembly GCA_963556195.1. Classification (NCBI taxonomy): domain Eukaryota; kingdom Metazoa; phylum Mollusca; class Cephalopoda; order Sepiida; family Sepiolidae; genus Sepiola; species Sepiola atlantica. Next base: position 142,147,837 of record OY744517.1, read on the forward strand.
AACAGACGACAAGAAAGATATACTATGACATACTTAACTGGTCAGTTGGGGAGAGAAGAAACTTTTAACTTTTTTACTAACTCAATGTTTGAGAAATAAAGGAGAATTTTAATAGAATATTCGGGTATCTATGTATCTCATATAGAGATCAAGTGTAGAAGGAAGGGGCCGCTTGATTTCTGAGAACTTCGACAGAAGTAAAATGAAATATTGAAGAGATATTTTAATATAATTATCCACGAACACAGCGTAGCTAAACCTAGCAAAATTCGAAACAGATACCGCAGAGACTGGTACTCTCACACTTGACATAATGGTAAAACGTCGGTCTCACTAGCTTCAATTATGCTGAAATACATGTCCGTTAATAATTCTATTTAATATATATATATATATATATATATATATATATATATATATATATGTGTGTGTGTGTGTGTGTGTATGTGTGTGTGTGTGTGTGTGTCTTTCGTATCTACATCAATACAGGGTTATCGCTAGAAAAGCGGGAAATTTGAGGTTGTCAATTTTTTTTTGTCGAAACTTTATTTAGTCTAACTTATTCATTTTTCTATTTGCACGGACTACATTTTCAGCATCAGTGAGTGTATTAGAATATTAGTCTTCGAAAATTTTATAAAAGTTATTCTTTGTAAAAATAAATTACTGCTTGATAAATTTCCCGTTTTTCTAGCGACCACCCTGTATATTTATTAAGATGTGAATTGTATTTTTGCATTCGTAAAATATAATTGACATTAAATGCGAATGTGTGTGTCAGACATTTCGTGTAGTTGGCAAGATTATGGACAACGTAATTATTTGGAAAGATTGAAATACAGAAATTTAAATTTGGTATGATAAATGTAATTGTAAAAATAGAATTGTTTAGTGTTTTGTAGGATGTCATTTTCCATACAAATATGCTTTCATAGTTTATGCGCTTTTTTTATTTTACGCTTGTATATTTGTTAGGCTTAATTCTATCACAGTTTTGATTCTGCAAGATTTGCTTTCTTTCACAAAATTTCAACTCAATGTAAGATTTAATAATTTTACAATTGTGCGTTTTATCCGATATGAAAACCAGACAAACGGTAATGTTATACTCATTTTTATGTTTTTTACTTGAATTAATTAATGGGTCACAGGTAGCTAAACGCTACTCGAGGATTAGGGTGACGAGTTTAATATAATGAGGGAATTGGCAATAATAAATAGAATGAATGAATTTTGAATACTTATGAGGACGCTTTATGACAAGTATTTGTTTACATTTGATTTTAAGATGATCATGTCGTACCCCTCAGGAAGATCTTGCAAAGAAATTCTATTCATGGAAGTTCCGTTTGATGTTAGGCACACGAAGGAAGAAAGGAAAGTTCTTTGCAGTTGTGGAAGGAAGACATGTTTTTGCTTGTTTTACAAGGACGAACCAGAAGTTAAAACTCTTGTGCTCACCTTCCATGGAAATGAAAATGGAGTGGAGAAGAACTAGCAACGAAACGTATGTGGGATAGTGGCTGCAACGAACAGAGGGGATTATCGTCCATTGTGCTCCGATGAACTGGCTGCTCTGGTGCCCCCTCGACGTAAATACACTAGACCAACTCATCAATCAGCTAAATCACATCCATTCACTGTGGAGGTCCCCAGATGTCGGAGAGTCTTCTACTCCAATAGCTTCTTTCCTCATGCTGCCGGCCTCTGAGAACTCCCTCCCTGTTACCTGTTTCCACGACTGTACCGACATGCAAATGTTTAAAACTAATATAAACAGACATGTCGCTACACCGCTCTCAACTTAGGATGACACCCCAAACCTACACTCTAATTCTCAGTAGCCCCTTACGTTTACAGTGGCGGCATGCATTGTTTGCGGTGAAATATGTAATAAACTTATAGTTATTGAACTAAACTTTTCTTAATATATATATATATATATGTGTGTGTGTGTGTGTGTGTGTGTGTGTGTGTGTGTGTGTGTGTGTGTGTGTGTGTGTGTGTGTAAAAATGCAGTAGGCTGCATTTTTTAGTGATGAATATGATTAGCGGGCGTTGCAAGTGTTAGACGCACGGCCAGAGGAAAGACGGGGGGGGGGGGGCACAAAAGGAAATGAAAATGACTTTTGTTTTGTGTTGGCCCACCCCAGAAGTGTTTTCCCTTTGAAGTGAATTAAGTATCTAAAAAAAAAAACAGACAATGATGTTGACACACAAAAATGATGTTCAGATCGTCCCCATGATAAAGCTACCCTTGGTAGACTGTCTGACAAGTTATATCAGGATGAAATATTAAGTGGCAGGAGATTAGGTGGTCCAGCACTGACCAGGGACAAAGGATCCCAAGGGATGGGAGGGGTAAGACCTGGCCCACTGGGCATGACTGGAAGTTTGGGTTTGCTGGGAAAGCTGGCAGTCAGTTGAAGCTGAGTGCTCTTGGAGTCAGGATGGTTCATTTCGTTCTCTTAGCCAAAGGGTTATGCTGGAATTATCTTTATCTGGTCGGGCAAGAATGTTTCATTTTGCAAGTCGCCCATTAAGCCTGGGGAACACGAGTATCATTTATATCCAACAAATAAATGTGTTACTTATTGATAAACTGGACTCGTGGTTGTTACTTGGCATGAAAGTTCTTTGTTGCAGAATTAAGTGAGATCGACACGACGCGTGGAGTCGATAACGCACGAACGCACACATATATACATGTTAACACACACACACATACATACACACACATATATATATATATATATATATATATATATATATATATATATATATATGTATAATAATTTATAAATAATATTTTTAAATTAACCCATATACACATGTGTTTCATGCCAAACCTGCAATCATCAGTATTGGAGGAAACACTCTCTGTCGGTCACACTATTCGAACTCCAATGCGTAAGTCATATTTGACTCAGTAGTCGGAGCGCATACTGAAGTGTCCACCACGCATTGCTGTAGAAATGGGAAGGTAAATCAACGTCTAGCGGTCATATCAGCGGGTCGTCAAGAGAACTAAATAGGCGGAGCCTAGAGTATTGCATTACGTTATAAATGACAGTCTGTTGTCAACTTAAAGTGATCCATCTAGCGAGAGCTTTGAATAATTATTTATAAATAATATTTTCGAATAAACTCATATACACATGTGTTTCATGCCAAACCTACAATGATCAGTATGGGAGGAGACAATCCTTGCCGATCACACGATTCAAACTCCAATACGAAAGTCATATTTGACTCAGTGGTACCGATGTTTCCACCACGCATTGTTGTGGAAATAGAAGAGTAAATCAACGTCTAAATGGCAAATTTAGCGGCCATTGATGTGAATTCTGTTAACGTTTGTTTCCTAACGAACGTTTCTATATACTTTGATGATACAAAATTGTCCTTATTTCTGAGATCGAGTTATCTTTAGATAACATGTTTTTAATTGTTATAATTTGCTGTAATGTATAATTACCTGAACAAGACACCTATCTATCTTTTTGCTATCTATGTATTTCTCTCGTCTCCCTTCACTGTATTAAGTCAATCATTCTCTTATATTTGCCAATTTCTCTTTGAGCATGTGTTATATTATGACGGGCCCTGTATTTTAAACGGGTAGATTAACTAGTATCAAATAGCTAATTTTGTTATCGAAAAATAGGTTTTGTTTCTGGACTCAGAAGTGAGTCAGAGAAGTGTTTGATTCAGGAATAGTCATAACAAATTTAGACACCTGACGTGACCTTTGAGTCAGAGATCAGAGTGGGTCGTTTTTGTCCCCATATCGTGCGTGAGAACGAGGATTACGTCACGACAGAAAACAATAACTTAGTTTTTTAGAATCAGTCGGGACCTAGAAGCGAGACCGTTCAGACCGGCTGCGAAAATGTAGCCGGTAAAAAGGCAAGGCCCCACTGTGGGGGGGGGCTAAAAGATACCCCAGAAGGAAAGAAAATAGCCCGAGTATGAGAGAGTCGAAGCCGGAATCCCCCTGACAACAACCGAACCGAGAAGTAAGAAAATGGTGTGTTGAGAATAAATAAATTTGTGTGAAATATCCCCTCAAGAAAATCCGTGTCTCGTGTGTTCATTTTGTCTGAGACAGACTTCTTCCTTCGATTAAGACGACACAGCCAGCGAAGACTAGACGAATCACAGGCCAAAGAAGAGAACAGAAGATAAGGTAAACCTTTCGTTTATTTGAAAAATAAGATATGTAACGTGTATCGTTACACTTCGATCAAGACGACACAGCCAGCGAAGACTAGACGAATCACAGGCCAAAGAAGAGAACAGAAGATAAGGTAAACTTTGAGATTTATTTGAGAACTTTTTAGAGACTTTAAGATACGTATAAATGCTGAGATGCCGTGAACAGATACGTGGTTTTAAAAAGGCTTGAGATGCCGTAAATTGATACGTGAAGATTTAAGACTGTGGTTACGAAAGTATAGAGAAAAAGTTATATACAGTTCGAATTTTATAGAGTAAAATGATTATGAAAATGATATAGATTAAATTGTATCATCAGAAGTATTAAGAAAAAAGATTGAAATCACTATTAATCCTCTCGTGAACATTTCACGTTGTTTTCGGCCGGAGAGGATGTGATAGCGAACCGCTGAGGTGGTTTTGGAAAAATGCCTCAGTCGGAAGGATTTCTGCGTGTGGTAATAAATGAGTTCTCTCCCCCCCCTTTATGTAACACCACTTGTTTTGGTTGCCGTGACTTGCTATTTCCACAAGAAATAGGTTGAGACGAACCGCGTTGCCACAGCGAAAATCTTGGGGTCCAGAAGCAAGCGAAGACAGAGGGAGATCAGCGGAGAGAGAGAGAGTGATGTCAACGAACAGTGAGTACCTCGTATTTTTATGTTGGATAGATAAATTTAAAAAAAAAAAAAGGAACTCTTACGAAGTTAAAGTAATAGAAAAAGGAAGAAAAAAAAGGAACGAGACACGAGGGGAAAATTGTTGAGATACACAAAAGAGAGACACATGTAGTTAATTATTAGAAAGAGATTTTGTTAATTGTTAAGATTCAAAAAAAAAAAGAAGGAAAAAAAAAGAAAGACACATTTTGTTAAAAAAAAAAGAAAAAAAAGAACGCACGCACACACAATTATTAGATTACGCAGAAAGAGATTTTGTTAATTGTTAAGATTCACAAAAAAAAGAAAGAGAAAAAAGAAAGACACATTTTGTTAAAAAAAAAAAGAAAGAAGAACGCACACACAATAAAAAAAAAAGAAAGACACATTTTGTAAAAAAAAAAGAAGAAAAAGAACGCACGCACACACACACACGCGCAAAAACAATTGTTAAGACTTTGTAGGAAAAGTACATTCTAGTTAGAAAGAAAAGGACGATTTGCCGTAATTATGTTTTTTTTGTGTTGTGTTTTAGGAATTTGTTGCTGTAATTTTTTTTTCTGGTTTGTGTTGGTGGGGGACAAAGGCGAAGGGCAATGACGGGCGAAAAAAAAAAAGAAAAAAAAAAAAAAAACGAGGGAAGTATGTGCGTGTTGGACAGAGAGAAAGAGAGGAAGAATGGAAATGTTAAAAAAAAGGGTGGATGCGCTGAAGTGGCATGTGCACGCGAGGACGGAGTGTGCGTGTTTAGAAAAAAGAAAGAAAGAATGTGTTGGAAAGAGAGAGACAGAGACGGAGAGAGCGTGGAAAGAGAGGGATTGATGTGCCACCCTGTGGCCGAGGTCTTTTGTTTTTTGGAATGTGTGTGCGTCTTAAAAAGAGAGAGAGAGAGAGAGAGAAGAATTGAAATGTTAAAAGAGATTGTTTAAAAAAAATGTGCGCGCGAGGTCAGAATATGCTTGTTAGAAAGGAAGGGAGAGAGAGAGAGAGAGAGAGAGAGAGAAAGAAGGCGCCCGTGAGCCTTGAAGGCTGCTGGAAAGTGTTGCAGGAAAATGGCGACGGCGGCGACGGGTGATCTGATGGTGTCCGGGTTGGAGTTTGGCGACATGTCGGCCCGCCATGGTGTCGGACGCTGTTCTCTTTTCCCTTTGTCTTTTTATGTTATATTGTGTTGTGGAGATGTGTTCTCCATTGGTTCTGTCGGTTTCGGTTTTATTTTTTTGTTGTTGTTGGGTGGAATGAATTTTTTTTTTTGATGTATTTTGATGTATTTGTTTCATGGAGGATTCCGGGTTCCTAATGCTTGAGTGAATGATATTTTACTATTTAGAGGATGGAGAAATTTAAAAATGTAATTAAAAAAAAAAAAAAACAGTTCTTAAATTGAATGTTACGTGGGTCAGCCCGGCGATTTGAGTTGATTAGGTTCGGGCAGCTAGAGTTGGTTTGGGTCGGATCGCGGAAACCCTTGGACAGGGTTGATTTTATCGGGAAAAATCCCCGTGTACAGAGTATGTACAGGCTTGGAAAGTCAATGAGGGATTCCCGGCGTTTGCTCGTATGCTCTCTTTTATAGAGTACCCATGGGTTAGTGGCGAGGCTTGTGGTAAAACCTGCATACGTTAAAATTGCGAACGGGAGAATGACGGGGATATGGTCATTCTGTGGGACCACGAGAAAAGGAAGGTGGTCAGTTATGGAGATTGTTGTTTTTGTGCCTCAGGTGTGCCCAACTGCGCCGATAGAGTGTGTGAAAGTTGTGTAAAATGTTAAGCTTTGAAATTGTGGTCCCATTTTTTTTGTGTGGATTTTGGATGTTTGCCGACGAGTGTGCTGCGAAGATACCCCGCCCCCCCACCGCATAGATAGGAACACGGGAAGGGGGCGCATGGAATTGGTGTCTGCTCAACACCAGTGGGGATGGAGTTAAGCTGGGTTGTGGTGTGACTCGGGTGCGCACGTCGGGGGCGGATAGAACCATGGGGATCGATTTTTAAAAAAAAAGAGGTACCGGGTGTTAATTGGATTTAATTATAAGATTATAGGTTGGGCCTCGTTTGTGGTCATTCGGCGTGTTCCGGGAGCAGGATGATTCGATGTGACATTTCGCTCAATACCGTATCGACTAGATAGATCCATGGGATGGGGTCCTCCACGTTTAATGAACAGGGCTGGGAGTTAGAGACATGAGTGATTGTTCGCGGACGTTTGCGCCGGGGCACTGGAATGTTCGAAGTATTTGGTCCAGATTAGCAAGCAATGTAGGGACGGTACCTCGTGTAGACACTGGAGGCTGACCATTTAAGTTTACAAGTTAAGGAAAGGGGTTTCTGTTTTTGTGCCCCCATATCGCGGCAATACGCCCGATCAGCAATCGGTCGTGTACCGATGATCAGATGAATATGTGCGTGTGTATTTTAAAAAAAAAAAAAAATGTTGGTGATGGATGTAGATATTTGTGAAAATTTCTTCAGGGAAGAAATTTTGAAAGATAAGGTGGAGAGGAGTGTTATATTATGACGGGCCCTGTATTTTAAACGGGTAGATTAACTAGTATCAAATAGCTAATTTTGTTATCGAAAAATAGGTTTTGTTTCTGGACTCAGAAGTGAGTCAGAGAAGTGTTTGATTCAGGAATAGTCATAACAAATTTAGACACCTGACGTGACCTTTGAGTCAGAGATCAGAGTGGGTCGTTTTTGTCCCCATATCGTGCGTGAGAACGAGGATTACGTCACGACAGAAAACAATAACTTAGTTTTTTAGAATCAGTCGGGACCTAGAAGCGAGACCGTTCAGACCGGCTGCGAAAATGTAGCCGGTAAAAAGGCAAGGCCCCACTGTGGGGGGGCTAAAAGATACCCCAGAAGGAAAGAAAATAGCCCGAGTATGAGAAAGTCGAAGCCGGAATCCCCCTGACAAAAACCGAACCGAGAAGTAAGAAAATGGTGTGTTGAGAATAAATAAATTTGTGTGAAATATCCCCTCAAGAAAATCCGTGTCTCGTGTGTTCATTTTGTCTGAGACAGACTTCTTCCTTCGATTAAGACGACACAGCCAGCGAAGACTAGACGAATCACAGGCCAAAGAAGAGAACAGAAGATAAGGTAAACCTTTCGTTTATTTGAAAAATAAGATATGTAACGTGTATCGTTACACTTCGATCAAGACGACACAGCCAGCGAAGACTAGACGAATCACAGGCCAAAGAAGAGAACAGAAGATAAGGTAAACTTTGAGATTTATTTGAGAACTTTTTAGAGACTTTAAGATACGTATAAATGCTGAGATGCCGTGAACAGATACGTGGTTTTAAAAAGGCTTGAGATGCCGTAAATTGATACGTGAAGATTTAAGACTGTGGTTACGAAAGTATAGAGAAAAAGTGATATACAGTTCGAATTTTATAGAGTAAAATGATTATGAAAATGATATAGATTAAATTGTATCATCAGAAGTATTAAGAAAAAAGATTGAAATCACTATTAATCCTCTCGTGAACATTTCACGTTGTTTTCGGCCGGAGAGGATGTGATAGCGAACTGCTGAGGTGGTTTTGGAGAAATGCCTCAGTCGGAAGGATTTCTGCGTGTAGTGATAAAAGAAGCTCTCTCTCCCCCCCTTGCTGCACGCTACATTTGAATGTCAGTAGTTATGCAACACATGTAGAGAAAAATTGACACTCTTTTTTTCAGCGTGGTAATCTAATTTACATAAATGTGTTTATAAACACCACACATCTGTATATAAGTTAGATCGTAAAATAATAATAAGTATCTTTAATTCTACAAAACAATAATGAGGATAAGAATACTTGTAAATAATAATAAAAATAATAATAATAATAATAATAATAATAATAATAATAATAATAATAATAATAATAATAATAATAATAATAATAATAAAAATCATAATAATAATAATAATAATAATAATAATAATAATAATAATAATAATAATAATAATAATAATATAGAAGTAAAAACTTATTATCTTTAGTGATGCAAGAAGAATGTTTCAACAAATATTTCACTATTTATGAATTTTCTAATGAAATCAAAGAATTAATTGGCAGTAGTGATTATGAATCAACGGGTTATATGTATGTTCAGAATATATATATATATATATATATATATATATATATATATATGTGTGTGTGTGTGTGTGTGTGTGTTTATCTATACGTTTTATTCTTCCGAACACGTCAGTGAAAGGATAATTATTCAAACCGGTCACAGGATTAAAAAAGTAGCAAAATCATCACTGTGCAATCATAAGTCATACAATAGCTAATATTAATTATTTTATTTAAATAATATACATTACTGTATGTAGATATATTTATATGTATATCTATATTTATTTCCACCACCATAACTCTGCATTCCATCTCGAACAATATGTTTTTTTTTGCTTTGACAAAGGAGTTATATCTTCAAAAGCTAAGTTTAAAATCAAGTTCATTTTTTTCAGAAAAAAAACATTTATTTAAGGTTTTCCAAATTTAAATATTTTCCTACGACAACAATGTTTGGAAAATATGTCTACCCGTATCCTGATATATATATATATATATATATATATATATATATATATATATATATATATATATATATATATATATATATATATATATATAAATATGGGAAAGTTCATTTTTTAAGCATCCTTAAAATGTAAAACATGACTTTTTTTCTAATAATTTCGCTCAGTATCACAAGCTTCATCAGAGATTTTTTAAGCATCTTTAAAGTTTAAAACGACTTAACGAGCGAAATTGTTAGAAAAAAGTCAAGATGAAAAAAAAAATATTATTTTGATTTTAATTAAAATATCTGCATCTAACACAAGGTTTTTTGAATGCATTTTGCCTCTTCCTTTAAGTTTTAAATTTTAAAGATGCTTAAAAAATGAACCTTCCCAAATGTATACCTACCGACGACCATGCGCGATTTATGTTCAAATTTAAAAGAGACATTTACTCCGTTAAGTCCACACAACATCGGACGTCACTTCTAAAAGACCAGGAAGGATTCTTACGAATAAAAATAAGGTTAATACGTTTTATTTGTTTAAATCTCTGATGAGGCTTGTGATACCGAGCGGAATTATTAGAAAAAAGTCAAGACGAAAAAAAATAGTATTTTGAGTTTAATAAAAATATCTGCATCTAACACATGGTTTTTGAAGGCATTTTGCCTCTTTCTTTAAGTTATATATATATATATATATATATATATATATATATATATATATTGTATTGAGATTGATCTTCACTGAGTGTAACTTACACGCAAGTCTATTATTTTGTAAAAATTAAATACTCCGCCATTAAATTCTCGAATCAAGGATTATTTTTCCCTCTTTTCTCTTTTTTACCGATGAACTTCAATGTAGTCAGTTTTCAGGTTAAGTTTATGAAGTTTTCTTTCTTATCAACAATAAATTTCCTCGTCCATTTTCTCTTAACGCCTTTTTATCTGTCTATTTTTTATTTTTTTGCTCTTCTTTGAGATTCATTTCGTTAACCTAATTGGATGAAGTTTCGTCATAAATGCGCCCACAGCTATCAGGCTGAACCTGTTGTGAGCGATTTGTGTCGTTCAGTGCACAGTCTGTTTTCATAAAAAGTAAGGCTTAACCATATCTGGCCATGGAGTTGAGTTTAATTATCACGTGACTCGAATTCGATTACCATTTGATTCGTTTATGTACTTTCGCCACTTTCGACCGAGGCGATCCAATATTTATGTAAGGGAAATAGCCCCCGAGCCGTATTATAATGATCTACAAAAAAACGGTTGTGCATTCTTGGCTGGAAAATCTTTACAGCATCAGAATATTGAAGAAAATAACTCAATTGTGTTGTAGATTTGGGAGGTTTTAGATAGAAATTGGTTTTCGTACTATTTGGACTAATCGGATTACTTCACAAACATTCTTAGAAAGGGTCTTAAATGGTGGTGAATATGGCATTGGTTTGGACTATAAATGAACCGTCGTATTTCACGCGTTTTTATCCATATGTACTAATGCCAGTGTTGGCTTTTCATTGGACTTATACCCATAGTTAGATTCAGAAGATATTTCGTATTTATTTGGTCGAGGTTTAAATAGCAAAGCAAATATTTATTTGTATGTCTACATTTAGCTATGAATACTTGTTTTATTATAATTTGTCTATGAAATTTATAATTTAGTATTTTAATATATATATATATATATATATATATATATATATATATATATATATAGATAGATAGATAGATAGATAGATAGATAGATATAATTATGCGCTAGATATATTTCATAGTTTTTCATCGTTTGCTCAATTAAATGTTATTTTCTAATTAGAGTTGTAACACTAATAATACCAATAATGACCGGTGTTTGTTAGAACGAAAGTAGGTTACAGAAAACAAGGTTAAGAATGAGATGAGCATGGTAAAATTTGATCGTATCTGGAATTTTAAACTGGTTTATTATGACAGGTTTTGAATGATGAAATGTGTTGGGTAAATAGATAAAATTAACATTGGTTTTGTTGTTTAAGAAAAATGTTAGAAATAAAAACAAACATTTGATAAATCCGATTTGCTCAACGAAAAAACTCGGGAGTTTTAAATTTGATTTCGACATGCTAGAACGCGTCCTGTGTCTGGCTCTGTTAGGAAGGCCACTGAATATAAGTGTGTATGACGATATACATACGCAATAAAAGTTAAAATTGTAAAATCATTTTTTTTATTATTAATATTATTAAACAATTTAATTGCAGGGTTAGCATTTTCCGTTAATTTAGGTTTAATGTATTTCTTAATTTGATATTTATTTTTTCTGATATTTGTTTACTAATTTTTTGCTGTATTGATTTTGTATTGCACAATAATCTGCAAGTATGTCTATTCATAAAGTTATTCTTGCGGTCTTTCAACTTAATGAATGGGTTTCCCTCTCTCTCTCTCTCTCTTTCTATATATATATATATATATATATATATATATATTATAGTTAAATTCCAATGACCATAGGAACAATCAATCCATAACCATAACTTAAGTTATGGTTATCGATTGATTGTTTCTATGGTCATTGGAATGCAACTATAAAATGTATATGCTCTGACACTTGTGATACAACTCCATTGATCTTGCAATTTGGAACATTTTCGGATATTATAAATAGTATATTCTTAAATATATATATTTTAAGAACATATATATATATATATATATATATATATATATATATATATATATATATATATATATATATATATATATATATATATATATAATATTTACAAATAAACATTAAATTATTAATATCTTTATACGCCGGCGTTTTAATCTTACGCTCTCATCAGTGTAGGAAGTGACAATTTCAGACGGCCACGAGTGCGTACCCGGTTCACAGAGTCAAGAAAAGCCTTCCATGTTTCTGGTCTATCCCCACTACCATCAAAACATGTCACGTGATACAGGAGAAATTAAGTTCTAATTATACCTAAATACAGCGGGCAGTAAACAGCAGACAGTCTTGAAGGTTCGGCCAACGTTATTGCAACATTACTTATAGCTAAATGACAGTTTGTTTTTATAAACTCCGAACAGTGCTCAACTTTAATTTCTTAAAGGGGCTTAATAATAATAATTGAATAATATCGGATGCACTGCCATTACCATCGATGGTGCGGTTAGTTTGTTTTTTTTACATTATTCTTAGAGAGGAATATAAAATCGCAAGAAGAGACGTGGCAAAGATGAATCACTTCAGAACTTTTACCCCATAGAGATGTTGAAACAACTAATTAATAAAAAGAAAAGGGGACAGAGAAAAAACTACTTAGACGTTTTTCAGTCGACCGTTTTCAATGACAGTCTACTGGAAATTGTAGGCTCAATCCTTTCTACAGGAATTCATAACCTCTACCCGGCCATGCCTGACCGAACGATAACAATCTATACCCGTGGATTAAAGAAAGGCTTCAATTCTAAATTCTATATTGGTTCTCGAGGTCGACATAAAGATTCCAAGTAATTCCTGAAGATTAGAGGTTACATCGGCCGAAACGTTGTGAGAATAACATCTAAGACGAGAATAGTAGTTTAAATATTTTATCCTAGTTTACATTTGATGAATAAAACATCGCTTTTAGTCGTGAGGATATTGCTCGATGTTGTACAGATTTTTTCGAATTCTTAATGAAGATTATCTTTAAATTCAAAACGGAATCTTTTGGAGTTCAAATGGGTCCAAAGACAACATTCATTCATTACTAGATCTTTAATCTATTCTTGATATTAGCGAATTGTTAAATCGAAATGTGATAAGAGAATTCTTCGTCGACCGTTTAACCAAGATAATCTAAAATCACGGAATTCATACGTGATCTTTTCCTTCCAATTAAAAAATGTTTTTGTTTTTTTCCTTCCAGAATTATTTTAGATATTTTCAGTTGCATAAAAATCGATAGCATCGAACCGCATAATCGCACTGAATAAAAATCATACCGATGGTTACTTTCAGGGAAAAAAATGAAAATAAACTTTTTGTGGTATTTCGAATCTTTTTTTAATGTTTAATGATAATTTGCATTATTTGATTTATTCGGACTACTATCTTAATCTTAATTATTATGTTCACAATATTCCGGCAGATATAACCTCCGACCTTCTACAGATGTGTCTTTTCGAACTTGGGAATCTTCATGTCTAACACAGAAATCTATACAGAATTTCTATTTGAATATCTTTTTATCGACAGGGCTAGATTGTCCTCGTTACGTCAACCATGACCGGATAGATTAAGTGCTATATTATTTGTAGTTATTATCGCCTGTAGTGATGATTGAACCTTCAACCCCAAGAAGACTGTCACTTAGAACTGATTGTCAATTAACGTCTGTATCAGTTGCACCACGTGCCCATGTAACCTGAAGAAGGTCGCAGGTTACATCGGTTGAGTCATTGTGAAAATAACAACGAAGATGAGAATAGTAGTCCGAATAATCGAAATAGATTTGTTCTCAGATCCACTAACAACGATTCATATTATTTTGAATCATAAAAGACAAATTAAGGAGTTAATTACGACGTTTGTTTTGCTGCTGCTGATTAGTTGTTGTTGTTGTTGTTACTGTTGTTAAACGAGTCGAACTTTTTCATAGTGCTCACGGAGATTGTGACTAACGTTGTCTGAAGTTTTCCGGGCATTTTTAACGAGAGCGAACAGAACGAAAAAAGGGTGTAAAATAAAACAAATAGGCAACAAATAAATGCTACCAAAGGCAAGCTAAGTTACTCTTCTACCTACCTGGATAGGTTTATGTATCTTTTAACTTATTTCAAAGTGTTTTAGTTCGATAGAAAAGTAGTGTAGAGACGTCATGTTACAATGAAAAAAAAAAATGAAAATGGCCACAGGTGACCACGTTCCTTACTCGAAAATCGCCCCCAAATTAGAAATTAAACAAAAATACAGAAAATAAAATATACAATTCGGTTGAACATAAAATCTGCACCCGATTGATGACAGTTATTAGCTGTATTTTTCATTCTAACGTGAAGTCTCGACACTACGTTTAAATCGAACTAAACTAAAACGCTTTAAATAAGTTAAAACACAAATAAACAAATCCAGGTAGGTAGAAGTGTAACTTAGCTTGCCTTTGGTAGCATTCATTTGTTGCTCATTTGTTCGCTCTCGTTAAAAATGCTCAGTTCTCCTTGTTGGTCGCAGCTATTCTATAACCTGCATGTGAGCAGGTTTTTACCACCGTCACCAAGAACAGTAAGACTCATGAGTTGTATTAAAAATCCGGGAAGGTTTGGGCCTGAACCCACAAAGGACTGGCGCAGAAGCAACCTTACCACTCTCACTCCATTGATTTAGAGTTCCGCCCCTGACACGTCTTTTCTTGTCACACAGAGACGACCAGGGGACAACGGATTCTGATACCGACTCGTCCTGACTTTTCACCAGATCCCTGTTAGTCGGATAACTCTAACACTACCTCGTTGCTACTCCCCTTACCACGGTGAAGAATATTAAGATTGGGGGAGGACCTTTGCTGATTGGTTTAATCCTGTTAAAAATTGGTGTTACTGATTTCCTCATGTTTTGTAGAATGTAAATGAACGTTTACCGACTGAAAATAGAAACGAAATAAAATCATTTCTGACGCTGAATCAGCGAAGAAATATTTCGCGACAATTTCTCGCCACTTCAATAATTTATTTTATTTTCTTCAGAAAATATATGTTTGAATGTTCGGAATGTAATAACGCATACAAAAACATATACACATTTGGAAAGAATCAATCAATTGAAAATATCAAATTTAAATCGGAAAAAAATTAATTCATAATTTCGCTCACGTTTTGCGCGCTTTATCATCTAAGAGAGAAACGCGTGCAATCGGGTTCGGAGTAAATAATTTATTGTATCGAATTTACCTATTCACAATAAAAAAGAAAATCAAAGAAAAGAAAATTATTGTAATATATAAATATTACTCTCTTAATAACTAGAATTATGGGCCGTACGTGCCCACATTCTAACATATATTCTAATATATATTAAATATTAAATTGTTTTTAACGCCATTAGTAGAAATACAAAATAAATTGTGTTGGATTATTAAACTAATTTCCAACACTATTGATAATGTTCATTCATTAATTTATTTTTTATTATCACTTATCTTTGAATTCATGTTTTGAAGCATGGCGTAAATCATAAATCTATGGCGTGACACCAAAGATATCATTATTTTGTTACGGTAATGTTTTAACACATGAATAAATATCTGATTTGATATCTAAGTGCTGATTAAACTAAATAAGTAGAAAACAACATAAATAATTTAAATAATATAAATAATATAAATATACTAGTTGTATGTATTATATATATTGTCACGTCGTAATTAACTCTTAATTGGCATATAATTTTAAACACAAGTAAGTATAAATCTTTTTCCGCAGCATTTCAAATTTAAAGCAAAAAACTAATAACGTAATTGTAAACGCAAGTAAGTAATGATATTTGTCCGTAGCGTTTTCTGTTTGGAACAGGAACAAGTAGTATTAGATAAATTTTAAAAAATAAACTACACTGTACTTAATTGCAATATAATTGTAAACACAAATAATTATGAATAGTTATTCTTACATTTCAAATTTAATTACAGAATAAAGAATACTCTCACTCCGTAAGTGAAGATAACTTTCCCGTCTTCATCTACAGGTAAATAGTACTACTACGTCTGGGAATATGCCTATTTGTTTATAATTGACTATTCTAATTAAGGTGTTATAGTTAGTTTTAGTCACGTTAACTGGCAGTAAAGAGAGAAGGAGACGGAAGCGAGAGTGACATATAAAATACAAGAAGGGTGGGGCAAATCACATGCAGTGACAGAGGGTGAAGGTGATAGAGAAATGGGTAACTTGCTAAGTTAATTGCAAATTACAGTTAATAAAATAAAGTAAAATAAATTGCTTTTTAAACATAACTCCATACCAAAACTAAGTAACATATTAACATGTATTTTGTGTGATAAAACTATATAAGAAAAGGCTTATGAGAAACAACCGTTTATTAACTCAGCTTAAGTACAATAATAGATAGATATTTCGCACGCCCGTGCTCACATATTTCTCTCTCTCTCTCTCTCTCTCTCTCTCTCTATATATATATATATATATATATATATATATATTATTTCTTTTACAATATTTTATTTTTATTCAATAACCACACAGCGAAACCTTTTACATAAAAGTTGCAAATTGTTCATGCGATAAGTTATCGCCTTGACATTTTAGGTTTTTAGGTTTCGATCTGCATCGATCATCAAAGAAGTAAATAGAACCAGAATTCAAATGAATTTTGTTCACAATTTAATCGGCCGACATCATCCGATTTTCCCCATGGCATCCTCCCCGTCTCCTCTTTTCTCATTGCATATTATGTAAATATATGCACACACAAACGTGTAATTTAACATACTCATCCACTCTATAATAAAAACCAATGTATATATATATATATATATATATATATATATATATATATATATATATATATATATATATATATATATATATATATATATATATACTATGGGGAAAAATACACTGTGTAAGTCTCTCTGCGAATATTTGTGATATTTCGTGTATCATAAAAATTTATATTCACAAATAGGGCAGAAACAATTGTCTGTCAATAAAGTGCTTTAAATGGAGAATGGAATATTTATCTAACTTACTACTGGATATATATATATATATATATATATATATATATATATATATATATATATATATATATATATATATTGTGTGGGGGTGCGTGTGTGTATATGTATGTATGTATGTATGTATGTATGTATGTATGTGTGACTTATTTTGCTTTGAGTGGTTTGGACAAGTTTAGAAGCAAGTAAATCCTTTTTTTTCGTAAGGATATTCAATAAGAGTATTTTCGGAAACCTATTACTTCATCAAGTTTTGAAGACTTGAAAAAGTAATAGGTTTCAGAAAAGTATCTTATTTAATATCCTGACAAAAAACAGAAAATAGGGATTTAACTTGCTTCTAAAATCGTCCAAACAACTCAGAACGAAATAAGTAAGTCACACAGTTATTTTATTCACCCACTTGACTGATTACATCCACACAATTAACGCAGTACAAGAATATGAAAGGTGACTACAGAAAATAAAAGTAGGATTCGTGAGCTTAAATGCTATTTTGATCCAACTTTTAAAATCCGACCCAGAGTATAATCTCTCTCCCTCTCTTTCTTTCTCTATCTCTCTCTATTTTTCTATCTATCTATCTATCTATCTATCTCTCTATCTCTATTTCTCTCTCTCTCTCATTTCAAGTGGTACTTGTATTACTATTCCCATAACGCGCGAAGATGGGGCACAAGGACAGAAGGTATGAGACTAGGCAAGCACCAGGAGGTGATGTAGTCTAGCCTCTTAAAGATTACCTGAGGAGCTCCGTCGGCATACCGCGATGAAGGCGATTTGAGCAGTTAGCTATGAACTAACACCTTCCCAAAGTGAAAATGCAAAGCCTGGGAGGATCGACCTACTCCCGATGAAAAGAATAAATATCACAGCCTGACAGAAAAAAAGGCCATCGAATTACCCAGTCTCTGCCGGACTGACTGTCAAGGACGAAACCTAGGGAATTTTAGGGAGGGTGTACACTAGTATATTCATATATCGCATAGAGATGTATTTAATATGAGCGCCGTTAACCGTACGCAGGTAATTCATGAAAGTAAGCTTTCAATGTTTGTATGTTTTCCTGCGTTAGAGGCTGTAGACTGTCGAATCGTTCGAGACGAAGTTCTCCGTCCATTTCGTTTTAAAAGTGTAGTGAGAAGAAAAATAATAAAAGACCAGAATCCCTTTAGCAAAGGTTTTAATTACAAAATTAAACTACAGCAAATAATAAACAGTGAAGAGGCACTTAAATAATCTTCGGCTTAACGAAAAAACATTTGACGTACAGGTTCATCCAGTGGGAGGGGGTTCAAAATATAATTTACAACAATGAAGAGCTGTGATACAGCGAAGCAGTCTGTATGTTGATGACTATATAAAGTTCCCTTTCGTGGGTAGAGCTTATATGTAAGGATATCACCAACTGCCATTAGCTTTAAGGCATAGCTCATTGGATGAAACTAATTCGAGCCGCAATGAGAGCTGTGATACAGCGAAACAGTCTGTATGTGGATGACTATATATATTTATTGATAAATACAATAGTTATCCAAGGACACGTTTTTCGCCGTTACTGCGGTTCAGAAAGCTGCCTCATATATATATATATATATATATATATATATGGTCAGGATTTTTTGTTGAGGACATATTGTATTAAATATTACGGACAACTGCATATATTCTATTTGATCCTTTTTAAATTTCTTATTATGGTTCGAATTTTTAGGATTGAACTGGCCGATGTAGTTGCCAGACTGGTTAAATACCCAAGTACTTTCAATTCTATCCAAGGCTATCTTCAGGTGGGGGTACCAAGTTAAGAACATATATTTTTAAATATTTAGTGATGGTTTGTACATAACGCTCAGGGTAGCGAAGAATAATGATTAAAAAATGCACCGGTAAAACACCGGTCGGTATCGCCAAAAAACGAAAACGAAAACGAAACAATAACAAAAAATCAGCGTGTATATATATATATATATATCAGTATAAAGGGATAAAATAAATCCTAAAACTTAACGTTTCGCCTATCTGTTGCTTTATCAAGAGAGAAAAGCTAAAAGTGGCGTGTTTTTAAACTCTTCAATTTTAGCTCATATATATATATAAGTCAGGTAGGTCCTACAACGGAGTATATCTGCTACACTTAGGAGGTGCCGTTGATTTTCTGTGGTCTAGACAGAGTACAAATCGACTTGGCAATAAAGTGAGGAGGATCTCTCTTGTTCACTACAACCCTTTTATCGCAAAAGTGACGCTGCTAGTCAGTCTATACTATATAATCACTTACATGGAAGCAATTCGACCGAGCTCCAATCTCTGGTACCCTCATTGTAATAAACAAGAACTCATCGTATACGACAACTGCAAAGAACGTTCTTTGTTTCCTTTGTTTACCTAAAACCAAACGGCATTTTCATGAACAGAGTTTGGTTTTCCTGTACTTTCCCTATCTGTAGAAAACATTACTCCAGTACGGCTTTCTTGCAAACTACATGGGGGTCTTTAAGTCCAATGTCTACAAGTACCTGCCATTGACTGTTATAAACGTAAGTAATCAAATTTTGTTCATTTCATTCATCAGTTTCAATCTCCCATAATATTTATTATCATTTCAACTTGTAATACATGTATCTCTTCAATTCTTATCCTCGAGTGGCTTTTGACCCTAATGAGTGGTATTTCGTTAATGCAAAAATAATTTCTTAATAAGAAAACTACTGGTAGGGGGTATCTATGTGTGAATATCTTTTATTATCATAAGGCCAATTTAATCAACGTTTGTTTCTCTAAGACGTTTTCCTATAAATTTTAATCACGCAAACTATATATTCAACTATTCCCTGGTATTGAGATTGAGATATTTGAAAAATAAATCCGTTTGAATTGTTCTAATTGGTCGTAATTTGAAATGTACTCACCAAGACATCCATTTCTTACAAATTGTCTAGTGTTACTCTTACCTCTTCTTACTAGATGTTGTGTGAAACCACCACCTGCGCTTATTTTATACAGTCTCTCTTTCTCTTTACCCCTCTCTCCCCCTCTCTCTCTCTCTATCTTTCTCTTTCTGTTCATTAACAGTGAAAGGTAATAAAACTAAATATAAAACAGAAATAATAAGGAGAATATTTTTTTTAATATTTTGAAAACCTGGACAACGCAATTTATTTATGTTTTTATTAAATAAATTATTTATTTACTTTAAAAACTTGAGTACTTTCGGTGATATACACCCTTGTCAAAAGTATAAGCAAACTACCTTATTTACGTCACCGCGTGCTACACACAGCGGTATATCAACATTAATCGTCGATAACATCTTGATTGCGATTAATATGGCTCAATCAAGGAGGATTAAACGAAAACAGAAGAGAAAAAAAATATGCTTATAGTTTTGACAAGGGTGTATATCACCGAAAGTACTCAAGTTTTTAAAGTAAATAAATAATTTATTTTTAAAAACATCAATTGTGTTGTCCAGGTTTTCAAAATATTTTTTTTAATATTCTCCTTATTATTGCCATTTCACCAACGCTTCGATGTGTGACTTTTCAAACTACATAAAACAGAAAATTGGAATAGTTCATTATAAATAATAGGGAATACTATTCAAAGGAGAAAATAAAACCTGAATTCATATCATTTCGATTTACACTTTACTCGGACGATGTAACATACATATACTCATATATTGTATATACGGACTGATCAGAATAGACAGTCGAAAGTGGACCTTTGGTTTACTTTCGACAGCTTCGTAACTCTCGCTTCCCTTATGTTGTCCTTTTGTCCTTTAGTCCTTACATTCCATGAGCGGTGTTTCTGACAAAGGGGGAAGAATTGCTGGTTTCTGGGTCGGAATTTATCCATCTAACACTTATTGTTAGCTAGTTATTGACCTTGAAGTTATATTTTTAGCTCTTTACATCAAGTGGCTTTATGCCTTGTCTGGAGCGATTTCCAAAAAAGAATCACATTGATGCATCGCTTTTCCTTAGATTACCGAAGTTACACGACATTCAGTCTGGTCAGTACAAGATGGGTGACCATTTAGGAAGACCAGGCGCTGTATGTGACGGGAAAGCGACACCGTCCTGCAAAATTTGCAAAATCTCATCGCCCTTAATCGAGATATACATTCGACTGAGGGCCGCTTGTGAATTTAATAAAGTGGGTGAATGCAACATAAGGCACAAGATACTCGTATATAGATATATCCATATATGAACAGTATATGCATAAAAACATGTCAGTGTTTCCATATATATGTATATATTTAGTTCGAGTCATTGAACTGGAAATTACGGCTAAGGCGATGTAAAAACAACCATGATTGGCAATTTGCTTCGACATTTCCATATTTAACTGAGTAGATTTTTTTCTGACTTGAATTTTACATCTTGACATTTTATAATTATATAACAGAAACATTTTCTTTTGTTCTGGCGGCTAAAATTGGAAAGAATTGTTCAAATCCTTTTTAGTCCGCCGGTCCACGTACCTAAAGCATGCATAAACTGTTTGATTTCATTGAAAGAGATTATATGATTTTCATTCCTCTTCTCCCTCTCATCGTCTCCTACTTACATATTCCGCCTTGAAGAATACATTTTCTTCGCAATATTTTCTCGGATTTAATTCCAACCATTAAAAGAAATGATATGCATTCATGCTGTAGGAAGAAATAAGTTCTTGTGTTTGTTTTATCTTAATTTGCCCGTGTTAAGAGAAATTAGTTATTTATATCGATGTAAAGTTATATATATATATATATATATATATATATATATATGTGTGGGGGGGGGGGTGTATGTGTGTGTGACAAGACAAAAAAGAAAAAACAATTTAAATACGGAAAGATAAAAAATCACTAAATTTCAAATCTTCACTTTTTCAAATGACGTTCGTTGATCCGAACAAAACCAGTCAATTGCTCGTTTGATTTTCATTTCTTCCTGTGTTTAAATTGTGTTTACGTTTGGTCTTTTCATATATCCTGTCTCCATGGCATTTCATTTTATGATATATTGTGTATTTTATCCTCATATATATATTCCTTTAAATTTACACAAAAGTTTGGGTAGTAGCTCAATACACCACCCGAGCTCAGAATATAATCTGATGATTTAGTAAATTTTCCAGATAATTTTGTAAACATATATTATCTTGATAAAAAATATTTAGTGTCGAAGTCTTTTTAAAAATACCTTGACTTTTATTATCAAGAGAATATGTTTTAGAAATGGGCAGAAACAAATGTTTGAATTAAAATATTTTTAAAACTAATTCGAAACATTTACTAAATTATATATATATATATATATATATATATATATATATATATATATATATATATGTGGTGTGTATTTATATAATACGCGGGATACCCCACGAAACACAATAGGAAAAATACCGTCACCAACGGAAGGGGATAATACTCAGAAGATAAACAAATGCAGAAATGCAATTTGGTTCCATCCACCTTATGACTTAAATATTCTCATTACCATATCGAAACAGTTCTACCGAATCATCGCGAAGAATTTTCTATGTGATAGCAGATTAAAAATCCTGTCAAACTATCTTTTTCAACATAGATAAACATAGCTTCAACTATGGTAGGTTCAAATAATGCCAAAATAAATATAATAAATAGAAATGCAGATAGAATTCCAGTCCAGGTCCAGGATCAGAATCCCCGATGGAACTGTAGAGATGACAACGAGTGCCTATTAGTCTCAGATGTAGTATATAAATGCAACATCATAGAAAGAAATAGAATTAGAACATATATTGAGTCGACATGTGTAGTTTCAAGAACAGATTTAGAAACCATGTACACTCATTTAAGGAACCTAGTTCTAAATCAGATTTTAAAAACCTACAACGTTACCTAAATATGTTAGGGGACATCGTAATAACAACACTTAGTTCAGTCTGAAATGGTCTATATTAGGAAAAGCAGGGGCGTACAAACCTTTACCCTCTGGAATCTTACCATATAGTTATGTCCAAGGAAAACATATTAAATAAGAGACAGGGGTGATTCGGTATTGTTTGCATAGAACCGCATATATTCTCTGTCGTCACAGACCTATATAGATACCTGAAGTATAAATTTCCCATCAACGTAAATTAGAGATTTATTAATAGTATAAGGAACATTTAAGATAAGGTAAGAAAAATAAACTGAAAACCTAAGATTAGATAAGGCACAAGATTGTCTGGAACCACTAGATACTAAATATGGATGAGAGTATATATAGCATATAGGGACAACGGCATAGGTTAATATTATGTACATGCAATTGATGGAGCCGTATATCATAATGTCTTTCGATTTGAAAGAGTGTTGTTTAAAATTAAACAATACTCTTTCAAATCGAAAGACATGTCTTCAAATGGATTTACATATCTGATGAAAGCGGGCCACCGCTTGAAACGCCTTATATAAAATTATAAAATGATAAAATAACAAAATAATAAATAAATGTTGAAAAAAAAACATTTTGCAAATGTTGGTAGCCTTACTCCTTTGCAGTACTGAGATTATTAAAGTAGGTGTAGGATATGATGACTTTCATGATTACCCGGAGTAACTCCTAATTACGATTGTAAAGACCAATGGCATAAAACTAATTTTGTAAACTGATTTAGAGTGATTGAGGTCCAGTAGGGTAAGTAGGGCTGGGAGTTGAATCTTTATTATAAACTATTTTTCTAACTTATGAACCACGTAGATATGTTCACTAAATCACTAAATTATGTCCGAAATCATTTCCCCAATAGTAATAAACACAACAATATTTGGCCACACATTATTAGGCATTTTTTTTACTTAGATAATCCACCATATAATTGAAAATGAGACTACAACAAAAATAAGAAAAATTAATGTGAGGCGATAATGATGAATACAAAACATAAATACTTATCTACACGTAATATTGATTATAGCATAATTTAAACGGGAAGCTTAGATGTTCGGAATAACCTAGGGAGCCAATATATAATATGCAAGCCGTTAAAACGTTATTGAATGGCTGCTATAATTTTTTCGTGTGCAAATCGATGGAACTTTTTAATAAGGCGAAATAATAGTGTCTTTTGTTGTTTCCCTATAACCAGTATATCCGTTGGTTGGCTTTTGTTTTGATTAGAAGTTCGCGTAGTTTTTAGAAGTAATAAAATAAATATAATTTATTAAAAAATATTCAACCAATGTTTTAAATGTAACGGCATCCGACATGGTAAATATCTTAAATGTTTTTTTTTAATATAATAAATACTAAAACAACTTTAGCTGACTTTCGTCAGTTTAGAATTCTGATATTTTAAATTCATACCCATATTGTGAATAGCGCAAATTATATAGGGAATTTTACCTAATATTTAGAAAATATATTTTATTTTAATAGGAACTATTATAGTATTTTAACCAATTTAAATATTAGGCAATAAGAAAAAATCCCAGTTAAATGAAATACATATTTTTCGTATTCAGATAAAGTAAATAGATACACACAATATTAATGACATAAATTATCTAATGATAATTATCTTCGAGTTAATTTAAGTATGTTATAGATATACAGAAATTATCACATAGCTAATACGGAAGAATAAAACGAAAATAATGATTGCTGGAGAACGTTATGTGAAGTAGTGCTGACTGTGAACAATATTTCTATACTGATGTTGCTTAGTCAGATTTTAATGAAACGAGCTCGTAAAATAATTGCACTAAAGAGTATCTGTTTTGGAAAATGTTTTGTAAGATAAAATAAAATCTTGACTTTTGGAATGTAAATGAATCTTGCTTACTTATATATTCTCTGTTGTCACTAGTTGACAATCATTGAGCTTAAATCGGAAATGGTTGGTAAACATAGAGTATTGAAAATATATGCTAAAACATATATTTATATTTTCACACACACACACACACACATATATATATATATATATATATATATATATAAAGTTAAATATGAGTATATAGTTTTATAATATATGTACATGAGTCAATCCTAATATAATTAATCATGATGAATTTTAAACGCAATTTCTAGGTGTAAGGTGTCGTAATGTGGGCTATATTTAGTTTGATTTATCTTATTAAATGATGTGTAAGTTTATGTAGTGTGTGTGCATGTGAATCTTCGGAAAAATTAAAAGATTTACCTAATTCTCTTCCAATTGGGTGGATACTTTTCAGAAAAATTCAGATACATTCGACTTTTTTGAGAAATTTTAACAACAGGTATTAGACATCAATTAATAAATAGTTTCAACATTTCAGTTCCTTTGAAGAGTTTTAGAGAGTATAATATTAGCACAACTTTGCATATAATAGCGTTATAATTTAGGAAGTCATTCATTACATTGGGGATGGTGGGGGTTGATTAACTACTTTGTTTAGTAAATTGTTAGGAAAAAGTACACCATAGTTAATCAACCACCACTTCCCCATGTTAAGAATGACTTTCTAAATTATAACGTTATTATTTCAGCCCGATCCGTAAACTTCGTGAATACACTTTTTCAAATTTATTTTCTTACTAATTCTCTGGATTTTCTTTATGTGGTATGGTTAAAAAAAATCAGTTTGAATTTTCTCCCCTTTTAACTGACTCTTCTTAAATGAAAATGAAAAATGTCATCTGCCCCAATAATACAAAAGCACCTATTTCAGTTTTAATTTACTTGGGCATGTATTTCACTAATTTAAAAGAATATTTCATCAAACATTTCGGTGCTTGTATAATAAAAAACCGAAAAAAGTTGTTTTCGTCTTTTAGTGTTGGAGAGGTAAATAAGGGGCAGGTAACTCTTTACAACAGCTCTAACTTTTGAACAATATCTTTCTAACCCCAACCCTAATCCTAACTCTAACTCTAAACCCTAACCCTAACCCTTACCCTAAACCCTAAACCCTAACCCTAACCCCTTTATGTCTAATCGATGTTCTCCTTGCATATTAGCCACATGCGCAACGCCAATTAAAGCCATCAGTTTAGATTACTGGAAAATCGTGTTTAAAATTCGTTGTAAGAGTTACCTGTCCCTTATTTACCTCTCCAACACTAAAAGAAAAAAAAACTTTTTTCGGCTTTTTATTATACAAGCACCAACTTTTCTGCATTAGGTATAATTGATTTTCTTTTACAGATGCTGCTTTCGCGTGGAGCACGTTTTAAAAAAATATCACCAAAGAATTTTTAATTCAATTCAATTTAGGGATTGAAACTGATTTGATAAAACCGGTTTTCATATAGTGATTACTAAAATCGAAACCGATTTGAAAAAATCGATTTTAATGTTTGTAGTTCTTGCTTTCACTGAAACCTTTTCTTTATTTTCTTTGAATGAAGATCGTTGTAACTGCAGTTCGTCAGCCTTTAGCTAGCTTAGCTGCTTGCTGTCTGTTTCATTGAAACAGATCAAAATATATCAATTTACTATCTTCGTAGCAATGTTGTTTCAAAAGCATTTTCTCTTACGGTGATTGATGTTTTATATCTAGACATTTTATGTACATTCATTCCTCTACAATTTATCAAATGTCGTAGCCTAAAGATTTAAATATCACAAATTAGATTACTCTATGTTGAAAATGGCGCACAAATAAAATGTAATTCTTTTAACAATATTACATTAGATTTATAATTAATCATGTTTTCTTCTTTGATTGCATTTTTAGTTTCATTCTATGTGTGCGAGGTTTGTGACGTGAAATGTGCGAGGATGTTAATACGTACAATCCGGATCACGTAATAAAGTTTTACACCCTTGTACACTTACTGTTTAAAACGCAGTACAAATGACTTACATTTTTGAAACACTTAACTTATAAAAGTTAGGGCCGGTTCTATTAGGTGATCGTATTACTATAAGCTTAAATATAATCCCGAGATTATGCTATCGATTTTACACACAACCTTTTTATATATAAACATGATTTGATTTGATTTATAAACTAATGATATATAAAAAACATTTATTTTATAGTAAACACTGTGACATAATAATACTTTAAACAATCTAGATAAAATTATTTGATTTAGTCTAATATATAAAGTAGAGACGATTTTTCCCCTGTACCTTCTCGGAGTATAGGAAAATAACCACATGCATCACAGGCTACTAAACTCACCGCTATACTACACTTATTCACTCGAGCGTGTTTTAGTAAATTTGTTATTCTTTTTTTCTACATAACACTAAATATTACATTTGGCCCACTATCCACGTCTCTCAGAAAAACCAACTCCATATAGGTGATAGCAAAAACTTTTCTTAATTAACCTATTTTCACATAAATTGTTCACTCGAAACGGTGGCACGGTCGTTAGGAAGGCAGGTTTGATGATCGCCAGGTTCAACGTTCGATCCCATTCTACTCTACTACTTTGTTCTTATTTTTTTAATTTATAGCATTCGCCAACACGGTAGGGGGGGGGGACAACAATAGGCCGTTTCTTTTTTTATTCGACGTCATGCAATAGGTAGTACTTTTTCCCGTGCAACGCCGGGCGACGGGTTCCGCTAGTTGAATATAAAATACATTGATACTTAACTTTATGTCTAAAATCCTTATTCCAATTTCTATGAAACTTGGAAATTTTTCGCGATAATCTAAACGTTTGGAATCTAACCGGCATCATCGATAAAAATTGAAAATAATATTTTTTTAAAAACTATGGGGTGGAGCACTGCTCTAAGTCCGCACAAACCGGTTTTAACCGTTTTTTTTGGGGGGGGGGATTACTAACATTTAAACTCTGCTTTGAGAATGATTACTTGTTGCAAGTCTTAATTCAAACTCTTTGCTGGTCATATCATGTATCCTCTATTTTGACGAAGAAAAACTTGAATCTCTTTTGTTATGTGACAAGATACATACGTTATCTTGACAAGATACATACGTTATCTTGACAAATGTGTTCATCATTGGCGAATCAATTTTGTATCAATGGAATGATAAAATCATTCAGGATTTCAATGCATACATATGCATTGGCTATTGAGAGAATTATTACAATTCTTCGATGTCCGTTAAATACCATTATTACAGGAATGGATATCTATATTTATGTTTCCTTTGAAAGTTACCAAATAAAAGTGTCAGTATAATTGCGAAAGCAAATGCGAATTATTGATCAGTCATTGAATATCACTTTTATCCAATCGTTAAGCCGCCATGATTGTTCCTTTCTGTCCCAGTTTTATCCTTATTTTATGTGTGTGTAGTAGTAGTGGTAGTGTTCGTTTGTTTTTTTTGTTTTTCAATCTAATGTGTTCTCTTGTAACATTTTATATTTTTAAAAGCGTATTGCATTGAGTGTCAGATCTTTTGATGAAGAGCTACTCCACTAACGAAAATTATGAGTTTTACAATAATATCGCCCCGCCATACATGCGCAGTGTGCAGACAGGCACTTAATCTATTTCTGCCTTAACGTGCGTCGGTTTTAAACCGACCCACGTTAAGGCAGAAATGTCTCTTTATGCGCCGCGTTAGGGTTAGTGATAAAGTTACTGTTAAGTATACGGCCAACGTCATCCACGGTGAGATCGATAAAACTCTTATTTATCGCCACACACAAAAAAAATGCAGAATAAACGCCAAAACATGTGGGCCTGATATTATTCCCGCAATAGTAATAAATAAATGATTTGCTAAGCTAGCCCCTGTCCTCTGCAACCTCTATAACAAATGCCTTGCTGAATCTTGCTTCCTCAGTAACTGGAAAATTTACTCTGTGCTACCAGTTTTCAATAACTCTGGTGAAATAACTGACCTATAAAATTATCACCCGATTAGTCTCCTCGCGCTCTTCTCTAAAATCTTTGAATTATTAATTAATCTAGCGATAGTCAACCACCTCAGAAAATTCTAAACTTCTTTCTGGCCAACAATACGTATTTAGGCAATCCCATTCTACTGCAGATATGCTAACGGTCATCACTGACGCATATACAATACATTAGATAAGGCAGGTGAAGCTAAGGTGGTAACGGTTGATATATTAACATAGTTTTTTTAACATAGTTCACCCCAAACAAGACAGGCCGCCACTGTACACGTAAGGGCCTACTGCGAAAAAGGATGAAAGTTTGGAGGACGGTCAACCTAAATTGGGAGTAGTGCAGCGAGATGCAGGGAGCAGAGAGGGAGTTCCAGAGTTCAGCATCACGTGGAAAGAAGCTTTTTGAGTAGAAAGCTCTTCGATATCTGGGGACCTCCACAGTGAATGGATGGGATTTGGTATATTGTCGGGTTGGTCTAGTGAATTTGCGTCGTGGAGCACCAGAGCAGCAAGTTCATCAATGGAAAATTAATTGGTACCGTATTACTGGACGAATATTTAATATAATCAGATCTATCTTAACTAAAAAAAACTCCAGTTTGTCCTCGATGACCGTATATCTAAACAACATCACATTTATGCGGGTGTGCCCAAGGTGTTTATCTTTGGACTTTTATTATTCCTGATTTTCATAAACGACTTCCATGATGCAAGTGTGGGTATATTTGCTGATGACACCACGTTATATCTACGATTTGTGAGCCAATCAAATGCAGACAAGACAATGGCTGAATCCTGAAAAAGTGACGTCCAGTCTGTAGTGGAATGGAGACAAAATGGATGGTTGTATTTAATGCCACTAAGACAAAGCTCCTTCCATTTAACAATTATAAGAAACTCCTTCAACCACACATTGCGATGGTTGATAGCACCCTACCCGAGAGTCCAACATTCAAACTCCTCGGCCTAACCTTCACAGGTAACACAAATTGAAACAAATACATAGAAGATATTGACAAAGCTGCTGCAAAGTAGGTTGCTTTCCTTTAGCGGGTTAAAAAACTTCTCACACCTGACAGTGTCTTATATCTCTACAAAGTCACCATTCGCCCATGCGTGGAGTATTTTTGCGACACCTGCGCTGGTGCACAAACCACTAGTGTTTCTCTCTCATACTCTCTCTCTTTCTCTCTCTCTCTTTCTCTCTCTCTTTCTCCCCCCCCCCTTTCTCTCTCTCTCTCTCTTAGACAGGGTCCCAAAAAGAGCCTCTGACCTAATAGGTCCCCTATCTCATCGCCGCAATGTTGCATCACTGTGCTTGTTTTACAAGTACTGCAACGGAATGTGCTTCGATGAACTTGCTGCACTCGTACCTGATCAACATAAACACCCCTTACAAACCAGACAAGCAACAAAATCCCACCCTTTCATATTCGAAGGTCCCAGATACTGGAAAGCTTTCTACTTTAATAGCATATTTCCTCGTACTGCTTGATTTTTGAATTCCCGCCCTGCTCCCTGTTTTCTCGATCGTACCAATATGCAGAAATTTAAATGTAATGTGAACAAGCATCTTGCTGCACAATTCCCGACTTAGGATTCCCCTATAAATATGACCCATAATTCACAGTATACCCTTACGTCTAAATGGCAATGTGCCTTGTTTGTGGTCAATACAAGTTTGTTTGTTTTTTTAAATGTGCTGGAACATCCAATCGGTCTTCTTTCGATTTCTCTCAGTTTATCAGTTTACTCGTAGAGTGGAAAAATATATGCACACAAAGAAAGTACATATGTAACGCGATTATTTCTTCTACTGTCAGTAGTGAGTTTGTTCGCGTAACGGATGAAGTACTTGACTGCTGATCACATTTGGATATGACCAACCATTTAGCCGCACTGATGAGTCTTGAAAAGCTGTGGAACAATATGAATTTCTAGCATTATAAAGTTAGGTATGTTTATATGTTTATATATTTGTATGTGCAGGATTAACTCCTAAACTAATTAACCGATTATTATGAATGTTGGAACACAGCTTCGAGGCGCAAAGCGTCCAAATGTGTATATAGTTTCATGCGAATGGGGTCAAAAGGCAGTGGGAGTCCGTCGTGAAAATTCAGACACCTCCGATTTTTGTGAAATTTTAACAATATATATTAGATATCCATTGATGAATATTCCCCAAATTTCAATTTCTTTGGAGTATTTTTAAAGGTTATTTAGGGGCTAAAATATAGATATAACCTCCGATTTGAAAATTGAAATATATCAAATTTGGATTTAAGTTTATTCATAGTCACCTTGGGTTTACTTTCGGCAGCCCCGTAACTGTCACATCCTTTAATTTGTTCTTTAGTCCTCATATTCCATGAGAGATGTTTCTGACAAAGGGGGAAGAGTTGCTGTTTTCTGGGTCAGAATCTACTCATCTAACACTTATTTAAGTTAGTTTTTTTTTTACCTTGAAGCAGTATTTTTTTAGCTCCTTACATCAAGTGGCTTCATGCTCCGTGTGGAGCGACTTCCATAAAAAAAAAAAAATTAAGCAAAATTCCTTGGATTTATATTTTTACTCGAGCTTAACCCTTCAATTTTAAATTTTTTTAGAATTAATATCATATATTGGATTTTGATTAAAATTAAAATAAGGGTTCAAGGCATGAAGTTTTATATCATTATATTTTGATTTTAATTTTCGTAAGAGACATAAAATTGGTGCAACAAAGTTCAGTCCGTAATGTTAATTTATCGTATTCTTCTAGTTTATATATATATATATATATATATATATATATATATATATATATATGTGAAAAAAAAACAATGTTTCAGACAATATGTAAAAATAAAAATGGAATAAAGAATAAGCAATTCAACAACTAACAAAAATAAACTCAAAAACTCATCTTGTAAAGTTCCACCGAGATATTTCGGCCGTGGATACGACCATTTTCGATCAGTTAATAAACTTTATTTCAAAACGGAAAAGTTTTCAAATTTATACAGAGAATGCGATTGGAAGAAAATGTCACGTGCAGAGAACAACAAAACGAGGAGAAAAAGGAATGCGAGGAATGTTATGAAAAGAGAAAGAAAAAGAAGATGAAGAAGAGGAAGAAGAAGAAAGAGATACCAATCAACCAGTATCTTTAGAACGTCAGTTGAAGAAGACGAAACGAAGAAGAAGAGAAAGCGAGAGCAGACGTGAGAAAGGGTAAATCGAAATGTTGTTGTCGAAAACTATAAAGAAGAGAAGAAAAAAAATAAAGTTTATTAACTGATCGAAAATGGTCGTATCTACGGCCGAAATATCTCGGTGGAACTTTACAAGATGAGTTTTTGAGTTTATTTTTGTTAGTTGTTGAATTGCTTATTCTTTATTCCATTCTTATTTTTACATATATATATATGTGTGTGTGTTTGTGTGTGTGTGTGTGTGTTCATGTATTGGTGTGTGTGTTTATATGTTTATATGTATGTGTATATATATATGTGTGTGTGTATGTGCGTATGTGTATATATGTATACATGCGTGTATGTGTATAATTGGATCCAGATATATGCGTACGTATGTATATGGATGCTTGAACTAATATCTTATATGTATGGGTATGTTTATACAGGTGTAAAAGTTGTATATTTTTATTTTATTTTTATATTTATTTCGTGTGTACGTATGCGTAGTTTAAGAGGCATAGTTATATGCCTCTGTGTCTATTTATATATGTACTGTACGGACATGTTCATGTATATGTGTGGGTAGGTATTTTATGTAAGCATATGTGTATGGTATATATGTGTATATATGTGTATATATGTGCATATCCGTGTATAGATATATGCGGATATATTTGTGTTTGTTATTTTTTATATATGTATACATATGTATGTTTATATATTTTATGTGTGTACTGGTGTATTTATTCATTTGTATGCACGTGTGTATTTTATATTAAGACCAGATATTTATGCTTGAAAATGTATATATGTGTATATATGTGTATATCTGTGTATGATATATGCGTATATATATATATGTGTGTCTATATATATATATATATATATATATATATATATATATATATATATATATGTTTATGTGTGTACTTGTGTATCTATTAATTTGTGCGCACGTGTGTATTTTATATATTGACCATATATTTATGCTTGAAAATTAATATTTGTGTATATATGTATATATCTGTGTATGGATATTTGCTGATATATTTGTGTCTTTTATTTTTTATCTTTTATTTTTTATATTTTATTTTTAATATATGTATATATATATATATATATATATATATATATATATATATATATATATATATATATGTTTGTTTATATATGTACTTGTGTATCTATTAATTTTTGCACACGTGTATTTTATATAAAAATCAGACATTTATGCTTGAATGTGTTTGTAAATAGATTAAAACTTTGAAGTGAGTAATAGAGAAGAAAGGAATCCAGGCTAAGTAGGTAATAAAACAATAGAAAAAGGAAAGAATTAGAAGGCAGGTAATAAAAATGATAGAAAAGATAGAAACTAATTTAAAAGGTTAACAAGTGAAGAATGTAACCCGATACTAAATTATAAAAAACATCTCATCCCCCCCAAAAGTTTATTCATCTCACTTTTTATAAACATTGGAGTTTCAACGGATTTACATCTACGTGTACTATATATTTATATATATATATATATATATATATATATATATATATATATATATATATATATATATATATATATATATATATACAGGGCTTTACGTGCTCCACTACTTTTGGAGCTGCTCCCGCTCCTGCTCCAACGCCCAAAATTGGAGCTGGCTCCTCTCACGCTCCCCATTTTCAAAAAGGAGCCGCTCCTGCTCCAACTCCTATAAAAAAGGAGCGGCTCTTTTTCAGCGCTCCATGATAAAAATATACTTTCTTTCATAAACGTTCTATTCTGCCAATGAGTGATCGAAGGATAGGGGTGGGCCTCAAAGGATCTCGTCAATATGAGTTGAGATGTCACTTTAAGTGTAAGACCGTAAGATAATATTTGACAAAATCTCGCTAATATTTTGAGAGTTATAGGAGAACATGTCGGACGAAGTATAGGAATATACGTAAATTTTCGTTTCCTGAGAACAAGAAAACAATTTTGCTTTTTTAAATACATGGAAATTTTCTAAGAATTTAAAGCCAGTTTAAATGACTTTCTACCCGATAGTTTATAAATTCCTTTCAGGTTTTGCACAAACACGAAGTAATTGATGTTTTGTCAATTAAAATGGCTGACTTGTTTACGAAGAAATCAAAATGAATTATGATTGATTTAATCTCGTAACTTGATTACGAACCGGCTTGAAATAATAACATCATTTAGACAACGAATTTTTACATGGGGAGAATGGGGGTGATGCTCTGTTAACTATTCTGTACTTTCACGTAACAATTTAATAAACAGAAGATATCGTAAAAATTGAATTTAACTTGAAAATTTTATGTAAAATATAACCCGATCCAAACCTTTAATTTCGTAACGTAATTACGAACCGGATTGAAATAACATTATTTAGAAAGCCATTCTTAACATAGAGTGAGGGGGCTTTGTTAACTATTCTGTACTTTCACCTTGTCTAAAACATAGCCCGGTTCGTAAACTACACAAGTATCAAAAAAATATTATAAAAAATATTCTTCACTGGGGAGGGGGTAGCCCCGTATTTACAAGTATATCTCCTGTAAAAACGGTTATACCATCTATTTTCAATCGATATTTATTCGATAGTTGCCGAATTCTCCCACTTGGCCAAAATTGCCGAGTTTTCCGTTGCCGAATTTTCCATGACGACTTTTCCGTTGCCGAGTTTTCCTTTGACGAATGTTCCTAAATTGTGTATTATACATACATACTTCTATCCAGTCAAGCAGACTATCTAGTCTAAGAGAAGAAAAACAACATAACTTTCACTAATACACTTAGGAACGGTATGAATCCACATATATCCTCCCCAAAGTTATATGAATTAAATAGTAGGGTAGACTGTACTCTGAAACTTTGATTAAGCAACTTACCTCCCCTATCTAGAGTGCTAATTTTCGGAGTTTTTATTCAACAGAAAGATAGCAGTGTACTTTTAAAAGGGCCTTAGTAATTATCTCAGGTCAGCTAGTAAACATTTTGAATTCTCTCTCTCGTTCGTACCCCTAACTCAAATGTTTAATCTTTCCAAAGAAATAGAACGCTCAAGTCACTGACTGCAATAAAAAAAACTTTAACGACGCCTTTGATCTGTCTCATCGCTTGATAGCAAGTTGACGGAGTTGAGGTAACGAATAAAACAATTAAAAAAAAGATTGTTAAAAACATTACAATTAAATCGTCTTCCGCCTGAGCCCCCTCCCTCTCTCTACCAGAGATATCATTTTTTTAAATAATTCAGAGTAAACTCTGAGACTTTCTTTCTTTTCCTTTATATTGCTGAATAAAAAACTAATGTTTAAAAAAAAATCAAATAATTTTGGAACGAGGAGCGCGGAGCGATAAAACCACCGCTCTTTAGTCCCAAATGGAGTTGCTTCCGCTCAACTCCCGCTGAATATAAAATGAGCCCTCCTCTCCTTCGCTCCAGCAAAAAGGAACGTGCTTCTGGAGCGCGCTTCTTTTTTGGAGGGCTCCGTAAAGCCCTATATATATATATATATATATATATATATATATATATATATATATATATATATATATATATATATATATATATATATATATATGCGTGTGTGTGCATACAAAAAGAGAAGGAGGAAGAGGAGGAGAAACAGAGAGAGACAGACCGACGGAAGTCTACAGCTCTCTAGTATCTAGACAAACAAGCACTTCAAACCGGTATCAAAATCAGACTATTTTGAAAACAGTCTCATCCGTTACCCTATCAGCAGAGACTTAACACATAAAATGAAATCTAGAAGCAGTTTTTCAGCAATGTCTATTCTTATTACAAACAGCTATGCATTATCGCTAATGACCACCGACGATCTCTCTGACCAGAGTACTCAAACTACTAAGCTGAGGGAATATGTCGTCAGTCACAGATCGAAAACCGACTGTTTCGATAAGAGACGGACAAATTGTCCGTTATGCTATTAGCACAAGCTTACTATACTAGAGAAAAATTGACATTCTTACATGATCAAATGTGTTCAAAAAGTATTTTGAGAGACCGATAATTTTGAAGCAGTCATGAGACAAGTTGTATTACATGATACTTTATCGATCGACTGAAATCGAAAAAGAAAATGTCCATTTATATTCTGGAAGCGTATAAATCTTATTTAGTTTCGAAATCATTCATTTTCATGAATTTCAAAATAACAAATACAAAATAAAGCGTCCACCACGGGATAGGATTTGCATTGTTTCAAAAAAAGTCAACTGAATCATCGCCAAGTTTCACACCTCAGTTCACAGGAGAGTTCCACTCATTAAACAAAAGGATTTGAAGAAATCAACGACGATTTCATACGGAATTTGCTCGATTGTCAACTACGTCGTCACGTGTTCGTTGTCGGCGCAGAATCTGTCAATGATAAAGGGGGACGCGGTGCGTGCCGGATTTTGTGGAGATTACAATGGAAATGTTTTCCATTGAATTCTCCTTCAGTGAAACCAAAAATATTGTTTGGATGGCCGATGAAAATACTCTTTTTATTTACAGTCTATCTTCTTCAATTCTTCTTTTTCGTCTTTTTTCTTCTTTTTTTTTTCATGCTTTTCATTGTACAATTCTTCTTCGTTTTTAAGACTTCTTTAATTATTCGTCTTCTATATAATAATTTGATTTTTTTAATTCTGTTTTATTTTTCCTCGGTTCTTCTTCCATTTTTTTCTTTTTTTAATACGTGTTTTTATTATTATTTAATTCGTCTATGTCGTTAGATTTCTTTGTTTTGTTCTTTGTTTTTATTATTTTTCTATAATTTTTTTCCTTCTTTCTTTGTTTTTAATACTCCTTTAAGTCACTTTCTATGCATCATCATCATCATCATCATCATCATCATCATCATCATCATCATCATCATCATCATCATTCCTGGTTCATTTAAATAGTTTAAATATTTAATTTGCTGTTACTAATGTGTTTCCTTTCTATTATAATTTTTGAACTGACTGATGGAGTAATATATGGTCACCATCATCACCATCATATTCATTATTATCATCAGCAGCAGCATTATCATTATAATCATTACTAGCAAATATATGCATATTTTTGCTAGTAGGTTTAAGTTATATATTACATACATTACATTTAAAACAAAGTAAAAGGTAACCGCAGGGAAAGTGTTTAGAGAACAAAATCTTTAAATTCTCTTCAATAAATAGAAGAAAGCGAAAAAAGGTTTACCTAAAATAAAATCAACAATTAAAAAAATAAAATACAGTGAAGACGATTTGATAAATAGAAGAAAGTTGTTAACTGGAAGTTATTTTATTCTTTTAGAAGACGGCGTAACAACATTTTCTTTGCGGGCGTATAGATAGTTCACCCTCCAGTCTAAAACGTTAAATTTAATTGGACAAAAATAAATTAAAATAAATAATTAGATATTAAATCTGATCTACTATATTTTTTTAATTTTATTTTCGCTAAAAAAATGATAACCATGATGGAACCATTTATCTTTCTGGAATTTAAGTCATGTAAGTTCGCACTAAATGATAATTCTGCGAGCCTATTGTTTACATTAGTTAGCATTTTAAACTAAACTCATTTTATTATTAAACTTTTGTATGAATTTGAAATTTTTCTAATTCATTTTTTTTAAATTAAACAAATTGATTCAATAAATGTGTGCTTTAAAACATAATTTCTAATAAGATTTTTTTTAAAAACGTTTTAATAAAAAATGAAAGTAAATATATCATTTTTGAGCTACTCGTACGATAAATCTCAGAGAATGTGTTATTTACATGTTATTAATAAAATACGCGCCCCTGTTTTGTGTCATCTCTCTTTCACTTTTTTTCTCTCTCTCTTTCTCTCTCTTACTCTCTCTCTTTCTTTCTCTATCTCTCTCTAAGCGGACGTCATGTTAACACCTGTGGATTTGAAATAGAACGTTATACTTAATAATCAGAGGGCGGGTAATAAAATGTTGGAGTGGACACCGGCTGTTCCATCATATTCCATTACAGTCTAATTTAATTACGAAACTCAATTATATAGATTCAAAAAACCATATCTTTAATTAATTATATTTATAAATTTTATTAAGATTATTATCGAAGAAAATATATTAAATACATCTGGAAATCTAAAAAAAACAATCATGAGTGAATATTTGCTAATATTGATTTATTTAAAGCTTTAAAACAAATTAATTATGTACATTTGAAAGACGCGTGATGTTTGGGGAAATTTTGGAATGGGTACATATAGGAGCTGATAAGTAGATATATTAAAAGAGAGCGATCAAAATTAATAATATAGTTTCGGGTTCAGACAGATACATAATCACCCTTATTAATAGATTATCATCATTATTATCAGCAGCAGTATTATTATTATTATTATTATTATTATCATCATTATTATTATGATTATTACTAATTTCTTTTTTATTATTTTTCTTCAATTCGTCTTCATTTTGTTTTTACTTTTTTATCTTTATTATTTTACTTCTTTAATTCTGTTTCTTACTTCGTCTTTTTTTCTTCAATTTTATTTTTATTCTTTCTTATTCCTTTTTATTGTTATTATTTTGTTCGGCTTTTTCTGTTTCGTCTTTTTTATTTTATCTTTTACTTTCTTCTTCTTCTTCTTCTTCTTCCAATTCTTTTTCTGTAACATCAAATTATTATTCCTGAGATAAGCCAAATTATTTTCAGTGCAAATTGGAAATGAGGCTGTTCTTGTGTTTTCGTTTTGTTGATACATTCTAGTGAAAATATTTAAGAAAAAAAAGAAGTGAAACAATTATTGTCTGCCATTGTTTCTCATTCCGCAATCCATAGTTAATGATGTGTCATGTGTAAATTGCATAATATATATATATACATATATATATATATATATATATATATATATATATATATATATATATGTGTGTGTGTGTGTGTGTGTGTGTGTGTGTGTGTGTGTGCGTGTGTGTGTGTGTGTGTACATGCCCTGTAGCTAAAACAAACTGCACCACTTTTAATATGTGGTTCGATTAATTCAATATGAAACATTCAAGAAAGAGAAGTAAATTATTAACAGATGGTCAACATTACAGATTAATAAACGAAAGTAGTAAACAAAATACGTCTGCATGAAAATGAAGATCAAATTTATACACTTTATCTTAGAGGTTGAACGCATGGGCATGTACTGTCACATATCACCTCAAACGATCCGCTTCAACGAGCGTTGCAACGAGGCCTCATTTGTGTGTGAGCTCGTATGTGTGTCCGAATGATATCCAGCATATATATATATATATATATATATATAACATATAAAATTATTTATCCGACCTAAATAGCATTTAAGCTAAGAAATCAAACTTTGTTTCTGACTGTGTTATTGCTGTACCATATAGTTTGACAATATAATAACGTGCGTAGCTACAATCAGTTTTAAAATGACTTAGTCCAGCACAGACAACTGCTAGCATGCAATATTTTTAAATAATCAAATAATAATAACAATCAGCAAGGGGATAATGCATTTAAAATGGAAGAATATGATAAAACTTATTAATCTTAATCTGTAAACAAATAAAAATTAAAAATTTAATGACGTCACTGCATTTCAAGCAAACCCGAATAGGTACAGCTATACATATATATATATATATATATATATATATATATATATATATATATATATATATATATATATATATATATATAGTATGAAAATATATCTATGGCAAGTAAGCTACATATAAACGTTCATGTTTCATACCCACATGAAATCATCGAGATAAATGTTTAGATTTGCGATTGTTTTTATATCTAAGTAGTATTTATTCTAGCTAACTAATTCGTTGGTATTATTAACCCCTCTTGAGCTATTAATTTCAGTGACCAATGGTAAAGCTCCTCTCAAGCAAAGTCCTGACAGCCCTTTCGTTTATTCA
The DNA here is from genome assembly GCA_963556195.1 of Sepiola atlantica. Lineage (NCBI taxonomy): Eukaryota > Metazoa > Mollusca > Cephalopoda > Sepiida > Sepiolidae > Sepiola > Sepiola atlantica. The sequence continues at coordinate 142,187,910 of OY744517.1, forward strand.
GTTTTTTTATTTATTTATTTATTTATTTATTTTATAGTTATCATAAAGTAAAGTTTATTCTGCGTCTACTAGTAGATGCTATTTTAATTTTACAATTTAGCAATTTTTCGTATCTTTAAAATTTAACATTTTTAGCTTCACGTTCAAGCATAATTTATACGGGTCGTCTAAATATCTGCATGTCTGGGCCCATCAAAATATTATCCATTCGATTATTGACTAGCATCCGTCTTCTTGGAGCTCCTTGTAATCACTATCGAACCATTACTCAAGGAAGGCGGATGCTTGCCAATAATCGAGTGGAAAATAGTACAATAGGAAGGACATACAGATATTTAGACGACCCATGTAGATTATGCTGAACGCGTAGCTAGAACTTTTAAAGACACAAACACTAGTAGAGAAATAGCGACTAACTATACTTTACTTTAAGATAACAATAAAATGAATAAATATACAAATCTAAATTCATCTATAATAGCGGCGGATAACAAAATAACTAGAACAGATAAATTAGTATAGTCCTTACGTATTAAAGTAAGGTCACTTGTTAATTTGATCCACTAAAAAGTAGAAAGGCCTCTCAAACAACTGGCTATCTAGCAAACAAGCCTTTGTTTTATAGAAGATTAGACATTGGCCAAATAAAATAATAGCCCGAGAGGGAGTAATAATACCAACGACTCTGATTGGTTCGTTAGCTAAGATAAACACTATTTAGATATAACAAAATCACAAACAATGCATGTTCGCATCAAACCTTATTCTGTGTTAGTTTACTTCCCATAGATATATTTTCATACTGCTATTAAGCTCTACTCACGTCCTGAGTACTAATAGGATCATTCCAATATTTGTCGATTCTGTTATAAATTCCCTATTCCGATACAATTATCGATTCCGATTCGTTTTAAATTATAAAATATTTAATTATAGAGTTGTTGTTGTTGTTGATGATGTTTTTAATTTTCAAGTTACTATAGTAGCAATTTTTAACTATTTTATTTTCAAATGTTTTTCCTCTAATTGCTTTGAAATAGTTAGGCTACTAAAGATGTGTTTCTCTTTTAAAACAAAGCCGATTTTTAGTAGTTTGTCGTAAGTTGGCAAACTGTTATTTGAATGTTTTTATAAACAATTGAATATAGTCGACTACGAGCTTTCTTAGTAATTTTTTAAATAGACTAGTAAGCAAATTATTTTACAAATGGAAATACTGTCAAGAAAAAAATGAAGGAAAAAGGGATTGAAAATTGCCCCCTTTTTTTTTCAACGTTCAAGTCAGTTCACGCGAAATGTCTCTGCCAATGTGTATTTAAACAGCACTTTTTTATTTAAGCAAACATTATTAAAAATAACAGAATTTTACTGATTAATTATACATTTTTTTAATTTTATCACATTTTCCTAATGATTTTTTTGTGTTTAAATCAAAATGAATTTAATTGATGTTCCATATGTATTACGAACGTTTAGGATTCTTTCTCAAATTATATTCAAGTGACAAAAACAAATTAATAAAAATGCTAGAGAAAAGAAGAGACTTTCAATGATAGCAGAGAAACGCACACATGAAGTCAGTTAGACGCCAATAGAACGTTTTCACGCTGTCCCAGAAAGACGTTAACAATTTAAATTCCGTGACACCAGAAGTAGCGTCACAGGATAAAATTGTATTACATTAAGCATTTTAAAATGTTATTACTGGTTTCATACGTAATGTTAACAATTGTAGGCTGTTGTTTTTTTTAATGTAGATGGCTTCGAGTATTTCTAATTTTTTTAATTAGTTTCGGAATGTATTATTTTAGTGTTAGTAATTAAAATCTGTCTTAAATCAGAGTGGGGTCAGTTATATTTTTGTATATGTTGGTAAATTAAGCTACAGTTTAAAAGATGCATAGTGAGCCAGCGGGATAGAGTATTGATTGTAAAACCAATCTAGCTATTAGCTTTATTATTATTATGGAGTTACATTCTCCTAAATGCCATTCAAACTTATAAATATCATTGGTTCTTTCTAATGTTTTGGGGTTTGTGGAGGCATTATTTTTACTACAAGATTTTGTGTGTTGAATTTATTATAGTAAATAATGCGTCTGATTTTATTATTATTGTCAATTGCGAATAGATATATGCATACAATAGCTTTTATGGCTTTTTCTTTTAATCTAAAGTGTGGTTATATTTCAATACATAAGCATATGTTTATATAGTTTGAGTTTTCATGTTGGATATTAATATGAATATTTGTAGTGGTATATTTTAAGTTTCGAATTAATAATATATTATAATCAGTTCAATAGTTTAGGGGTTTATCAAGCCCATACATATTATTGACGCTCATGCGCGAACACAGATCCTTTAAAATTTTATGTAGTACACTTCTTTTCTCTATTAAATTTTGTATGTCTTATTTATTTTAAAAGTAATCTTAGAACTGTGCGAATTTGGGTCAGTACACCACTTAAATGATAAAATGTACAAAAAGATAATGTGACTATGTTTCTCGCCATGGTGCCATGAATATATATTCCAAAATGCATAATGATCGGTTCATAAAACAATTTAAAATGAATTTAAAAACATTTGCTAAAAGAAAATAATATGCCCATATTACTCACCGTATTTTTTTAATATATATATTTTAAAATTGATAATGATCCGTCCATTTGTTTAGGAGATTACCCTGTCAATATATAGATACTAGCAAAAACTACCACTCTCAGGGCGGCAATAACTGACGCTGTAGCTTTTTTTACAGAAACCAAAGAAGTAATTTTCATTTGACATTTTGGTAATTTAGAGGAAATCTTTTTAAATGATGAATGTCGTAGTGTTATTTGATATATTCCAATATGGGAAAAATATACTGTGAACGAACATCGTCAAATTTTGTTTTTTAGAAAAAAAAAAAAAAAAAAGTCAATTTATATGGTCTTTAAGATATTCAACGTTGATAAATTTTATTTTGTTTCAGCATAAAAATTAAAATGAATTCCCCATTAAAACTGGTTATGTAATGAAATGAATAAACATAAGGGTGGAACGTCGATTGGTCAAATACTCCACTTTTATATTACTGAGTAATTCGAAATGGGTACTTTGTACTTTTCACGTTTATTATAAAAAAAAGAAAAATACGTAAATAATATTAAAGAAAAATACATTTTTTTTGTAATTTCGAAAGATTAGAGGAAGTTTATTTCTTTTTTATGACAAATCATCATCATCATCATCATCATCACTACCCACATGCTTACTCCTTGGCCTTCTGGCTAGGAGCAAAATATAGTATCTGTACTGAATCTGCACTTAGTTTTATGTTATCTGCCAGCGAAGGAAAAATATTTCTAGACTGAGGCAATTGAAAATGTTGTTCCAATTTAGAGGGTACATTTTTGGGGAGCTGGATTCTACCCACGTTAAATATTGACAGTGTGCCTAACTCTGCTCTCGTGGGAGGAAGTAAATAGGAATAGGAACAGGAACAGCAACAACAACAGCAACAAATTTATTAAAAAATAATAAACGCATGTATTTAATTATTAACAGATTAGAAAATATTAATTCATTAGAAACTTTAAAATAAATAAATATGCAAATGAGAGGATGATATCATGATAAACGGACTACATACACTGACCACCCCCATAAGGAAGGGTTAATGCCTGGGAGGATGATATCATGACAACAGAATAGATAGTACACTAACTCCCCCCACACACAAAACTGGTAATCCTGAGGAAATGGTATCGTGAGGAACGAATGTATACTGTACGGCCTTCCCTAGAAGCGGAGGTAATGCCTGGGAGAAATTGTCACATAGACCACTCCTGCATTGACCGCGGCAGTGCGCGTTTCATATCTCTCTTCCGGATACGGGCCGTGACTTTACTCATTTCGTATACTGGTCCCCACTACGTGCCGTGGCTTTACTCGTTTCGTACACTCGTCCCTGAAAGGACCGTGGCAGTTCACATTTAATACTCGTCATTTTTAAAAAATCAGAAATCACAAAGTTCATATATTGTTTGCATACTTTTAGTTTTCTCCTTCGCCGTGTAGAGGGTCGCGTCGTCTAGTGGGTGAACTCCCTCCTGTCGTGAACCACGCCGTCCGTTGCCTGCAACAAAACTTCATGACGCACTCCGAAGACAAACAATCATCTTAACTTTGAACTTCAGTTTTTATTTCAAGAGTTAGTTATCAAATCAAATGGGAGATATTCACTACGTCGAGAGAGCGCAAATTACTACTTTATCGTAGTTACCTAATAATTATTTCCCTAATCACTCGTGGAGGGGGGAGATCTCTCGCTTGTATTTTCTTAGGGAAATATTTCCCTTATCTGTTGTAAATTACATTTTAACAATCACGTCTCCTCGGTTTGCCTCCAAAACCCAGACTGACGAAACTCGCTTCTCACGAAGAACGAGTGACGTCACGGATCCCTCTGTTTCCCACGCAAGGCCTGTGTCGTCACAGAGCCTCTCGCAGGTGCACACCGACCCTTGATCCGGGGTCTCGTCACACGGCGAATTTGTCACGTCTGTTATTTCCGCCTGTGAGAACAGACCCTATTCTGCACTCAACTGCCGGTCCACCCTGCGTTAATTGGCGCAAGTCAAACCAACGATTTCCAACAGATACGTCTATTCCCATAGGGGCATTATCCAACAGAATGTGTCATGGCGAATTAAAATATACTACAGAGAATTAAATAAGCATAAACTGTTTTAATGTCAATATAGTAAGAATAGGTGGAAAAACTGTTGCATTTATTTATTTAGATAACATTAAAAACCATGACAAGTTTCATTGTCCACGGGAAACGCTTAAATGAAAATTGTCTTGAAAAATATAGTCGCAATCTTTATAAGCAAAGATGAATATGCTGGCTAAGGAAGAACGATAACTTTCATAATTTTCTAGTTAAAAAGACATGTTTATTATAAACTTGAGTCATCGTTCTTCCTTAGCTAGTATTATGGTGTACGAACATATACAACACTGACCACCCACCCCGACAGACGATAATATCATGATGAACGAACACGACTTTCCTCCACCCAAAAAGGAGGAAGTCATTTTTGCGTGGATGATCTTATGAAAACAGAACCGATACTACACTACCCCCACCCTTAAAAGATATTCTGACTAAATTGAGTCCTGGGGATTTTTCATTCTTGGAGAATTCCCCCTACACACTCTTAAAAACGAAGGAAGTAATTCTTGGGAGAACAGTCTTATGACAACAGAACCGATACTACACTACACCACCCATTAAAAAATATTCCAATTTAATCATTTTTTGTGTTTTTTGATTTAAAAATGCCTAGTCACAAAAAATATTTTTTATTGTTCCGTGGCCTTTTGGCTAAGATCAAAGTGTAGTATCTGTTCGACATCTCAGTAATATTTGACACTTTACTAAAGCCGGAAGTAAATTATCTGCCTTGAAAATGAAATCCTAGATAAGTTTTTAAACGCTATCATTTTTTAATAAAATCTCTTTATCTTATTTTATTTATAATTATAATAATAGTACTGTCGATAAAACGATTGCGTATGTAGAAGAAAATTTGACAATACAAAATAGAAAAGTATATTACAGAATATTAATTGATTAAAAATTTTAAAATAAATTAATATGCAAATAAGCAAACGCGAGATTTGTTTGAGTGAGTGGAAAATGCCTATATATAGAGTATGTCAACACGTTTTTATATTATTAGAATTAAATAATCCTAAAGTCTTTTGATGTTAATATAGTTAGGATAGGTTGGAAAAACTTTCGCATTTATTCATTTAGATATATAAATAAATGCAAATATCTGACTTTATATATAGGAGCTTTATATATGTATTGTGAGTAATACTATACAGTAAAAATTCGATTAGGAATTGATTGATACTGGCAGATTCCGAAGGCGTGGGAAATCTAGTCCGTTGGACATAGAAATTCGACATCTTGAGAAACCGCCGGTATCAATTAATACTTAATCGAATTTTCACTGTATAGTATTACCCATAATATATATATATATATATATATATATATATATATATATATATATATATATATATATATATATATACATTATATCAACATTTAAAATGGTCTACATAAATGAAATAATGTTTTAGTACTCATTGTACTTCATCGGGACCAAAAGTTCGTAATAGAAATAATTCGTCCAAAAACCAGAGGTATGGGTTTAATACAGTCAAATATCACAACTATTAGCAGTCGCTTTCTAAAAGCCGACACAGTCACTCGGATTAAATGTATAACAGTGGAGGGGGTGAAGTGTCAAAACATGTCACTTTTTCCAGCTTCAACTCTCCAATACAAAATCTCTCCCACTTTTACTGTCCTAAGATGTTACATAACAGAGCGAACACACCAACACACGCCGAACACATGCATAAAATAACATATATATATATATATATATATATATATATATATATATATATATATATATATATATATATGTATATATATGCACATACTTAAACAGACGCACACGCAAGCACAATTATATATCCTTATTTAAATTCTCCAATACATACACATGCAGAACATCTGACACGGTTAACCCTTAAATTAAACCCTTTCGAGAATATTAACATATTAATACATCCACATGTCACCGAATAATCTCTTAAGTTCAAATATCATACACACTAATATAAGGGCTTAAAGTTCACACCCGTACAGAGATATAAACGAATATATCCATAACGATAACTACACATATAAACACTTTAACACACACACACACACACACACACAGAGAAAACAATCATATAAAATATTTTAATATTAAAATCTATCTTCAAAATCCAGGCAGAATGTTTATTGTTAACGTAGATTTATTTGTGTATAACATAATGAAAATTAATTTATATCCCATTATATCGTATGTATTTATTGGTTGCAGTTAACTGGGGGGGTAATATAATTTATATTAACTTTATTTATATTAACTAATACATATATATATATATATATATATATATATATATATATATATATATATATATATATATGATTGGTCGAACCAAGACGTGTTAATTTATTCCCGGAACAGTTTTGCACAATTTTTATGTCCCTTTACGAAGACTAGAATCAAGATATAGTGCTACTAAACCTGATATATAGAATCATTATTCCAGTTTTTATAAAAATACATTACATGATTATTATTCTAAAAAATGTCTAAAATATAAGCTTTAAGCTTAAAGGGTATTAAGAAGAAATTGAAATTCAGGGAAGTTTGCTTAATTGGTGTCTAATGACTGTGGATCCAATTCAATGCAAATCTCAAATATGTTGAATTTCAAATGGAAGGTTGTTCCCATATCATGCCTTCTAAGACCCATTTAAATACTCAAAAGAAACTGAAATTTAGCGAATATTTTTAATTGATTATAATACCTATTGTTAACATTTCACAAAAGTCAGAAGTGTCTGAATTTTCACGATCAGCTTCGCCCTTTTTACTTCATTTTCATAAGACTAAATTAAACTTAATATCAGCCATATTAATCACTCTTATTCTTAGCACAAAAAAACTTTCAAAATAAACGAGATCCAACACATCTTATAGTTATATTATGTTATAAAATTGTAACAGGACTAGTGCGTTGATAACATTTATATATGGGGTAAACTCCTAAACTAATGAACTTATTATGATTTATGACTACGTATTCTAGGAGTGTGCAGGTACCTCCACTGGACCATTTGTAAGAAACTGAATATCAGGTGTAGCAGCAGGCACTGGGGACATCTACCTGCGATAATTGTGGGGAATGAGACATACACCATCCATTATGACCATGAAATCCTCACAGCTACCTATCTGGAAAACGCAGGTTCAGGTCAGTGTCCCTAATGATGGGGGCCTAAACAGAGCTGAAATGGAGAAAATAACAAAATATCAAGGTCTAATGTATGATATGAAAAGAAACTGGAACCTCAAAAAGATCTCCATCATTCCAGTTATCATAGGAGCCACTGGACTCATGAAGAAGAACTTAAAAAGTATTTAGCAAGTATAATTTGTGAACCAAGTGCAAGAGAAATCCAAACAAATGCACTCAAGGGAACAGCCAGAATCCTGAAAAGAGCTCTCGGTTTGAGTCTGTAAATAGCGGGTGATCGTATGGCATTTGGAAGAATGACCCGTCTCCAGCAAATGAATGAAAAGAAAAAGAAAAAAAGAAAACATGTTTAGTTACGTGGGCACATTATTATTATTATCATTTATTATTATTATTATATTTAGGTGTTGTGCCCCTCACCCTTAAAAAATTAAAAGTAAATTCAATGTTATGCATACTGCTTATACACGTCCCGGTATGAGTATAAGCATTACGTATAAGACGGGTGTGTTTCTTTTACACACACACACACACACACACACACACACACACACATATATATATATATATATATATATATATATATATATATATATATATATCATTTACTGGACAGCTTCTAAATATCCGTAGAAATAATCGATATTCCAGCACGCGTATAAATAGGATTGATGGAGAGGAACACGGCTTGGAAGCCGCGAGGAGCAACGTGTGTTTTCCTGGGAATTTATGTTTAGCTGGGTAATCTTGGATTCATTTGAAGCGAGAGAGTTTCAAGAATATAGGTTCCATTAAAAGTAATAAGACGTAGCAGCTTCACACCAGGTTGTAAGAAGAGAGTTTGCCACTGATGGATCGTCCGCTGAAATACGTCGTTTAAAAACCACCATAACTTATTTGAATAAAAGTTTCCATCAAAAAAGTATATGTGTATGTATTTTATAACGGAAATTGCATATATTACTTAAAACTAAGATATTTAAAAAATATATTTAATACATTTTAAATATTTCTACAGAAACAATAATTATCCATATAAAGATTATATATGTATGTATTTTATAGCGAAAAATAATTATATTGGGTAAGATATTTCAAATATCTTATTCATTTCAAATATTTGTCCAAAAACAATACGTGTCAATTTAAAGAGTATATAATCATGAATTCCATGGGGGAACTTAACATTTTTGAAATATTTAATACATGCTCAAATATTTCTACAAAACGAAAATATTGATGTATATAAAAATATTAATTAATGAAATATATACAAATATTGCTTACGAATTAATATGGCTATAAGCAACAATCTATTCGATATTGCATGTACATCACTGACAAAACCCACCACAATCCACGGAGTTTCTATCAGATCGATACATGAAGAAAATTACAAAGGGTGAATGCTTCCTATTCATTATTAGTTACTTTTCGGATGGGTAAATACACTTTCAGTTTTCAATTCAATAAATATAGCAAAAAGTAAAATAAGAATGTGTTATAACCTCGTAATTTAGGTTATAATGAATAATAACTTGTAAAGAAATGGATGAGCTATCAAAAGAAACGTTTAACAGATTCATAAAACTGAACACAGAATGAATTAATGAATTATTTTGCCGCTGGACACGATTGACATATCAACAGTCTGACCCGTGGTCTGTGTTTACTTTCTCTCTGAGCAGACCGACCATTTCAAGGGCGATCACTCTTAACTCCCTAAATGGTTCAAGGGAGGTAATTCTGTTTTTCGTTAGTTGTCCTAGCAGAATGCGTGCCAGAACTTACACAGAAGACGATACACTAGTTGAGTACTTGTCGAATTTAGCCGTGAATTGCTGCGTTATTATTACATATCCTGGAAGTCCATTCCAAGGTCCAGGGACCTGATTAAGTAAGTGGCTTTTCTACGGTTCAATTGAAATCAACGGTGAAATAGTTTCGGCCAATGCCCGACATGTTTCTGGTGCAGGAGAGAATAATATATCCTGAGGGAGTCTTGATAAATCTTGATAATATCTCGTATTGTAGCGTTGTCTAGTGGCAAGACAATAAAATATCTGTGGCGCTGTTACAACATACCAAAGAGGTATATGAGTGTGAGATTCGCTGGACCCACTTTTCATATCTTAGAGGAATAAATAGGCTAATCCGTTCGGCAGCGTTCTGCTTTCAATTCATACACACACACACACACACATATATATATATATATATATATATATATATATATATATATATATATATATATATATATATATATGTATATATATATTTGTGGGGGATCTGTGTGTATGTGGGTGTGTTTGTATGTGTGTAAAACATTTACAGCAAGAACTCGTAGTCTACCATAACCGCGCAAATGTTTCTTCATCGATGTGCCTAACATCGAACGGAATTTCCATAAAAGAGTTAATTTCCAAGAACTATCCGTCTCTGGAACACGTTGCCACAAGATTGTTTCCCTGGGAGGTACAACATGGTCATTTTCAAATCCAATAAACACTTGCATAAACGCTCCTCATAATTTAATTCATTCCATTGATCATTTTCAATCCTCCCATAATATTCATCCTCATTAAACTGAAAATCTATTCATCTCATTATACCTTATCCTTGGCTGGCTTTTAGCCTTCATGAGTGGTGACTCATATGCAAATAAAAGAAACACTGTGGTGCTGCATTTTTCTTTTTGCGGCTACCGTTGCCTTCCGCACAAAACTGAAAAGATATTGGAAACTTTCTTGAAAAAGAAAAGTATTTATGGACCAATATTGTTATAGTAGTAGTAGTAGTAGTAGTAGTAGTAGTAGTAGTAGTAGTAGTAGCAGCAGTAGAAGCAGTAGTAGTACTAATAGCAGCGGTTACTTATCAAATATTCAGAAGGAAAATAAGGTGTCATAATTGCTACTGCTGATTCCATGTTACCATTGTTTCATTTCCTTATCTTGTTTTCGTTTTCGCTCAGCTTTTTCTGTCGTTCGAGCTTCGGGTCCTCTTTTTAATAACCATGTCTTATATCATCTATTTATTAACCGGTGACTTTATTCTGAAAATGCTCTTCCGTTTAATTACTTGAGTTCAGATGTTATAATTATTTGGTATGTTTAACTACATATTAAACAAAAGTAATCATAAACAAAGCATTTTTTATTTCTCGTCATTTCTCTTTCTGATCGTTTATGAAATTGCAACTAATTTCACGTTTTCAGTTGAAAACAGTTTTAACTGAAAAAATAATTATTTGAACTCCTTTAAAGGAGGAGACTTACTTTGCTGAAGCTAAAACAGGTGAAGGGGCTGTCGTGGTGCCTCTCACCGTTCTTATTGTGTTGGGAAACATGGCGTTAACTCACGCCTCTAAAACGAGCAGCTACCGCTGTTTGTTTCTCATGAAAAAATACCAACGACTACTGCTGAAAATTTTCCCCATGGAAAAGTACATGGCTTGATGTTTTCTACCGGTCAGGAATACCTACGGATTATGGCTTCGTAAAATCCTTTCTCGAACTAGAGCGACACACGAGGCTTTAGGGATTGACCGAAATTAATGCTAATACGGTTAGCTAACACTCCATCTATTTCAAACCGTAAAAGAAAATGCCAATAATTGATCCCAGTCGTTGTTGTTTATAATGTGAGACCAGCAAAGGCATGTACTAGCTCAAAAATATGTTCAGCCAGTTTTGTTTTCATTCCACCAGCTACTAGCCAGGGGTCAAGACCTTACGCGTGGTGGTACCAAGTCGAGTATACGTCCTCAACAATCAGTCCGAATGAATCTGGGCAATGGCTAGAGGGTTTTTTCTCTGTCGGGCTGTGGTATGGTTCTGTACAGTTCTAGGACGCCCACCCTCCCAGGCTTCACTATCTCGCGCTTAGAGAAGGGGTTAGTTTATTGCTAATTTCCTGAGGCACCCCTACCAGGAAATGTCGACAGAGTTGCTCAGGCATGTTTGTGCTCTCCCTCTTGGGCGCTGGCTTTTCAATCCCTACCTTCCAACCTTGTGTGACATCTTCCCGCGGTGGTAGTGAGGTAAATACTAACTACCAGCCAGGGATGCGGGTCAGAAAACATCCCTCCAGCATCCGGCTGTAATCAGTCGTCGAACCCAGCAACAGAAGCAGCTGTAATAGCAGCGGCAATCAAACTGCCTTTTTAAGGCAAAAACTACCACTTTCTACTAACTACTCAATGAGAACAAACTGCACTTTTAGGGCAACTTACAACATACTAAATGCAATCACATCTCCACTCTTTGCTGCTTCCTGCTTCTAGCTTGCACTCACCTGATCCGGATCCTCTCCTGTTCATGCAGCTCTGACTCTGTATTTTGCTCCAGGACTGTCTCCAGCCCCAGCGTCAGCCGTTCCAGTGTCTTCGACGTCTTGCCTATCTGAAGCACCTTATTATACCTACGGCAACTCCACTTCAAACTCCGTGTGACGTCATCCCATGCTGTCCATATTCCAGATACGTCATTCTTGTCGATTCAGCCTTTCCCGCTGACCAAGTTCCAGCTACCGCTGTTTGTTTCTCATGGAAAAATACTAACAACTACTGCTGAAAATGTTCTCCATGGAAAACAACATGGCTTGATGTTTTCTTCCGGTCAGGAACACCTACTGATTATGGTTTCGCAACATCCTTTTGCTCACTAGAGCGACACATCAGGTTTTAAGGGCTGGCCGAAATTAATGCTATACGGTTAGCTAACACTCAAACTGTAAAAGAATCGACCAATAATGTATCCCAGTCGTTAGTGTTTATTTGGTGGGATCATCAAAAGTCATGTACCAGCTCAGAAATATGCTAAGCCAATTTTTGTCATTCCGACAGTAACTAGCCAGGGGGTCAAGATGCCCTTTTCCAGCGTCTGACTGTATTCAGTCTTCCAGCTCAGCAGCAGCAGCAATCAACCTTCCCTATTTAGGGCAACTTTCAACATACTACAATACGATCAAACCTCCACTCTTTGCTGCTGCCTCAATCCTGAGATGTCTACCTGCTACCAACTTGCACTGTCCAGCTCCTGCTCCGGTCCCTCTCCAGCTCCCCCAGCTCCAGTCCTTGCTCCGGCTCCTGTCTCCAGCTTTGGCCCCTACCTTTCAAGTGTCCGTCGATGTCCTGCCTTTTCAGTTCCAGTCGATGTCCTACACTTGCCTGTTATTTGCCAATTTAGGTCTTAGCCACGTCCACATAAACTGGACCTACATGGGGCACCTAATTACATCTCATGGACGTCTACTTCAAACTCATTGTGACGTCATCTACTACTTTCCAGGTTCCAGAGACAGCATACCTGTCCTTCCAACCTTTTCTGCTGTCCAGGTGCCAGAGACGTTATTCCAGCCTTTTCTGCTAACCAGTGTCCAGAGACGTCATCCCTGCCCTCCCAGCCTTCTCTGCTGTCCAGTTTTCCAGATACGTCACTAAACCTTCCTGCTGTCCAAGTTTCAGAGATTTCACTTAATTTATTCCTCTAGTTCTTATCCGTTATTTCTTTTTGTATGTTTGGTGCCATAAATATGATCTCTAATATCTGCATTTGTGCTCTCTTCTTTGTCATTGCCGCTACCTTTTTTGCCTGTGTCTCTTTGTAAGACCGATCATCCGTGAGCGGCCCATGGAACAGGTCTGCATATGTGATTTTATACATGGAAATATCTGGAGACGAACGTCCACAATGCTAAAACTGAATGACACAGCGCATGCGCTATTGGCGAAAGCGAGGTTGATTCCCGCTACTCAGACGAGACTGTGAAGATATAAAAGAGACGAGTTTTTAGATGAGGTGCAGTTTTGTCTATTGGACTGGTCAAGAAAAGACACGTCGTTCACAAAGTGGGAGAGAAAGAGACAGCGAAAACGAAAGAGAAAGAATGAGAAAAAGATATATATAAAAAGAGTCCATTTACAAAAGTTTTTTCAACAACTTATACCATTAGTATATAAAATATTCACTGATCGAATTATTTTCATTGGTTAGCTCAAGGAGTACATAATTTCTTAACAGTATGGATCACTTGGTAAGTTAATTACAAATTACGGCAATTAGAACAATTGAAATTGAATTTTCAAGGGATATTATGGTATAATCTCAAGAAAGGCTCTATTTTAATATTGACGGTGTTTAACAGATTTAATAGGAAAGTTGTCGATTTATCGGTTTATTTTATAGATCTAAATTTATCATATGCATTATGCCTTAAAGCTCAATTTCATTAGTTTTTTTTAGTTTAAAAAGAAGACTCCCTTCTGTTGTTAGATTAAAGATTTGTTATTTTAAAAAATAAATAAAATGAAATGAAAGTTATTATTTGGGATAAAACACACTCAGTCACAGAAACTAGGTACTCGTGATTTCTGGAAAATTTATAATAGTGTGATGAACAATGGACAATCAACAATTCCCCCGCTATCTAATCACAACGGGGTTGTTTGCACGGTAACTGATGAGGCTAACTACTTGCCCAGCGTTTCGCCTTAAACTCCACTCTGGACTCGGCAAACAGCCCCTAAATTCCCATTGCGGACTGAAGCCACACTTGAGAACCTGGTCATCACCCCGTCTCAAGTGAGAGACATCATAAAAAACCTTGTTACCCCCCCCCCAGATATGGTAGCAGTACTCCATCTTAGGACGTATTTAACTCTTATATAGGTAAAGGATTGCATCAGGAGTCACGTATTTTCTGGAGCGATAAAATCATTCAACAATTTGTCAAATAACTTTAACAACAGATAAGATATGTCTTTTATTTTAAGTCTGGAATGAGAGCCAGTCCCAAGAGGTTATCAAAAGAAGGAGATCTCTCAAGGAGGGAGCAATTTATTTCAACTGAGACAAAAAAGAATCGTGATGTTTTTGGTGAAAAAAGAGAAACTTAGTTTTAAAAGTGTTAAAAGTAACAAGCCACTTTTCCCAAATACACCGCGTGCTCCATATCAGAAAATAGATATTCACCAAGATCTTGAGCACCAATGCCATTCGAGGTGCTGCCATAGACAATCGTGTCATCTGTATAGATGTCAACAAATTATGTTGTCTTGACGATCATTGATGAAGATCAAAAATAAGGTTAGGCCCAGAATAGATCCTTGAAGCACGCCGGCATTGATATTATGTGTTTCAGATTTCTGCCCATCAATAACTACTCTTATAGACCAGTAGTCAATAGAACTTGTGCTAGTTTTTTTTTTACAAATCTCTTAAATATATGCGTATCTCCTTGGGGAAAGAGTCTCGTCTCAAATTGGTTTCCACAACAAACTCGCCAAACCCATTTATCTTCATCAATCGGAAATGTATTGCCTACTTCGTTTAAATGTACTATTTTACATTTACTGGTTTTCTTGTATTTGTACTAAGCTCGTTTTCTACTCTTTGTATTTGTGTCTCTGTGTACAAGTATATGTGTACACGTTATGTGTCTGCCTGTGTGTGCAATAGATTGATAGTTAGAAAGACAGAAGAAAACAGGCAGACAGAGACAGATACAGAGAGAGACAAAGAAAGAGAGAGAAGGAGACACAGAGAGAGAATGAGTTAATTTTATTCGTCCTGCTTGTCTGGACATTCCAGAATATCAAGCCATTTTTAAATCTCGCTAATCTATCTTTGAACTTTGTCCTCCATTTCTCTGACCCCCAACAACAAAGCGTCACATCTCCCATCCAGGCGCCGGCAATGACCGTCTCTGTTTAACAGACCGCGCCTGTTTTTATCTTTCAAACCGACTGGACGGCAATGCCGACGGCATTTACTGCTGAACAAAAGTGCAGTTCGCTCAAATTCGAAAGTACCAAATGGCCGAGAAAGTTGCTTCTATAGTGATCGCTCTAAAAGGAGGTTTTAGGGCGCATACTTATACGGGAGGCACAATGTCATATAAAATATGTATTTCTTCATTTAGCTGTGTACCTGTTTGTGAAGGCCAGTTATTGGTCCTCCGATTTATAAAATCGGGGGACCTATGTTTTGAGGCATGTCCGTCCGGATTTTTCTCCGCAACAATCCATTGAATTTCTCTGAAATTTTGCATGAAGTTTTAGCTTTGGTCAGGTTAAAAAGTGACATTCTGCGATTTTTCAAAAAAAATCTGGTTAGCCTCCCAGGGGGGGGGGGGTCAAAAGGTCCCGAAATGGCAAAAAAAATGACATTTTTTGCCCCATAACTTTTCATCTATCCATTCAATTTCTCTTAAACTTGGCCAAAATGTGGAGGCAATTGTTCCTAATAGAAAATAAGTATCGCTGACCTTGGAAAAAATCTGGTTCGCGCTTCCAGGGGGTCAAAAGCCCCCAAAATGGCAAAAAATGACCCTTTCCTCCCATAACGTTTGATCCATCCATTCAATTTTTCTGAAACTTGGCCAAAATGTAGAGACAATTGTTCTGGATATAAAATGAGCATCCTTGACCTCAGAAAAATTCTGGTTCGCACCCCCAGGGGGTCAAAGGGGGGTCAAAACTGCCCTAAATTGCCCAAATTTTTTGCCTTTTACACTCGCCACATCGAGTCACATACAGAGGGGGGTTACGCACGCGCGGCTTGTTGATTATTGAACAGAAAGAAACACACACAAGATAGATAGATAGATAGATAGATAGATAGATAGATAGATAGATAGATAGATAGATAGATAGATACGGTGTAGTAAATAAAACTGGATCAGGGTACTGCTTGTACCCTGACTCCTACGGGACAACAAATGCGACCCACAGAAAGACAAATGTCGACCCGGCTTTAACCCATTTTCACTTCGACAGACTAAGTGCCTAATATCAATGCAGAATAAAAGAAATAGGTTTCCCATTCACGAATAAATGTTTAACACATAGTGTAACACATCAAAGCATAGTAACGGTGCTTATGCTGATTAGCGGACCATTAAAAAAATTTTAAAAATAATTTTTTTATAAAAACAATATTATATACTTATTCAGTGTTATCTTCTTACTCACTGTGCAAAAAAGTAGAAAACAAGTATGTTTCCATTCTGCGTATCGTACCAGCGATTCGTTCACAGAGACGCCATGTTGTTTTTTATTATGATTTCGCAAGTTGATTATCTCCCCTGCGAAATCTTCTTTCTTTAGAAACAAACTGAAGTCTCTGTGAACGAATCGCTGTTACGATACGCAGAATGGAAAAATACTTTTAATTAAAGTTCTAGTGGATAATTTTTTCTACTTTTTTGTACAGTGAGTAAGATTATAATGCTTAATAAGTATATATTATTTTTTTTATTTAAATAATT
This sequence comes from Sepiola atlantica, assembly GCA_963556195.1. Lineage (NCBI taxonomy): Eukaryota > Metazoa > Mollusca > Cephalopoda > Sepiida > Sepiolidae > Sepiola > Sepiola atlantica. The sequence continues at coordinate 142,205,073 of OY744517.1, forward strand.
TTTTACTGTGGCCGCTCATCTGCATAAGCACCATAGTAACTAACAATATTAATACTGAAGAGAAAGTATATATAGGAGCAACAGAAAATCATTTTAAGATTAGATATACTTATAATCTTGTTACATTTGAAAATAAGAAATATGAAAATAATACTACAGTATCTAAATATCTATGGACAAAAATCAACGCACGCTAGTAATATTTATTAAATGTTATATTATACTTTCTTCTAAACAGTAGAAACTCTAAATTGCATTTAAAGCAAAATATCAAATTATAAATTCGACAAAATTAAAAAAATTAAACAAAAAACAAGAGTGTGTGTCTATTGTAATAAATATTTGCTTAGTTATTTCAGTCATGATTAAACAAAATAATGTTTCGGAAGTTTTTTAAATGAGGATTCATAATTTGAATTATTCGGATTACTATGCTCATCTTCGATGTTATTTTCACAATGTTTCGGCTGATGTAACCTCCGATATTCTTCAGGTGCATCGTGTCGGAGATCTTACTGTTGAACTCGCGAATCTGTACAGAATTTCGAACAGAACCCTTTATTTAATCCAAGCTTTGTCTCGTTCCATCCGCCATGACCATAGAAGAAGTCTTTGCAGTGGTTCCAGAACCTCATCTGACATTAGCGAAAGAATAGGAATAGCAACTGCTGTATTTGAGCGTTTAGAAAAACGATATGGAGCAGAAAGGACTATCAACGCCTCTAAAGTTAAAACTTTATAGTGCGTTAGTAGTTCCTATTGCTGTATATGCAAGTGAAACATGGTCTATATCTGCAGAGCAAAAGTGATAGCTTAATGTCTTTGTAGTCAAATAGTTCCTTAAAGTAACTCTGCAAGATATATATACATATATATATATATATATATATATATATATATATATGATAATTTTATTTACATACTGGCATGTCGATGTTATCGATCAACATTTACTATAAACTGAGATCTCATCAGGCAGAGTTAGAATCCGATCTTAACCTTCTCTCCAAATATGATCTGAGGTTAAGATCGGATTCTAACTCTGCCTGATGAGATCTCAGTTTATAGTAACTGTTGATCGATAACATCGACATGCCAGTGTCGAAGATTTTATACATGTATGTGTAAATAAAATTATCATATATAAAGCTCTATTTTGATATTGAGCACTTTTTATAAACCCGGTTAAAATTCTCTGGATTACCACCATGTGGATATTTTTTACCTGGATTATTACCATTATTATTATATAAAAACCGAATTATTATGAAAAATTTATTGGAGGCGAACCACGGAAGCAATAGAAAGATATTTACAAGATATATATATATATATATATATATATATATATATATATATATATATATATATTATTTCTTGTTTCTTGGCATTTTGGCCAAGATCAAAGTGTAGTATCTGTTCCGATACTGCACCCTATAGACTGGTATTGTCTTGGCCTTCGGAGCTTGATTTACGCCGGTCTATGGGTTTGTCCTGTGCAGTTCTAGGAGGTTCTCCCTCCCAGGCTTTGCCTCCCATCTTTGGGGAGGAGTAAGTGTGTTGCTTACTGCCTGAGGTGCCCCTACCGGGGAATGCCGACGGGGCTGCACAGGCAATTTTTAATGGCCAGAGTGCTCAACTTTTCAGGCGCTGGTTTTTCTAATCCCACTTTCTCGACCTTGTGTCACATCTTACCGCTGTGGGAGGTAACTTTGCGAAATAGACTAAGAAATGCCGATATCAGAAATCGGCTTAATATTAACAGATACATCAACGACGTTATTTGAAATAAAAGACTAACGTGTTTTGGACATGTTACCCGACTACTAGACTCCAGCTATGTAAGGAAATCATATCAAGAAGATTTTATTCAAGAAAGATCAAGAGGGTGGCCACCAAATAGATGGGCAGACAAGATGAAGATTGATACTGGTATATGGCTTGTGACAGCTGAAAGACTAGCCCAAGACGGTGATAAGTGGTAGAATTTAGTTTTCAAGCACGTGACGGGGTTCTCTGGAGTATATACATAAGTCAAGTAAGTAAGTGAAGTAGTTGACTCAATAATTATAATGGTCCGATTGGTACGAGCTGCTTTAGTCAACCACTGTAGAAGCAGCTTCAATAAGCGAAAGGTCCAAAGTGTATTATGTAAATAGGGAGTTAAGAGATGAAACCACAAACCGAATTAATTGTATAATGATATTAATTGTCAATTCATATATAATAAATGGAAGGCATTCCACTGCAGTGTTGATTCTTATCCCTCCGCTGTAAATGTAGTGCGGTGAATCGGCCGCCTTTTGATACCTGAACAAAGCCAAAGCTGATCTATGCACCTAACCGACCCAGCGCCATTCTTGTAAATATCTCTCCATTTCTTCCGTGGTTCGTCTCCAATAAATTGTTTATAATAATTCGGTTCGGTGGAGAAATGCTGTATCGTATTTCGACATTTAAACAGTAATAAGTACGGTCAAAATTAAATATTGGAAATCAACACAAATGTATAAAGATTTGTGTTGATTCGCATAGGCTTCAATGCCTGCTTTGACCCATTCAATTACCTCATTTTCGCACTGATCAGCAGGGAGAGAAAAAGTGTCACTCAATGGCGTCTCTGATGTTATCTCTGATGGATTCACAGGTATCCCGCTTTTAGTATCTCGCCTTTTTTAGCAACGGCTCATCAGATTTGTGCGAAATTTTAGAGTTATATAAATCATAACCACAAGGTGATCAGCGTTCCCGAGCGGGGTATGGGCATTCGTCGCACAAGCTTTGGGCAGTGAGGTCAAGAACAGATCGCGAAGTGAGGCTTGCTGACCCACACGATCAGAGAGGCGGGTCGGGAAAGTGACAATCTGTAAGAGCGCGTGCACTATGGAAAAACTATATGTGGAGTTACCAGCCGCGTCTGTATAGCTGAAGAATCCAAGTCAGTCACGGTCTTGTACATTGAAATTCCCAAATACAATTATTTGGGCACTCGAGTCAAGTGAGAGTGCTGTATCTATGCATTAATAGACAAAGTTAAGCAGTCCTGAGTCGACAGAGAACGGTATATGCAATATAACTAACTAACGCTGTGCTGTTAGGTTAATCTACAGCACATGTATTCCTTTGGTTCAAGCCTATGTTCTCTAGTCAAGGTGAGAGTGTTCCGAACATAAACTCCTAGCCCGTGCATATGTTTGTCAGACTCTTTACGGAAGAGTGGGAGGTATTCTGTCATGATAAACTGGTGTGAGGAGATTGATGATTGTAGGTTTGTTTCAATTAGTGCTAGGATATCCATGAAGTTTACTAGGAGAAAGGTGTCTACATCATTAATGTTGGTTCTAAGCCTCCGGATATTTGTGAATGCTAGCCTCAAGGGCGGAGACGATAATTGTTTGGTGGATGTCTGGTTTAGGTGTGTTTCTTTTTTTTGTACTGTCATTTTGGTTTTAGATAGAGTGGCGAGGGCAAAGTGGGTGCTTGTTTGGTGCCAATAAGCTCACACAACCAGAGCATTAGTCGAGACTTGGTTCAATGGGTTGTGGCCTCGGGAAAGCCTACTGTATGGTCCCTTTCCATGTGCGACATGGCACGTACAGTTACCCACAATATTATACAACTGTTGACAGAGCAGAGCTCTTAGCGCTACGTAAGAGTTAGGGCTCTTGTACTACCAGTCGGAAACAACAGCCAGACAAGCTGTCTAACCTGTACTCTTAACCTTTTGGAACAAGGGTGACCTAGACTAGTCATGTGAGACTTGGTGGCAAACATCTTTTTAGAAAATTGCCCAGATAGACTTACATCAAATCAAGTGCTAATATTCCTTGGAAAAATAGTTTGATTATTCTACCGCTCCCGAAACCACCTCACTCTTAACGCTATCCTCTATCTGTATCAGAGTCAGATACGCCCAAAGATTGAGTACCACATCTGGAAAGATGCCGCTACGAGCACTCTTTCCTACGTTGACAAAGTGAAACAGCGACTTCGAAATCTAGTGATGGATGATCTTTTATCTTCCCTACAGCCCCTTTCTCACAAAAGAGGCGTTGTTAGTCTTTCTCTACTCTATTATTATTTGCATGGAAGCTGCTCAACTGAACTCAAATCTCTGCCTCTTTTGTAAAACATTCACAACAAAAACTTGTCTGTGCTACAACCACTATAAAAATGTTACTACTTCGTCTGTGTACTTGAAACTAAACGGAAATTCGATGAACAATGTTTCTTTCCAAGAACTTCCTATTTGTGAAATACAGTAATACAGAGCTACTACCCAACATGTAGTTTTTAAGTTCAATGTTATCAAATTCTTGTCGAACCGCCCGCTTAAATAATTAAATTCAAACCATTTGACCCATCGTTTCCAATCCTCTCAATGTGTTGTTCATCGCCAATAGACAATCTCATTAACTCTTATCCTCGAGTGGATGTTGGGCCTTGATAAGCAGTGAGACATGAATAAAAAAGGTGTTTATCTGAATATAATAATACACATTTTATAGTCTTTTGGGACTACTTAATCATGGAAGCAAGAAGTGTGTATATCGCCACAACAATGGTTTCTAAAATGTGCTAATTACTGTTCTAATTGCCGCAATCCTCTTTCGGGTAAGTAAAAGTTTGCCATTGAATAATTCATTGTACCCGAAATCTTAAAAATATTTAACTCGAAATTAGTTTCGCATATGAACTCTAGAATTTACATAACACGAAGAATGTCCGTCCTGGGACGGGTAAAAATACATTTCCTCGACATGAACTGTCTTGCACCATTTTTATGCCCCTTACAAATATTAAAATCAAGATACAATGATGCTACACCTCATATATAGAATCCTTATTCATATTTTTATCAGAATCCATTAAATTGCTTTGATTCTCAAAAATGTCTAAAGTTTAAGCCTGGGGCTTAAAGGGTTTTAAGAAGAAATTGAAATTCAGAGAATCTTGCTTAGTTGATGTCTAAAAACAATGGATGAAATTCAACGCAAATTTTATATATTGGAATTTTCAAACGGGAACTGGTGGCCATATATTACCCCCACAAAAACTTTAAAATATTTCAAAGAAACGGACATTTTGAGAATGTTTATTAATTGTTAAAATTTAATTTGTAGCTTAATTTTCATAAAGGGAGTTCACTCCTTTTTACCCCTTTTTACCCCTTTTCACCCCTTTTTACCCCTTTTGCATAAAACTAATTAAACCAAATATTGCCCATATTTTGACCTCTTACACTTAGCAGCTGTGTTTTAAAATCCATAATTAGTTTACATACATATATCTAAACATACACACATACCTAACGTTATATATATATATATATATATATATATATATATATATATATATATATATATATATATATATATATATATATATATATATATATACGCACACTAAATTAAACGCACGCATTAATGCACAAGTATGGGTGAAATACATACATACATAAGTGCATATATTTCTCTCTCTAAAGTTTTAGTTTCTTCTGTTTAATTCTTTGTTTGTCTGACTATCGGGTTTAGATAACCACATATATTCTGAATACATTATTTAAGACACTTGGCACATTGGATAAGTATATTTCATTTTGGTACATTATCGTGGGGTCTGCGTTCGCGCATGCAAAGAAAATACGACGTTTTACTTTATTTTATCTATAACTGAAAAATCATAAAATTATTTTTTTAAGTAGAATATGATAGTAATAAGGTGTTAGTGAAGTAAAGATTAGGTTCACAGATGTCATCATTGATTTACTGGAAATGACTGGCTGCCTTGATGGGCTTAATGGGGAAAATGACTGCATCCAAATCGCATTTAAAATGGAAAAAAATGTACAAAAATGGAGAATATTCCCAACCTGTTTACGGAAGAATTTAAAAACCATTACTCGAGTAAACAGTGTGATGCTACATTTCAAACATGCAGGGGCGTCGCTGAAAAGCAAAAACTAGACTTCGCATCAGACAATACACAAAGATTACAATTACTGAATTGAAAAACTCTATTGGAAAATCTCATGATACAGCAACAGGACCAGACGATGTACACTATTAATTCCTTAAACAATTACCAACAACATCTTTCAAAGTATTACTATATACTTTTAATCAGATATGGAAACATGGCGAGAAGCTAAATTATACCAATATCTAAATCAGGAAAAAATGCGTTAAACCCAGAAATGATGCATCAAACCCAGAAAAGATGCATCAAACCCAACAAAATACCGACTTATTTCCCCACTTAGATCTCTATGTAAAACAATAGAGAGAAGGCAGAAAAGAAAGACTAAAGTAGCATGTCGAAAAACATAAATATATATATATCAAATATATATAAGTGATTTCCGACAAAACTGAAGTAGCACCGATGAACTAGTACAACTTAAACCCGTTACAAAGATGGCTTTGTACTGAGACATCATGTTATTGCATTTTTATCTGACCTTGCGAAAGCCTACAACACTACATGAGAATTGTGGAATTATGACACAGAACTAAAAGGTAGACGAACCACATTTATACAAAACTTTCTCTCAAATCGTATTTTCAGAGTTAGAAATAGATAAACGATCTAAACTCCACAAACAAGAGATGGGAGTACCCGAAGGCAACATTTTATCAGTAACACTTTTTTATAATAAAAATAAATAGTGTTACTAAAGTGGTTAATCCTGAATTTGGGAAATCACTATTTGTGGATGACTTTTCTATTGCTTGGTCATCCTAACATATGTCAAATGCAGAAAAGCAGATGCAAAACTGCATTAATAAAATTGAAAAATCTGCAAATGTAAATGGATTCATGTTTTCCAAATAAAAAACAGCATACATTTCTGTAACCAAGTACACTACATCCTGATCCGCAACTCAAACTAAATGATATCAATGTAACAACAGTTCAACAAACTAAATATTATGGGATTATTTTCGATGGAAAACTGACTTCAAGGCTCACATCAAATATTAAAGACAAAAATAGATTAAAAGCTTAAAGTATTTTTAAATTATATCAAAAACTGACTGTGGAGCTGGCTGTGACATGAAGTTACTCCTATAAAAAGTATTAATCAGATCGAAATTAAATTATGGCAAAATAATTTATAGTGCAGCTCGTAATTCATATATTCAAACACTACAAAACCAAAAATTAAGATTATATGTGAATGCTTTTCGTACATCTACTATGCAGAGTATGCATGTAGAATTCAACGAACTCCCATTACATATGTGATAGAAAAGGCTTTCACTTCAGTATATGTTAAAAATTCAAAATGACCCCAATAACCCAACATATGAAAAATATTCACATCACAATACACCCATTTTTGCACCATTAAACTCTCAAACATACGTCCAAAGAAACCATCTCACAAATAAATAATAACTCTGATGACATATCGCGGTGGAAATACACAAATAGATCAAATTATATGTCAACCAAACTAAAAATAGATTTCACACCGAGACAGAAAAACAGAAATGATTTTACCCCTGAAAGCGAATACAATACAAATTTGGAGAACTTAGAGCGAAATACATAGGATATAGAGCAATCTATACACATGGGTCTAAGGAGAAAAATAAAGTTAGAACAGCGGCCACAGCGTTTATAACCAACAAACTATAAATCAAGTCAAAAACGCTTCTATCTTTAATGATGAAATGCCAGCACTGAACATAGCAATTGATATCGTAAAGAAATTACCAGAAAAATAGTTTCTTCTATTTACAGACGCGTTATACAGTGTATTCCCTCA
>OY744517.1:142215346-142317846 GCA_963556195.1 Sepiola atlantica
CAGTTCTTAGTTTCAATGATTGTTTTGCATTTTTCTCGTTTTCTTTTTTTGGGTTCGATAAAAAAAGTTCATATCGATATAGAAAATGATAAGTTTGTTTTTTTTGGCAATTATAGACAATTTTAATAATTTTATTTTCGCCTTTTTTTCGGTTTTCAGAAATCTTAGGCTGTAATCATTTTTGTTCAGCGAAATTCTGTCCGTTTTGAATTGATTTTCACGGAGAAGTACTTGCTTTTCTGAAGGATATCATTGTCATGTGTCACTGTCTTTATGGGTTTGAAGGTTAGATATGATTCGGAAGGTTTCTTACACACAATCACATTATTTCTTGTTATCTTGACTAGAAACAATACTACTCTTATATAATGTATAATAATAATGTGTCACCCATTAGTCTCGGGTTCGATTGTTCGACCAGGAAAAATGCATTTGTAAAGCCAGTGAAATATAAAAAATAAAAAAGACAAAAAAGACACAATTCAAAATTAGTCTTATTCTTCTTACTATCTTTCCTTCACTCTCTTCCTCTATCCGTAAATATCACTCTTTCCCTCTCTGGCAATCTGTCTCTGTCTGTCTGTCTATCTGCCTGTCTCTCTTTCCTTCTCTTTCTTTCTCTCTACTGGTATGGGTTAAATAATATCACTACTTTCGGTGATATACCTTTTGTTTTTAAATGGACTAATCCAATCATTTATTCTTTCCTTTCTTTTTTCACTTTTGACTGTTAATAAACAGAGACATAGAGAGAGAGAGACGGAACACAGAATGATAGATACCGTATGAAATAAGAACAGGCGGTCAAACAACACACAATGAGAATGATAGATAGAAACTTAGAAAGAGATTGGTCATTTGGTGAGTTAATTGCAAATTACGGATTATTAGAAGAATAAAAATGAATATTTTTCAAGCATAGCTCAATCCCGATACTGACAAATTCTTTAGCATGTCTTTTGTGTGATTAAAAAATGTAAAAAAAGCAATAGGGAAACAACCGTTGATAGATGAGAAACGTGTGTATCTATTCGTGTGTCTGTTAATTACTTTTAGTCTATTAAACCCAGGAACATGACATTTGATAAGTATCATTCGTTACTTATGTATATTTTCCTAAACATAAAAACCCCAGTAACATTTTTGTACCTCTGATTTTAATTGTAATTAAATATAATTAATTGTCATAATGGTTACATAATGAAAACGAAGCTTTCAAATCGCCTTCGACTACACTAATCATTTTTTTATTAAAAAAAAAGTATACCGATTATCAAAATTGGAACACATTTTTATTTCATTTTACGCTCCTTTTAATGTTGAGGCTTAACACTACAAAATTAGAACATTTAAACCCATAACTTCAGTCGTGTAGGAGTTATTTTAAATTTTTTTTTTTTACCGTGGTAGTTTTATTTTTACTTTTAAGTATTTGGGGTCCAGTTTCTTGCACATATTAAAGCGTCCTATTGTATCTTAGTACAGGGTGTCCCCCCTCCCCCCAAAAAAGAAATATCCCCCAGGGAATTTGTAATAAAATTCAAAATACTTTCTGCAATTCAACCATATTTGGTACAAATATACTTCAGTATTTGCATGTCTTACCCACCAAGTTTCACTCATGAATGCCTTACAGTCTGTTTTATCGCCGTTAATTAATATGTGATCGTCTTATCATTAGGAAATGTGATTCTGAATGCGATTCATATTCATCGGACTTTAACTTCCCAGATTTTTATCCGTAAACGTGATGTGAAGAGAGCCACAACCAAGAAATTGTCCAGAGATGAGTAGATCAAAGTCATTGACAATTTTACACGTCGTGTCCAATTTTTTTATTGAACGACGATAAAGCAAAACTGTTTGACATTTGTGATTGACATAGACTAGGGTTTATTTTGACGAAATATAATTGCATTGCAGAAACGATGGCATGTTTAGGGGAGGGAGAGGTGTTACCCTGTATTATGAATGGATCGTAGTACGTGTATTTCCATTTATTTATTTATGAATGTCACTGACATTTTCTACTCCAGTAAGTTTCATCTTCACTCGGTTTCTTTCTCGTCTAACCTATGACCTTCTGGAAAATTACGTCGAATTGTTTTTTTTAAACTAGAAAAGAATTTAAAGAAAAAACAAAATTACGAAAAAAAGTTAAAATGGAGGTCAAGATTTAAATATTGCACAGCGTTTTTTATTCACTTGCTTCCTACTGCAGCTCTCGCGGGGTATGAACTCTGGTCGGATACAAATATAGACAGAAACTAACCTGACGCCTTTCGCCGGTAAGAACGTTTCAAAGGGTCGGTAATAAACCTACACTCTAAAAAAGAAGGTAATGCTTGGGATGATGCATCTCCTAGGTCCGAGACGAACCATACTTCATTCCGAAAAGAGTTTGGTGGTTCATGTCAGTCCCTAGGTCGTCGCAATGCTAGTCAAGGACATTCCCTTAGCTGATATAAAAACCCATTCGCTTCGTACGGTTTTCACATCGTTGTAACCAAGTTAGTATTAGCAACAAGAGCAACATCTTACTCTCAGTTGTATCATCTTCATCGAGTTCGTTATTTTTATTTTCTCTCTAGAAGTTGTCACACGAGTAATTACCAGTGATCTCTCACTGGTGAAAACAAATGATGTCCCTCTGAAGTCTGAGTGACACCAAGCTCCTCAAATTTCCAGTTTTTATCGTCATCATTGCTGTTTCCCCAACAGCCGCTTACCATTAACTTTTGTTAATAACGGACCGTGGGTTTCTCTGAAATTTGATTGACAAATAATTCTTCTCATGATTTCGATACTCTCCGTGCCCTTCCAGTCGAGATCTGTATAGTGTTATTCCTCCTTGTTCATTCCATACTCTCAAACCATCCAGAGTCATTCTCCCTGATACCAACCGATGATTTATTTGAGGGGGCGGGGGTAGATTAGAATATTTTTCTTATATATCTAACAAATCTGTATTGCTTCCCTTCAGTTTGTCTTCATAATTATTTATACACACAAATCATTATTAGTGATTGCTCACTGACCATAACACGTTGTGTTCTCTGGAGTGACAACAAGTCTCCCCAGATTTCCAACACTCTTTGCCTCTTTCAATAATTTTTTGCTAACAATACTGATCTTGTGTTCTCTAGAATTTGCATGACAATAAGCCTCCCTGTCAGTCTGGTGTGTGTTCTCCTCCCTCGGTCTTTCCAACCTCCTTAACATTTCACAACAATTTTTTTGTGGTTGCAGCCGAGGCTGGTGCCACCACATGTATGTGTTTTCTTTCTTCCCTCCTTCCCACTTATTTGTGGCTGGTCAGCGTTTGTTGATAATGTGGGTTGGTTTCCGCATTCAAAGATTTTCATTAATATTTTGGCGGTTTTTATTATAATAATAATTATTATTATTATTATTATTATTATTATTATTATTATTATTATTGTTGTTGTTATTTTTGTTGTTGTTGTTGTTGTTGTTGTTGTTATTGTTGTTGTCGCTACTGCTACTATTATACTTCATGTTAACCATCTTTAACGTTTTTTTTATCCTTCTACACATCAGACTGTACAATCGCTGAAAATAACATCTCCACGATTAATGGAAAATCAGTCTTTTGAATTTTCGACGTTTTCTTGTCTAATAAAGTTCCATCATTAACCAAGCAACCGATGAAGACGCAAAGATTAACGGCGTCGATTCAGTTGGAAACGAATTTTCCAATCATTGTGTGACGACTGGCGCCAAATATATCTTCGAAATAATCATTTCTCTATTTACTTCCCTCCCCACGAGGACAGAGTTAGTCGCAAGCTCGGTATTTAATGTTGGGAAAATACAGTTCCCCAAAACAAGGCACTCTGGATTAGGACAAATTGAAAAGTTGCCTTAGTCTAGAAAAGCTTCACTGCCCGAGAACAAAACGGATGAAGTATCGTATTAGAAAAGATACTACACTTTAATCCCATCCAAGTAGTTATAAATAACAATAATCATGACTTTGACTCATTAGCTCCCCTACTCGTTTATTTAGGATCAGAAGGATCATTAACTATATTTCAGCAACATCTGCATTTTTTTTTTCATAGATATTTATACTTAGTCATAAATGTCTTCCAAATATTACACCTACTGTCTGATGTGTATTGATAACACTGGTGTCTCAGATTTTAGTATACTGTGAAAATCTAGAGTAGAAGGATACAATCAGTTTAATCTATTATTCTATTAAAATTATTTGGTAAGAAAGGGAATGTCTATTGGGACTAGATGTGATCAGTCTCTAAGATTCATCCTCCATTGTACATATAACAGAACACTATTTTATTTCATCCTGTTTTTTTTTAATCCGTCGTTTCTTTTTTAAATCCTTTGATACAGCCTTTGTTAATAGAGGGCGAAACCGGTCGGCTGGCATTTTTTTTCTCTTGAGTAACTTTTAATCATGAACGATAGAATTCGTCTTCCCTTCATTCTTGCGATAATAAGATTTTGTCCCTCCCAAAAAATCATGATATATATATATATATATATATATATATATATATATATATATATATATATATATATATATATATATGAAGGGGGAGGTGCCTGCATATATATATATATATATATATATATATATATATATATATATATATATATATATATATATGAAGGAGGAGGTGCCTGCATGAAATCACATCTTTTGAACATCATACACGTTTTAAATATATCTATTTTCTGACCTTCTCCAAACAAATAAACGTGTCCTTCTATTTCCAATAACATAGCAACCAAAAACTTCCATCACACACTAATTAGGTTCATTCATTCTGGCGACAGAAGATCCGCAACAAACGACACCATTCACGTCTCGAATTTACGTCAACAAAGATGTACTGTTTAAACCACGGGATCTTGATTCATATACGAGAGACTCTTTTTCCAAATCTTTTGACTCGTGGGACTGTGTAATTAGCATTAAAGAAAGAATAATAACACATGAACTAGTAATTGTAATTTTCGTGACTACAAAATGAGATTTTTTAAGAATGTTGCAGTTTTCTAAATAAACAACACATCAATATATGTTTCGTAGGTTTAGCTAATAGCAATTTATTTTCTGTCTGTGAAATAAATTACATAGAGACTGCTTCCCTGCAGACTACAACCATCCTCACAAGTAATCAAGTTTTATTCATTCCATTCATCATTTTCAATCCTCTTATATTATTCATCATCATTCAACCGACAATCCATCCATCTTATAGACCTTTATCCTCGAGTGGATTTTGGCCTTGTTAATAATGGCTCATTAGTAAAGTAAATTTTCAATGCAATTTTAATTGCATTGTGTTCTGGAGTACGACACCAAATTCGGAATTCTATTCATTAATGATCAACACGAAAGAATCCGCCCGTTTACAGGATTCAAATCGCGATAACCTTTATCGGGGTTTGCCTGAATGATTCGTGGCAAACTAAGCCAGATCAAATTGATGAGACAGGACAGAAAAAGAGAGAAAGCAGAAGGAGCATGACGACCAAAATGAGACCTGCCATTGTTGTGAAATTTGCCGAAAGAAACGAAAGAGATAGATGATGTGATGTCATTGCTAATTGAACAGTGAAAAGAAAAAAAATCACCATTTTTTAATAACTGCTTTATTTTGAATTTTTTTTTATTAGATTTCAATGTTTATATTTTAAAACAATTTACACACCCGGAGTCATCCCGGATTCTATTACTTTCATTTTTGTTTCGCATTTTTTAACTGTGCATTTTAATTACGTAGCAGGATTATGATGGGTGTAAAAATAAGCTTTAAAATGAAAACTTCAATGTCAGATTAGTTTAAGCAAGAAATTGTATTTTCTATAAAATGTCAAACTAGAGTTAGGATTAGATGTCGGCATGTTGTGTAATAGACAAAAGGTCTCCGGAGACACGCCGCGGTATAAGCTAGTGAGATCTTCATCTTTTTATGGACCGCGAGAGACAGCGATCGTGCTTTGAGGAAGCCGTTCCGATGAAGAATGGATTGGAGTAGAATGTATCTATAGAGTATACTGGGAAAGAAAAAGAATAACCTCGAAAGAATTGTTAAACCTCAAATGATTTTATGCTGTCGTTATTTGCAACCATTGCTATTAACTATTAATCAACACGCATCACGATATAACAAAAACAATTGATAGTATATATATATATATATATATATATATATATATATATGTGTGTGTGTGTGTGTGTGTGTGTATATATATATAAAGAGAGAGATTTATGTATGTATGTATGTATGTATGTATGTATATATATATATATATATATATATATATATATATATATATATATATATATATAATATAAATTTTTATTTATAGAAACATTATTGGTTACAGAAAAACTGGCTTTTTTCTGAAGGTCTGAAGAACCGTGTTCTCGAGAGAAATCACAGCTGAAACATGTATGTACATATGTAACCAGTAATGTTTGTATAAATAAAAATATATACTAAATAACAACTGTACTTGTTATCAAACACTTGTTATAAACACTTGATTTTCATTTGATTAACATCTAGAAAACAACAACAATACATGTACTAGATATATATATATATATATATATATATATATATATATATATATATATATATATATATATATATATATATATATATAAATATATAAAGTAAACAATGGTATTTTACATTTGAATGACTAAGTCTGTATTCATGTTTTAGTTGCCGAATTAATAAAGACAATTATTTTTATTGATGATTTTGGAGTAATACTAATGACTAACACCAAAATCATCAATAAAAATAATTGTACACACAGACTTTAAATCCTCGAAGCCATATACATTAAATACTGAAACCCAACATTAATAAAATAACATTTAATACTGGCACTAATGCCCTATCCGTATTCAATAATTTAAAAAAAAAACTATAAAAAGGCTGACAGCCCAAGACTAACGATAAGACACAACTGCCTGATGACGATCGAGAGATCGAAAGCGCTTGAAAGATTGCCGATGAAACAACACTCGGAGTCACAATATTTTAATTACCACCAGAAAACAGAAAACTCGTTCGCCGCGTCGAGAAATTAACAAGAAAAAGTACAAAGAGAGAAAGTTCTATAGTCTTCAACAAGGCCTGCATTAGTTAAACACATAAAACAAACTAAAAATTTATATATGAGCAGAGATTTATTTAATTCAGATATCGAATAAACAGTTTCTCAGGTGTTTTATTCCCTGAAATTAAGAATAATAACATTATTCTTTATTAGGGAAGAAAAATGTGGAAAAAAAGTTTTGTTTACTAAAAAGTCAGTCTTGTTCAAAATTAAGTGTTCAATGAGTTGGATAATTTAGTAAAAGAATTTCAAATTATTATTTGAAAATTATGTAGATATATCTGTAAGCAAAAAAAAACATATAAATGGGAAAAAGAGTGTTTATACTTTTTACTTACATATATATCTACATACTTTTCCAAAAAATTATGTCAATTTTTTTTATAAATTATCCAACTCATTGAAGAATGGTTTTGAAGAAAACTGATTTTTTAGTAAACAAAAAGAATTTTCTCATCTTGTTACCCAGAGCGTGATATTATAATTGTTTTTTCATATATATATATATATATATATATATATATATATATATATATATATATATATATATATATATATATATATATATATATATATATATACACATTGTTATCAGCCCCTTTAATAAGATTAAAGTTGAGCCCTGTTCGGGGAAGTTAAAAATAGACTGACACGTAGCTATAAGGCATATTCAAACAACCGGGGTTTTTACTCCACCTAATAAACTGGTATCGTCAGGGCCTTTGGGTCGGGATTTACGTCGGTCTATTGGGGCTGCTGGTCCTATGCAGTTCTAGGAGGTGCACCCTCCCAGGCTTTGCCTCCCCTCTTTGGGGAGGAGTAAGTTTATTGCTTACTTCTGAGGCGCCCTTACCGGGGAATGCCGACGGGGCTGCCCAGGCAATTTTTAAATTCCCAGAGTGCTCACCTCTCGAGCGCTGGCTTATCTAATCCCACTTTCCCGACCTTGTGTCACATCTTACCTTGTGGGAGGTAGATAAATAAATTCAGTCTTTCTAGATATGTCGCCCTTCGCATAAATAGAACTTAAATTCCCTTCTTGAATGTGTTAATGTCAGTTGGCCTATTGGTTGCAGCGCGTGCTTACGTAGTCTAGGTTGATTTTGTGGCAGGGGTTCGAACCGTGCAACCGTCTGAGATTATTATCCCTGCACTGCTGAGAGCGAAAGCTTGAAACGCTACGTATGTAGGTAATAATTTAATATTATTTATTTAAAATTTATATATATATATATATATATATATATATATATATATATATATGAATGACCTTGTTCGGTTAGATATTTGAAAGTGTGGCTTATAATCTGCTTTGCAGTTGTTTTTTGCTTTTATTCTGATTTCTGATTTAATTTTTATTTACCTATTTTCTGAATTTATTTCCATTATCATTTTGAGCTCCTATGAGGTGACATTACCGAAACGCGACTGCAGTTGCGTAAGCCAAAATAAAAGTTTACATAACATATATGTGAGGACACTTAACTGTCACAGTAAGCTGGTGTGTATGCTGTTGTTATTCACATTAGCCTGTGCTTTATACACATCATCGAATTAACTAAATTACATAAAAATACATTAAATATTTAGGTGATAACAATCGTAAATATTTCTAGATAGGCCGTTTTGGTTCAATGGTAAGACGCTGGACTATAAATATCAATATCGACGGTTCGATCCTTGTCTAAGTTAACCATGCTGATGACGGTTGTGAGCCAGAAACACGTGTCCATGGATAACTTTTATGTACGTATAAAATTAATAAAAAATATATACAAAATTAACTATGTAACTGTCTCACGTCACCACAACTTCTGCTATCTTATGCCTAAATTTATAAAGTCTTAATAACAATGTTTTGTCTTGTCTCTTTAATGGGACTTGCGCGTCATCTACCCAATATATATAGTCGTAAATCCCAAGGTTTCGTAATTACGAAATCTGATACTACAGTGACTTTTTACGTTTTGGAAGGAAATGAAAAATATACAAATAATTGAATTGATATTTTTCCTTCTTTTTCTTCTACCTCCTTCCCTTTCCTGATTGTTGTTTTTTCTACCTTCTCTTTTTCTTTTTCTTCTTTTTCTTCTCCCTGATATGTTCTTTATACTTTTTCTATTACTTCGTCAGTATTTTCTTCTTATTTTTTTATCTTCACGTAGTTAAGATGAAATTCGAATGTTTTCATGCAATACTTAGTAATTAGAAAGCAAAATAAAAATGTAGGTAATTGGAATTATTCAGACTACTATTCACATCTTGTTTAGTTTGGCCTACGATCTTTCCGAACTGTGGAACCTTCTAGTCGAGCTGACCCTTTTTTTAATTAACAGAGCTAGAGTGTTCTCATCTAGTAAGCCAGGTTCCCAAGTTAGACATAAAGATTCCCAATTTCGAATAGAAGGTTCCCAAGTACCTGAAGAAGGTCAGAGGTCACATCAACTGAAACGTTGTGAATATAACAAGCAGGATGAGAATAGTAATCCGAACAATCGAAAAATGCAAACTATCAATCCCTATCTCAAAAATTCCGAAACAAATTAAAATGGAAAGTTCTATTTTTTTACTTTGTTGTCTATACTTTTATTAAATTCTTTTCAATCCACGAGTAATAATGAAGAAAAAAGTTTTCAATAATCAACCGATTTAATAAATCTGAAAGGATTTTTGATTTGACTTCACTTGTTCGGTAATTCTGTTTAAATGGAACCAAAAAGTAAAATGGTCGACGACAACCCGGATGCTTTCTTTTCATCAGTTGCAACACCGAAATGTAGGGGAGGTCGTCACTCCTTTCCCTGAATTAATCCACTTACCCTTGATCCTTACCTAATAATGCAAGAGACAAAAAGTGTTAAATTGTCATTGTTATGACTCGACCGAGGATTGAACGCAGGTCTGCTGGACCATTAGCGAATACTCTAACCATTATGCCTAATTGACCGGATAAGATGGAACACAGTTGATAAAAAAACTTTTTAAAAAATGGCTTTTCAGATTAAGAGGAAATCATGACAAACAAAATTCAAGAAATCAAAAAAAATGTCAGTCATTATTAATGAATCTATATAAAGGATTCACGTGAACGATGAAATTAAAACAAAAAATAATCACGTTTCACTTAAAATGAAATTGTATTAAGTCTAAAAGTATGACATTATTTTTGGCATTTTTCTTTTTCGAAATGTTCTTCGATCTTTGCTTGGTTGAAATCCCTTCCTTTCTTTTCATGAACGGAACAAAAACAAATAAAATTGCAAATAACACTATTTTAATTGATTCCGTTGGCGTCCATTCGCGGTAGTTACGTCTGTAAATCCATATTTTATCTTTCCGCCTTTTTGTTTCTCATGTCTAAATCGACGACACGGAAATCCGAATGGAATATTTTATTCAAATCTCTTTTATTCGTTCTTAAATAGCCATTTCCTTTGTTTTTGAAAAGAACAAATTCATTGATTTTTGTTTTCATTTTAAAGTTAGAAAGAAATCGTCTTTTAAGAAATTAAGATGAGTTTTTATAACATTGTCGATCTTTGATAATCAAGATTCTCTTTTTGTGTGTTTAGCAAAACACTGAGACGAAAATACGTTATTGTGGCGGTTTGTACAACCGTTTAAAAGATAGAGTTTTAATTTTGAAATTAGGGAGTCACTATTGTGTCGAATTGGGAACTCATCAATTTTTTAAGTGTCCGATTATTGATTTTATTTCTATATTAATAAAATTGTGTGACCACTTCTCGTGTGTCTGTGTGTATTTCTTGTGTCAACGTAACTTTCATAATAACATATTTAATTATTTTTTATTTACTATTAATTGAATATACATGAATAACAAAAAATGTTATGGCGTAAAATATAACTAATTTTTTAAAATGATATTTAAAAACAATTAAATTACGAAATTAGATCTATCATAATTTGACGCCGTGCATGGAGTATTGTTGAAAAATCTGAGCCGGTGGACACAAAGATACGTTTCTCCGTCTTGGGCAGGGTGCAAAAAAATAATTTCTAATCTAAGAGGTTCCGCACTGTCTGCCAAGCTCCAGCCACGGTGTCGCATCCCTGTGTTTGTTTTATAAGCACTTCCACGTAATATGTACCAATTAACTTACTGCACTTGTACCCCATCAACGAAAATACACTCGACCCACCTGACTCACATTAAACTGTAGAGGTCCCTAGATGGAGGAGGATTTTCTACTCCAATATTTTCTTACTACTTCCTTTGGCATTCCCCCCCTCCCCGCGGCTCCTTGTTTCCCCCAATCGTACTTACATGCAGAAATTTAAATATATTGTGAACACACATTTTGCTGTCCAACTCTACCCAGGTTGTCCCCTATAAATCTGGCCCATATTACAGTTACTCCTTATGCTTCAATGGAAATATGACTTGTTATTTATGTACTAACGAGATACCGCTTATCAAGGCCCAGAGGCCACTCGAGGATAAGGGTTAATGAGTTCGTCAGGAGTACAGTGAAACAACGACGTGAGGATTAGTAACAATGGTTTAGACTGGACAGAAATTAGATTATTTAAGAAGAAGGCTAAATAAATATTTGTTAACACTGGACTTGAAAACGGCCTTGCTATAGTCAGCTGGGAAGTAGCCCCGTGATATTGTGTTCCACAGATGGATAGTTCTTGGAAGGAAACTTTGCTCATGAAAGTTCCGTTTAGTTTTAGGTACACGTTTTGTTATAAATGTTTTACAGGTGAGGGGTAAACGATAGATTAAAGCACAGTCGTGCACTTACCATGAAAATAACGGTAGAGAAACAACCTCTCTTCTGTGAGAAAACGGATCTAGATAAGGGAAGTGTACATCGCCCATTAAATTTTGAAGTCGGTTTTGTACTCTCTTAAGGCATGAACGGGTGCTCTAAGCGGCACCTCCCCATCTGTGGCAACAGTATTCCCTCTAAGGACTTATTTGACTCTTATACATGTCGAGGATTGTGCCAGGAGTGAGATACTTTCTATAACAGCAGAATGATAAAACCATCTTTCCAGCGACCTTAGAAACACATTTGATGTAAGTCTTCCATTTCAGGTTTGGAGTGAACGTCAGTACTAGAAGCTTAGTAAGGAGGAAGTCATTAATTTCAATTTAGGCAAAGTGAGGATCCGAGCGTTCATGGTGAAAAGAGAGAAGCTTGGTGTTAGATGTATTGAAAATAACCAGCTACTGCTTTCTCCATTGCACTACGTGCTCGATGTCGGTAGAGAAAAACAGAAAGACTTTGATAATTAATTCTCTTCTAAGTGTTGATATAGATAGTTGTGTCATCTGCATAAATATCAACGACTGAACTTATAATGTGATTTGGGAAATCATTGATAAAGATCAGAATAGATCCCTGAGGCACGCCGACATTTATACTATGTGCTTCAAACTTCTGCCCATCAACGCCTAATTGCATAAACCTACCAGAGAGAAAGGATTGTTGAACGGACATTTCCGGAAATTTCCTAGTTAGCTAGCTTTTGAAGCAAATTTTGTGGCCAAACCTATCAAAGACCTTTGATATGTCAAAAGCTATTGCTCAAGAGACGAAGCTTCTGTCAATAGATTCACTGATCTTCTGTGATATTACAATCAGCACATCAGGAGTTGATCTTGCATGAAGGTATCCATATTGCTTGTCACTGAATAGATTGTTTTTGCTGAGGTTGTTTACAACTTCTTGATTTATCACAGATTCAAACAACTTACTTATGACGCACAGGAGGAGGATTAGTATTACTGCAAAAATCCGTGTAAAGTGTGCATTGTATTTGGATGTTATTTAGACCTATAGATTTTAGTGTTACTAGTAGTTTAACATCAATGATTATTTATCATTTAGTAATTCGTATTAGCAATGGAAAATTAAGCTTAAAATAAAAAAGGCCAACAACAAAAAAGTAAAGGAATCGTATAGAGAATCGGAAATAAATCTAATTTTTTCCGATTCCGATTCGATTCCGATACCCCAAAAAGTTCCGATATTTCCGATTCCCGATTCCGATACCGATTAACTGCCCAATCTGTAAAAAATACAGAAGTTGTTATGTAAAGTCGCACATTTGTTTGATATTTTGATTGCATTACCTGAATGTTTTGAGAAAAAGAATCGAATTTTACATCGTATTTATCTTCAATTATTTACTTATCTTTCGTTTGTGAGTTTTCTGTTATTAAATTCAGATTTTTGCTAATCTTTATTTACCAATTCCAATCATCTACTTTGCAATTGCTCATCATAAACATTGATATTTTCTCCCGTCTTCAAATACAAATCTAAAACGTTTATTTGTGGTACACATAAAATACGACATATCTTTTTACTGTTTTTTTGTTTATAAAATAAAGATAAAAATACTGGGAAAATGAAAATCAATTTGTTCAAGAATAATTGATTTTATTTCGTTCACCTTTAAATGTGAAATGTCACTTGATTCATTCTGTCACTTGATCGCACTAAAAGCCAATCGCAAATAGAAATCGATCAGGCAATTTATTTATAGTCTGATTTTCCGTTTCCCTTCATTCTTATAAGACGACTTTAATTAATCAACCAACAGAAATTCGATTTAATAGATTGACTTTTCTCGATTTTGAATTTGTTTTCGTTTATAAAATTTAATATGAAGAAAATTATATGTATTTCATTTTTTTTTTGTTTTTATTTCTTTTATTGTTGTGTCACCGCTTATCAAAGCCAACAACTACTTGAAAATAAGGCTTAATGCGATAGAATGATTGTCAGGCAAAAGATGAGGAACACTATGGGAGTACTACTTTTTTTAGTCTCCAACCCTAGAAAAGTTGTCGACCAGGACTAAGGAGGGCTCCCTCTTCTAGTAGCTCGATGGCTCAGAACTCAGGACCCGGGGGTTTTACAAAGTATTTATTCTGTTAGATGGGTGATTTGAGAAGACCTACGGATTGATCTCACCGAGTGGAAAAATCCCGCGCTTAGGTACTACACCAAATACTCGCCCTATGACATACGATAAGACTATAGTAGCTCCCCACGCTTTTTTAATTATAGTCTTTCAATCCCAGTAGATCTTGAGAAGAGAATTTCTAATTTCTTGGACACTACATTAAACCGGCATACAAAATATTATGCCTTCTATGATACACCAACCCTCACATTATTTTACGCCCATAAAGAAATCTAACCACCCTCACTCATTAATAAGATCATTTTTTCAGATAGGATTTCAATACTTCATGCTAATAAACTCACGTTCGATCAGAGCTCATTATTGTACAATAATGATTTAGCAAATTCAGGGTACTCGGAAACATATCATATAAACAGAAAAAACTAAATATCACCGATAATACAAATATTATAACACACAATGTGACATTAAAAACACATGGACTTAAATATAAGTCATATAGATCATAATCATAACATAATGAATAGCATTAAAAACTTAAATACCAGTATTAATATTGTATCGACCAATAGCCTTTGGGGCCCTAACTTAATTTCTAATCAAACAAACCTTTGTAAACCTATTAGACGAAAGAAAACGGCTTGTTATAATCCCCCTATAATTATAACGTTAAAACAAATATACTTAAGCTTTTTTGTAAATAATTGAGACATCATTTTAACAACCACACAAATATATTGAATAAAAATACAACAAACATTTCTTACTCCATAATGCCTTACCTAGCACAAATAATTATTACTTTTAACGATAGAAAAATTAAACAAGCCCAGCTACCATCCCTCGTATTAATCTCGCCAAGTAACTGTAATTACCCGGACAAACAACGCTGCCCCTTACGAAATGACTGTGTCTATATTGGCGTAGTGTATGGATGCACTGTTAAAGATCAAATTCCTCCCCTTAGCACGAACACACATTATTTACTAAGCACGGCAATGTCTTCAAATACTTTTTAATTTGCCCTTCCGTCCCCTCCCAACAAATTATCAATAATCCTCTTACTTTTACGTTAAATATTACGAATACACTGATATATATACAACTGAAACTGATAAGATCCACCTAATCAATACCATCAACTTACTCATGAGGCAGACCCTCTATTTTCGATAATATATATATCTACCTACAAAAAACAAATCACTCACACCTCAACGGACACAAACGATTAGCCCTTTCAATATTAATCCCACTAACGGCAATAAAATCTCTAAGAATATTTTCCCCGAATAGCAGATCTAATGACACTAACTCTAACAATAATTCTACGGTCCACATATACATAGGTTCAACCGCCGTTCGCATCAAAGTACGTATCTCCAACCACATATGTTCTTTGAAAAACTATAATAAAATGAAAGCTACATCAGACCACTTAAGTCTAAAAACATACCTTATACTTTTATTTGGTCTATTATGAAAAAATAAACTTCATAAAAACCGGGTTCCAAAATATGTGCCTTATGCTCTTCATAGATAGTCATGATAATGAGTTCAAAGACCACTATGATGAATAAGAAGAGTGAAATAATATTCTCATGCAGTTATACCAGATATAGATATGATCATTTTGTAAAGTCCAACGATAAACCCTCCTAATACTCCCACTCTAAATCAAAAACGTCCACTTAGTCATTCCACACACACTTTTACAACCTCTAAATAGAATCTTATTTCTTTCTTATTTTGTATCCTTCACTATTTCTTTCTTGAACCTACCCTTGTTTGTACTTACAAAATCAATCTTATTCCCATAAGCTCTTATTCTACCTTAGCTACTTTTAGATAAATTACCTCTCATGATCATCAGTCTCAATAATTACTTTCCCTATCTATCGTATTAAGTAGAATTGTTTGGGAAACATTGCTTCTATTTCCCTGCTTCTCTACGGGAAATGTCATGGCAATCATACAGCCCTGAAACTACCCATTTCAGACTTTTTGTATTTTAACACTATTTCATCTTTAGATAAAAACTATGAGAAATGCGCCATATCAGAACCATATTTTCTAGGCCAATGAAAATTAGACCAAATCTCGTTTTTTGCCGGAGGGCGCCCAAAATCCGACTACCGTAGTTTACAAAAACTGTAATTTTGAAGCCAAAACTTAATGAATTGCTTTAAAAACTTCACTAGGTAAGTTTTTAGAGCAATTATTTAAAACATGATACTTAGAACAAGCTTAAAAAGAAGTGGAAATAACTTGGTTTAGAAAAGAGGTTTCTACTAGTTCAATGGTTCTGATATTGCACATTTCTGATAGTTGTTATGTTAAGATGAAATAGTATTAAAATCAACAAAAAATAAATGTATGTTACGGTAGAGCATTATAGACCCGCCAGCCAGCCGTCACAATGTTGAGGCCTGGACGCACATATTAGCCAATGATGTGTAAAAAAAATTGCTGCATCTCTTTTGTCCACGGGCCACCATCATTGTCAAATTTGTTTCTCGCTCGATTATACCAAGAACCCACTCTCTTTCATCATTCGTTTCCCCTTTGTACTGTGTAATATAAAACATCTAAAATTGAATTTAATTAATAATTATATCTCATTTAATCAAATTCTTTCTTAATATTCAGATATACCTCCTGACTCCTATCATTATACTGACAATAATTTTATCATCTTACTACCGCTTATATAATTTCAGATCACTGTAATTATGGGAAATATCATATAATTTAGTTAAACCCAGACTTAGATTCCAATCCACTACCCGTACACATATTCTATTTTCTCTCCCATCCCTTATCTCACATATACTATTAATCTACCTATGTTATCAATTTTTGCCAATATCTCATTTTTAACTATTTTTAACTAATTATATTTGTAACTCATTATTATTAATTTGATTTATTTTATTTTATTTTATTTCATTGTATTTCAATTTTTAATTATTGTAATAATAATAATTAGTTTTAATAATAATATTATTTTAATATTAATAAAATATATAACAAAAATAAATAACTAGATAATAAAAATAACACCAATCACATAATTTGGAACAATTCTAATTTATCTAAATAAATATTATACCTGATTTCTTCACTAATTCTATCAAATATTTAAAATTTAATTTAAATAATAATTATATCTCTTTTAATCCAATTCCTTCTTAATATTCAGATATACCTCCAGGCCCCTACTATTAAACTCACAATTATTTTATCATCTTATTACGACTAATCGACACTCCTTATATAATTTCAGATCAATTTAATTATAATTTCGTTAAACCCATCCTAAGAATTACATCCACTACTCCTATAAAAATTCTATCACCATATCTCATATATTATTAATATACCTATACTATCAATTTTAACCAATATCTTATTTGTAACTATTTTATCTAATTAGTATTACTGACTCATTATTATTAATTTGATTTACTTTATTTGAGTTGATTTGATTGTATTTACATTTTTTTATTATTTTAATTTTAATAATAATTATTATTTTAATAATAGTAATTATTATGATTGAAACAATAACAAAAAATAAATTAATAAATAGATAATGAAAATAAAACCAATCACATTATTTTAGAAAAATCTATTTTAGCTAATTAAATATATCTCTTGAATTCATTATCTAATTTCTAATTGTTAATTTTATCATACTTATTTAAAAATTGTGTTATTATAGACTTTAATCACACACCAGATTTATGAAATTCTTTCTCTACTCATAATCTTTATCATAATTGCCCTTAGCAATTTTTGTATTTTAAATCAGATAGAGTTGTTTTTCTTTTAACTTTACCTCTAACATATAATAGATCCGCTTTCTTTTGCAAAACCCCATATAACTTTTCGAGTCAACCGTCTACCGGTATAATTGTATCGTAGCATTTAGCGTTTTGTTGACATTATCACCGTATTTGATCTGACATATAAACAACATTTATCATCCACTTATTGTTTTATAGCATTGGGGCAGCTTTTTCCGTTGTGAAGAAATTCTACATATATAGCTTTTATCCTACATACATATATCTGGAAATTTTTATTATTTTTTATTTACTTATTTTTTATTCTATGTATGAATAGTTTGGACTTCTAACTACTTTTCACTCAGATAAATACTTAAGTATTCTGCTATATGTTTCTACATAAAGGTCGATTTGTGAACGCATAAGCAAAAAGAGTATACCAATTTCAAACTTTTAATTCATTCTCAGTATTTGAAATTATAACGTTTCATGGTTTATTAGAGTTTGGAATTATAATGTTCATAATAACTGTGTTTTCTAAAATAAAACTGTTATAATAATTTATATAACTTGAAAATATATTTCAAGCTAATTATTATCATTCCAAAGTTACCTAAACCCTCTGATGAGAAGCAATGTTTTTCTTTGAAATATTCGAATTTAAAGGACACACATGGGCTCACTTCTGCTTTATTGCATATTATGAAAATATGAAAATAAATATTTTCAGTCAGTAACAATATGTTTAGTTATTTTCACTCTCATTTAACCATATATATATATATATATATATATATATATATATATATATACATATAAGTTTCCCAATTTCCATACGTGACATGAAAAGGTGGCGGCCGAAACGTAGTTAATACAACCAAGGTGAGAATAATAGCCCGAATAATCCAAATAATACCCATCAGTTGATTTTCGGTTCGTTTAAAATTTTAGTAAACTTACAATTCCATTTAGATCGTAATGCATTGTGCTTCGACATTTAAATATTCCTCTCTCTACAAATTTCTCCTTGTACGTGTCCTTTTATCTTTCTCACTTTCTCTTAATTTTCGTCAATGTAGATTCGATTTTATTCTCTCTTAGCTTCTTTTACCCTCTCTATTTTCTTACGGTCTTTGTCTCTTTTAAATTGATTTTCAATATTTAGCGGGCAGTGACCTAAAAATAAGCACGCATTTCGTGAAAATGATAAGTAAGAACTATATTCTTGTTGTTGGAATTTCTTCTTACGCTTTTATATTGAATGGCCTTGGTTCCATTAAAGGTTATGGCGTCACGGGAAGTAAACGTCAGAAGGTTGAACTTATTTTACGTGTATGGAAATAGGATGAGCGGAAGTCGAGGAATGGAAGTAAGAGGGTACGTGACAATTAGCAGGTGTGGAGGTAGGTAAAAATCTGTTAGAAGAAAACGATGAAAGATCTGTTTAAAATGGAATGGCATAGATGTTTGAAAGAGTGAATTAAAGAACAAGATTTATTATAATCGTCCGTGTTAGTTAATTGCAATTAATAACGAGCATGTGAGTTTTGTCTAGCAAAGCCAGATTCGTTTGTTTAGTCAATAAGCAGTGTTCATTCTTTCCTCTTTAAGAAGTTGCAAGAAATATCATCATGAGGAAGAGTCACAATAACACCTTCGCACAAAGAGAGTGACCCTTGAAGAGTTTCTATATAACATTGAAATTAGAGGGATTAGAAGTTCAATTTACTCCTAAGAAGTTTGTCAAGCACACAGTCTTTTTAAGATGTTCTTTTCAGGAGTAATCAAAGTGTTAGACAATTTTTAAGTTAAACACAACAAAATGTTCTGCAGCGTAAAATCAGAGCATTCAAAACACAGAATTTGAAATTAATGTTAACAGGAAAAGCACAACATTTTATATGTTTCATTTTCAAAATACGAATTTTTTTTTCGATAAACATCGTTTTATATTTACGTTTCGAGTAATATTGTTCGTTTCCCCTAAAATTATTATCCCATTCAGTAAAAGCACTTGCGTACAATAACAATACATTTTACATGCAAACGACCCTAATATATATATAGACATACATGCACTTGCAATACATTACAGATTAAACTAAAACTAGTTGAAATTAAACATGTCTTTACATGTATATAATTGATAAAAACACAAAACGCTTATTAATCAGGAATAAACTCCGACTTTTGTATTTTTAACCCATACTTTAACATGTACTTTAAAAGTATACAGTTTTGACAATGTAAAATACATCGTCATTAACCATAGACATACTCATTATATTAACCTGAAATTAGAAGTTAAGAATTAGATAAATAATTTTTTTAAATAATACGTTTGTAATTAAACGTATGATTTTACGTAAATCCTCCTAGCGGGCGAAAACAAGAAAACGTTATAAAAGGAACCACACAGAAACGAGCGTATGTTGCTCTGAAAATATCAATGAATTTCGTCACATTTAAAAAATAAATAAATAAACTTATGTAAAATATAAAAGCGTGTACATTATATGTGTATATACATATTTAATATTTAACGCAGTTGTTTGCCCTTTTCCAAAAAATTGTTGAAAGAAAAATCAATGAATATGAATAACAGGTACATATATGAGTATTTGGGGGTTTTCTTCGGCATTTATTTAAGCATCAATTCGATGTATGAACTAAATTTTCGACTATATATATTATTGTTTTACTGCAGTAAGTAATTTCTCATAAATCAATGGGGCCCCTATCTAGAGCTAACACTTGATTTCTATATGAGATACATAGATATCCGTGTGTTCAATCATAATTATCCTCGACCTTTCAAACGTTGAGTTTGTAAACAGTGAAGAACACTAATTTTCCTCTCCTCAATTGGCTACTTATTTTTATTGTTGCCTATTCTGAATTTTGAGGGATTCCAGGACAAGAATTCATCTGGTCTGGTAGAGTATCCAGCTAAGTGATGTTACTTGAGGTAACCTCACTAGGAGAAGATGCATATAAAACCAATATTTTCAAAAGTGCTCGATAGCAAGTGGAGCATTTATAAAACTACATAAACCATATTATAGCCTACGCCAATCAACCAACGTTTCGATGTTCTCACCGCTCTTCAAAGAATCTTTGAAGAGAGGTGAGAACACGAAACATTGGTTGATGACGGGTAATGGATTACAATAAAATTCAGGAACAATACAAAAGTCATATATATATATATATATATATATATATATATATATATATATATATATATATATATATATGCGTGTGTGTTTATATATAATTAGGTGGAGCTAAGGTGTTTTTATATGACTATAGTTCGAATAAATGAAAACCATTTTCGCATTTATTCATTTAGATATTCATATATATACATGAATGTGGATTATGAATCGAATTGATGCTTAAATAATTACAAATTTGAAATCAATATTTAATACATCATTAAAATGTCTGAAGGATAGAGGTAGCAGTTACAAAATCAAAATCAAATAGTTAATCAAACTACAGCAAATAATTCCTGTACGAGCGACATTTTTTCTCAGACTTTTGCGTTGGCGTTTTACATTTTTATTTTCTTTCGATAGGCATTTTGTTTTTCATTTGACAGTTTTTTGCTTTAATAAATAAAGCCAAAATGTTTTGTAAATTAAAGAAAAAGGAAAAACTGATTTTGGTATTCTTATTTAATTTGTCTCGACGCCTCCGCGGAAAACGGTGTTTCTATAATTCGATTTGCATGAACAAACTAAGTAGTACACTTCATGGTCATTTGTAAGATTCCAATTTGCCTTTAAACGGATATGTTCGACAAAATTCATAGAATGGGTCAAGACTGCCTGCGGGGTTGGTGCGTAGATATAAAAGATTCTCACACATCGACCATGTGTCATAGGAACACACAACCCCATCATGTGATCAGTCACACCAGAAGAATATTCCATTCCGCCGAGAAGAAATTTCCTAATGGCAAAGCCAACAACACTTTCTCTCTCTCCATTCGGATTAGGGTTCCTGTTTACTGCCCCCCTACAAGGACAGAGTTAGACACAAGGTCAATCTTCAATCCAGCTCCCCAGAAAGCGACACTCTGGATTGGAACAAAAAAATAAAATTGCCTCAGTATACTTCACTGACCAAGGACAGAACAGACCAAGTGCAGCATCAGAACTAATATCACACCTTGCTCTCTGCCTAAAGGCCAATGAATTAAAAAAAATGCTGTAACAAGATGGTAATTTAGTCATCTGATATTTTTTCCACAAGACGTTCTTTTTCTGACAGAGTTTTAATATCCAATCATTGAAGGTAGATGTTTACGTTTCAGCAGCAGATGTTGAGTCTGACACATGTCCACTATTTGAACCGAGTAATTGTCTGTCTGCTCTAGAAATGAACCTTCAGCATAAGTCGTAGTTCCTATATGTTGTTGTTTTTTTACTATCTTTTGTCTAGAAATGTGGTTTCGGAGATAGACCCATGCAACAATATATATATTCTGAAACTACATTATGCAGGCTACGTGGATAAATATATTTCATTTTAATCAAAATGATTATAACATTATTCTGAAATATTCGTTTTCCCTTGATTTGAAGCTGAAATATCCAATGCATCATATTCGGTTTGTTTGATAAATACGGAATAATGTCTAAATTTCACGGGTGAGAATTCTATTTAAAATATTTACTTTGGAAGTAAATTCCTTCACTATTAAACCGAAGATGTATTAATTCCATTACATTGTTTCTGGTATTACAAAACCGTTTGTTTTCCGCGCATTTGTTGATGTGATTGGTTTCTTGTGAAAGACGCCCTGTCTGATCTGATCCTATTCGTGACTCTGTCTTCTTAGCTTTTACTAAAATGTCACTATTTGATTCATTATTATAACTAGCAATAAGATTCTCCTTTCCATCGTACATATACTAATAAACCCCCGTGAAGGAGAAGGTAATGCCCGAGAGTATGTTTTCATGTCAACTAAACAGATACTACACTACCCCAACGAATAAGGAGCTAATGTATAGGACGATGGTCTAATTATTACAGAACATATACTACACTACAAAAGAGGAGGAAGTAATATCTGGGAGGATGGTTTCATGTTAAAAGAACAAATATTACACTACCCCCAAAGTACAGGGCAATATCTGAGAGGGTGACATCATGAAAACAGAACAGATATTACACTACCCCAAAGTAGAAAATAATCCCTGGGAGGATTGTCTTACAACAAAAGAACATATAATACACTACTTCTTAGTAGGAAGTAATATATGGGAGGATAGTTTCATGTCAACAGAACATATACTACGCTACTCCCACAAACGAGGAGTTTATGTCTGTGATGATGGCCGAATAACTACAGAACAGATACTAGACTACCTAAAAATGGAGGAGATAATATCTGGGGGATTGTCCCATGACAACTTAACAGATACTACACTATATCCAAACGGAGTTGGAAATGTCTTAGAGGATGGCATCCTGATAACAGAACAGATACTACACTACCCCAAATTAGAAAGTAATCCCTGTGAGGATTGTCTAACAAAAGCAGAACAGATACTACACTACCCCAAATGAGGAAGTAACTTCTGGGAGGATGGTATTATGCCAACAGAACAGATACTACACTACTCCCACAAATGAGGAGTTAATGTCTGGGACAATGGCCTAATGACTACAAAACAGATACTACACTACACCAAAAAGTAGGAGATAATGTCTGGGATGATGGTCTCATGACAACTGAACAGATACTACACTACATTCAAAGGAGGAATTAATCCCTGAGATGATGGTTTCATGTAAAAAAAACAGACACTACTCTACCCAAAAAGACAGATTAATGCGTGAGAGGATGGTATCATGATAATAGAACAGACACTACAATACTCAAGAGAAGGACGTAATGTCTAGGAGGATTGTATGATGACAAAACAGCTACTACGCTGCTCCCAAATAAGGGGTAATGTCTGAAAGGATGATCTCACGACAACAGAACACATACTACAATACCCTCTAAAAGGATGAAGTAACCCCTAGTAGAATGGTCTCATAGCAACGGAATAGATACTACCCTAACCCCAAAGAAGGAGTTAATGTCTGGAAGGATCGTCTCATAAGTACAGAATAGATACTACGCTGCGTCCCAAAAGAAGAAAGTAATCCCTAGGAAGAAAGCATCATGACCATGAAATAGATACTACTCTATTTATTAAAGGATGAAGTAATATTTGAGAGGAGTGTATCATGAGAATAGAATGGATAGTATCCTCCCACCTCCACCTTACAGAAAATGGAAAGATAATACTTGGGAGGATGATATCATGACCACAGAACATATACTTCACTAGCGCCCCCAGCAAAAAAAAGGAGGTGATGTCTGGGATGATGATATAATAACAGAACATATACTACAGTATTCCTCTCTAATTGAGCATTGAAAGATAGTAATAGCATAGTTTCGACTTCAGACAGACAGATACCAAATCTCCATTAATAATAGAAGTGCTCACACCAGTCGATATCTTTGCTGGTAAAAGCTAGTGGGTTTCTCTGGAATCTGAGGGGCAGTAAGTTATAAAGCACTTGGTTTTACTCATACGAGCCGTTTAACAATGATCCATGACCGATAACAGCCGTTGGCTTCGTCTGAAATTTTAGTGACAATAAGCCTCCTCAGGATTTCAGAACTTTCTTTACGTTTCCAGTTGAGGTCTGGATAGTGCTTTCTCTCTCCGGTCTTCGCATCCTCTCAGAACCTCCACCGCCACTTTTCGTTTTATCAACCGAAGCTGATACTACTTAGTTTACGTGCGGCGCAACTGTTGGATTCTAGTATGTTTCTTATATATGGCCGTACTGATGAGCTGTGAAACAGCGAAACAAGCTGTATGTGGATGACTATAAAAAAGCTCCCTCCGGGTAGAGCTTATTTTTGTAAGGGTATCGTCAACGGCCATTAGCTTTAAGGCAATGCTCATTAGGTAAAAAATAATTTCAAGCTCAGGCATTTGCAATGTTTACATTTCTTTACATTGAGATATCACTTACATTCAGTCAGTGTCGCATGATGACGTAGGGGTTAGCATCGCCGACTGTCAGCTCGACGGTTGCGTTTCGATCCCGGCTTGAGACACTAACTGGTCTAGCCGCACTGATGAGCTGTGAAACAGCGAAACAGGCTGTATGTGGATGACTATATATATATATATATATATATATATGCAGTACCGTCCATAATTAAGGAACACAAATGAAATCTTCTGAATCTAAACAAAATTATATATCACTTTTTGTGAAAATTCCACTGAATATACACATTATGTAGTTGGACTTTTACAGAGATTTTCAGATGAATTAAAATAATATTTTTAAAGTTATCCACCAGTTTACAGATTTCAGTGTCCAAAATTAAGGAACAAAATATCATTTTTAACTAAATCACATTAAAAGGGCAAAAGAGATTTAATATTTGGTACTTCCATCTTTGTTTTTAATAGCTGCTGCGCATCTACGACTGCAGGATTTCACTAAATCTTGACATTGGGCCACATTCATCTTTCAGTTTCAGCCACAAGTGATCGATGTTTTCGGAATTCTTTGCCATAACATTCTGTCCTAGAGTCTTCCGTAAGTTTTCTATAGGTTTCATGTTAGGACTCAGAGCAGGCCAGTCTATTACCTCTACTTCAGCCAGATCATTCATGACCAGCTTTGCCTTATGGCAGGGAGCATTATCCTGCATAAAAAACAGGCTTTTCGATACCAAAATTGTGCAACACTGGCAAAACATACTGTTCTAAAACATACTTGTATATAGTGGCATTTACTCTTTGTCATGTACCCTGCCATGACATCATACCGAAAACCATCACGCTACCTCAACCAAGTTTAACAGTTTTTCTTCTTACAAATTGTTTTCCATCACTGCCAAATACATTAAATTTTGATTCGTCACTGTAATAAATGTTTTCCCAATTTTTTTCTGACCATATAACATGCTTTTTGTGAACGTCAATCTAGCTGCTTTGTTTTGTTTTTTTTACTTATTAGCAGCTTTTTCGAGGAGATCTTGCAAAAAGACCTATTTCGTGAAACCTTCTGAACACAGTTTGTCGTGAAACATTCGTTACACCTTCCATCTGTTTAGAAATTTTGCCAGCTGTAAGGAAACGGTATTTTAACACTAGGCGTTGAATAACTCTTTCTCTTTTGCCGTTGTTTTTCTTGGTCTACCAGGTTTCTTTGTGTTACTTAACCTTCCAGTTTCTTTATAGAGTTTGAGAACTCGGTTACAACACTTTTTGAACGTTTCAGACGTTTTCCGATATCGTCGATTGTCAACTTTTCCTTTCTTAATTTGACGATTTTTGCTTTGTCGCTTAAATGAGTTTTATTTCTTTTTGAAATACTTGATATTGCGTGACTTGCAGCAGTGGTGATAATTAAAGTTTAGAATATTTATTTTCATCCTTTTATACAAAAAAAAACCTACTGTTTTAAACTTTAAACAATTATTTTTCCTTAATGTTCCTTAATTTTGGACACTTGAAATATGTAAAATGGTTGATACCTTTAAAAATATTATTTTAATTCATCTGAAAATCTCGGTAAAATTCCTACTACATAATGGGTATATTCAGTGAAATGTTCACAAAAAATAAGATATAGTTTTGTTTTGATTCAGAAGATTTAATTGTTGTTCCTTGATTTTAGACGGTACTGTATATATATATATGTGTGTGTGTGTGTGTGTGTGTTTGTATGTGTGTGTGTGTGTGTGTCCAAGTAGAACCAATTCCCTTGGGGTTATCTTAATAAGCTCAATCTCTCCTTCGAGCTGTACAATTTTATTTTAACTTACCTGGGTCTGTGTTGCATTTTCACTTACACTCGGCCGCACTGTGCGGACTGCTTGAAGTCTCGCCAGCCAAAGAGACAGAAAGTCCCCGGCTTGTGGTTTTATCGACTTCTGCTGGAGTCACCTCTGACTTATAAGGTGTCACTCAGATTTGTCCAATCCAACACGGCTCTCGTTAGCAATTTGTGTGAGTTGTTTCCGCATCTTAAGATTTTTTTTATAATATGCTAGCTGTTTTCATGAATGTACTGGTTTGTATAATATAGTTAGTCATAAGTAACTATATATATATATATATATAGTATTTATAAATAAAGATTAAATTAGTTATACCTAAAAAACGCTAGCATTTTAAGCATATGCTCTCATCAAACGGTCGGGAGGCGCGAACTCGGTTCATAGAGTTAGCCTAGAATCTTCAAGCAGTCGTCATATCCACTCGGCCACAGGAAACTGTCATTTATATGTTCCTAAAAGTAAGCACAGATGGAAGACTAGTCGAGAGAGTGTTCGACGAACGTATTATATATATATATATATATATATATATAGCACTAGATAAAGTGAAAGAATAAAATAAGGTGCGACTCAAATTTTATTTGCATTCAATGTTCAAGCAAAGTCCTTTAAAGTCCTGAACTGTTCATATGATTTGTTTTTTTCTATCGTTTTATTAATTTGCATACATCTTGGATACACTTTTCACTGTCATATACTGCATCGATAGCAAATAAATTTCCCGCCTGGATAACTTTTCCGTTTTTGGAATACAATTCAGCACCTGGATTGTTTTTAATCAACTTCTTTGATATCTTTCTTGAAGCTGTTTTAAACTTTATGACTTGGATGAACTTATACAGTATACAGTTTAGCAAAGAAGTATGTTTTGGGCCGATATATTTGATGTTTTATATAATTTTATGTATTTTTATGTAAACATTTTTTATATTTTTTCAAAATTTAATTTTATTACCTGTAGTAATGTCATTGCGGTAATGGGCCTCTGAGGAGAAGATTTTCTTTGAAAATTCATGAGTTAGGGACTTTAAAGGACTTTGCTTGAACAATGAATGCAAATAAAATTTGAGTCGCACCTTATTTTATTCTTTCACGTTATCTAGTGCTATTAATGCTCTATTCAGTATATTGAGCTTCCTGATGTTCACTAATTAAAGATATTAGTTGCCTCTTATATATTTTGCCTCTTATATCTTTTGTTGTATTAACTTTATATATATATATATATATATATATATATATATATATATATATATATATATATATATATATATATATATGTGTGTGTGTGTAGGTAAAAATAATTAATATTTACTTTTAAAATATATATATATGTGTGTGTGTGCGTGTGTGTGTGGGTGTGTGTGTGTGGGGGGGGGTGCATGGAAAAAGACTAAAAGAAAAAACAAATCAAAACAGTTAAAGATTTACTCAACACCAACCCCCGTCCCCACCTACCCCTTAAGGGCATTTCTTCTCTAGCTGGCATTTACAAAATAAAATGTGCCGCATGTCCGATGTGTTATATTTACGAAACGGACAGAAATATAAAATCCAACATTTACGAACATAAACGGGACCTCAAACACAATAATCCCATTAACGCCTGTGTTATACACAGAGAAACATTTACACACAATTTTGACTTTACAAACGGTACCCGCTTCAGTCCTGAATCTTCTCCCTCACGCCGCAAATTCATTAAAAGTGCTATAACCCATCTCTCGAAACCATCTAACATAAACCTTAGACTCGGATATTATTCCTTAAGCAAACATCTGGTAAACACCGCACTCAAACAATGCAATATACCTCGCCACTGCGTAATAAACTCTGATCCCGGTTAAAGTACTATTCTTTTTTACTGCATTTAACTCATTTTCCATTTTTTCCTTTTATCCTTTTTTAATTTTCGTTATTTCCCCCTTTCCCCATTTTAACGTTTTTGTAGCATGCGCTGCATAATTCTTCTTATTTTTCAAATAGTTACGCACGTGTCCAAAACATCCTGTTGTGCGTCTTCATTTTTCTTACGTTTTTGCTATAATTTCAATAAATTTAAAATCTCCACTCTTTCTAAAGACATTCTTTCATCTGAACGAAACCGGTAAAACTCTCGTTTTTATGATGTATTCTTGTGTTTAATTTGTTTTTCTTTTCGTCTTTTTTCACACATCCTGTCTTCACGGCATTTTATTTTCTAATATAATGTACATTTTAACCTCATATATATATATATATATATATATATATATATATATATATATATATATATATATATATATATATATACTAGCAAAAACTACCCGCCTTCCGGGCAGCAATTACTGACGCTGTAGTCTTCTTTACAGAAACCAAAGTAGTAATTTTCATTTGATATTTTGGTAATTTAGAAGAAATTTAAAAAAATGATGATTGTCGTAGTGTTATTTGATATATTCCAATATGGGGGAAATATACTGTGCATGAACATCGTCAAATTTTTTTTTTTAGGAAAAAACAACAAAATGTCAATTTATATGATTCTTAAGGTATTCAGCGTCGATAAATTTTATTTTGTTTCAGCATAACAATAAAAATGAATTTCCCATTAAAACTGGTTATATAATAAAATGAATAAACATACGGGTGGAATGTCGATTGGTCAAATACTCTACTTTTTATTACTGAGTAATTCGAAATGGGTACTTTGTACTGTTCACTTTTATTATAAAAGAAAGAAAAATACGTAAATAATATTAAAGAAAATTTTTTTTTTGTAATTTAGAAATATTAGTTTATTTCTTTGTAATAACAAATCATCATCATCATCATCAACAACAACTGCAGCAACAATTTTTTAAAAAAATAATAAACTCATGTATTTAATTATTAACAGATTAGAAAATATTAATTCATTAGAAACTTAAAAATGAATAAATATGCAGATGAAAGGCTGAGAGGATGATATCATGATGAACGAACTGCATACACTGACCACCCCCAAAAGAAGGGTTAATGCCTGGGAGGATGATATCAGGACAATCCTGAGGAAATGGTATCGTGAGGTACGAATGTATACTGTTACTGTTAGGAGGTAATGCATGGGATGAATGTATCATACCGAATGAAAATATACTACAGACTTAAATAAGCATAAACTGTTGTAATGTCAATATAGTTAGAATAGGTGGAAAACAGTTTTGCATTTATATATTTAGATAACATTAAAAATCATGGCAAGTTTCATTGTCCACGTGAAACGCTTAAATGAAAATTGGCTGGAAAATATATAGTCGCCATCTTTATAAACAAACCTGAATATGCTGGCTAAGGAAGAACGATAACTTTCATAATTTTCTAGTTAAAAAGGACATGTTTATTATAAACTTCAGTTATCGTTCTCCCTTGGCTAGTATTATGGTGCACGAACATATACTACACTGAACTCCTCTCCTGACAAAGGATAATAACATGATGAACGAACAGGACTTCCCTCCAACCAAAAAGGAGGAAGTCATTCTTGCGTGAACGATCTTATGTGAAAAGAACCGATACTACACTACCCCTCCCCTTAAAAGATATTATGACTAAATCGAGTCTAGTGGATTTTACATTCTGGGAGAATTCCCCCCTATACACACTTAAAAACGGAGGAAGTAATTCTTGGGAGAACAGTCTTATGACAACAGAAGCGATACTACACTACACCGCTTATTAAAAAATATTCCAATTTAATCAATTTTTTTTTGTTCTTTTTATTTAAAAATGCCTAGTCACAAAAAATATTTTTATGGTCCCGTTGCCTTTTGGTTAAAATCAAAGTGTAGTATGAGTTCGACATCTCAGCAATATTTGACACTTTGCTAAAGCCGGAAGTAAATTATCTCTCTTGAAAATGAAATCCTAAATAAGTTTTTAAACGTTATCCTTTTTTTGATAAAATCTATTTATCTTATTTTATTTATAATTATAATAATAGTACTATCGATAAAAAGACGCTGAGAGCCGAAACCTCCACAGAGCATTTTACACCCTGTCGACAGAACAGGTCTCCAGATAAGACGCCGGACGAAGATGTTTCTGTGTAACAGAAAGAGGCATTTTATTTACGTCAACAAATTCTTGTCACCTCATTCCATAATTGATCTAACATATTTTACGACTATGAAATGGATCAGTACTTTTTTCGAGGAAAGAACATCGGAATAACGACGAAAGCTTTTTCTTTTGTACATAACTCGCTTCGTTTACTGACAGGACAATCTCTCTCTCTCTCTCTCTCTCTCTCTCTCTCTCTCTCTCTCTCTCTCTGTGTTCAATTTCATTTTCGGCATTCATTGTCAGTAACCAGAAATAAAACAAATTAAGACAAACGTATACTCCGTGATCTCTTATCCATTGAGCAACGACTTTTCTTTCGCATTACAATTTTCCAGATAACCATGGCAGATCCAACAGACAAAATGGAAAGCAACCGGGAAATTAACCTGGCCAAACTACAAGTAAATAAACACACTAAACTACGTGACGGATTCGCGCTGGTTATTTATTTTTCGCGGGAAAGAAATATCTTTAAACATGTGTTGTCATTTGGCATTTGTCGCTTCGTGCACTGCATTCATTTGGCGGATCGAGGAGGAATTGTGAATGAAAGATTGGATTGCGGCAACAATTGTCTCAGATTTAATGGGCATATACGCTCATTATTTCCATAATTTGGTGGACTTTTTTGTAGGAAAACTTGTTACGACAATCAAAATAAACTAACGCATTTGAAACGTTTAAATAAATATTTCAGATATTATTATCCTTCATATCTCCCTCCGGTCGTATATTTTTGCTAGCCTGGGAGGATGGTATCATGGCGAACGAACATATACTATACTACCTCACTCCCAAGGAGGAGGTAATGTGTAGGAATTTCTCTTGACAACAGAACATATACTACACTGCCACCCAACTCTGAATGACGATATTTTGCCTGGATGATTATATTATAACGAACAGACATATATTACTACCCATAAGGTAGGAGGTAATGCATAGAGGATGGTTTCATGGGAGGGCGGTCTCATGGACGAATGGTCTCATGACAACAGAACATATACTACACTATACCCCTTAAAATAATGAGAAAGTAATGCCTGGGATAATGGTATCATGGCTACAAAACAGGAAACTACACTACCCCTGTCCCCCAAAAATAGGACACGGTTATCACTTTGAAGGTGGTACCATGACTACAGAACAGATACTACACTACCCCTCTACCCTCCAAAATAAAAGAAGGTTATCTCTGGGGGATGGTATCATGACCACAGAACAGATATTACACTACCCCCTAAATTAAGCATTGAAAGTTAATATATTAGTCTGAAATAGTATAGTAAACTGAATGGAGCATAAAAAGATAGTACGATAGTGCAACCTAATAGAAGTCATGATATAGTTTCGGGTTACAAATTGACAGATAGGAAATCTCCATTAGTAATAAGAGTGCACGTATGTACGTAAATGTGTGGATCCTTTTGTATTTGTGTTTCGTTCCATTCGATTTGCTGAAGCCGGAACCCAAAAGACATTTCTATGCAATTATAGAATATCATGCAACGTTCATAAATTTCTCAGATTCAATTCGAATCGGCGCGAGCCAGGGTCAGTTCACCCTTGGGCTTTCAATGAAATTTATACCGCTGTCTCTCCTAACGCCCCCCTCATGCACTCTCTATCAAGGAAAGTTGTGCCATCTTGCGAGGGCCATTACAGTGTCATCTACGATCGATCGACGCGGTGGGGGATGCGAAGGCGATTTCAAATGGACACAGTCGATCGATCAGAATTTGCTTTGCATGCGAGTCGCGAATGGTTAGCCTTATTAGATTCCCCCACGAGAAGAGAGAACAATCCCCCTCCCTCTTTCGTTACCACTTGATATCTGCTTCTCTCTCGTTGTCTTCGATTTCTTTGTTTTAAATATCTGTCCATTTCGTTCACCATTCGACCTCGTCTATTGTTCACACTTTTCGTTTTTTTCCTCTTCTTCTTTCTTCTTCTTCTTCTTTTTATTCTTCGTCGTTTATTATTAACGTTTCTTCTATTTTCTTTTTCTTTTTCTTCTTGTTTTCTTTTCCTTCTTCTATTTCTTCTTCTTCTTTTCCTTCTATGGTCCACGCTTCTTCTTCCTTTTATTTTTCTCTGTCTTCTTCTATGTCTTTTTATTGTTCTTATTTTCATTGGTCTTCTTTATCTTACCTGTAAACCTGATGGATTTAGTCATCACCTTTTTTCTTCTTCTTCTGTTGTTCACGCTTCTTTTTTTTTCTTCTAATTCTTCTTCTCCTCCTTCTTCTCCTTTTCTCCCCTTCTCCTTCTTTTTTTCTTCGTCTTCTTTGTCCTCTTCTTGTTCTTATTGTTTTTTATCTTCTTCTTTCTCTTTTTCTATAAAACTGATGAATCTATCATTGATTTATTCTATTGCCGGAGAAAATGGACTTTTCCATTTTAGCCTATCATTAAGTTATGGTAAATGTCCAGGAAGCAAACAGACTAACAACTAAACAAACGAACACATGAACAACGAATATGGTTGCAAAATTAATATCGTCTGCGACTTTGCTTAAAATTTTCATGTCATTCTTCAATTATACAAAACCAGCAATCAACAGACAGTGTAAATTTTACCAGTTATTTCCACAACTTTTGATTTTAATTAAAATAATGAGTGAAAGCGAAAAAACTCACACTTTAATTTTGAAAAAAAGACGACATTGTCTAGCCACAAAAATTATTCTCAATATATATCATATCTCCCCCCCCCTCTCGCCATTTCATAGATTATAGAACTGTAGAATTCTGATAAGCAATCATACTTTTTCGGAGTTTCGATATGAAGACTTATTTGTAGACAGTCTGAAGAGACGAAGTGATGTAAACTTTTTCTGGCCAGTCGTTGGTTCAAGCTTTTCTTGACGCACCACGTCTGTGGCGATTCCCTCTAGAACTGTCTATCTTTGATCGATTCGCTGCTTCTCAAATTAATTAATTCATCTCTTATAAATCAGATGATTCTATTGTTGGTATTGGTTTCTCCGATATCTTTCTAGTCAGAATTATTTCTAGATAGAAATCGGGTAGTTACGGGTAGAACCTCGTGAAGGTTGCCAACACCCTAAGTGAACGTGTATCT
Organism: Sepiola atlantica; assembly: GCA_963556195.1. Classification (NCBI taxonomy): domain Eukaryota; kingdom Metazoa; phylum Mollusca; class Cephalopoda; order Sepiida; family Sepiolidae; genus Sepiola; species Sepiola atlantica. The sequence goes on from OY744517.1 coordinate 142,249,233, forward strand.
GTGGAAGAAATTGGATTCAAACTTGGGCCCCCAGGTTACCAGTCCGTGTCGCTAACCACTTAGCCAGTGTCATCTCCGTCTCAAATATAATTCAATCACACATTTATACCCAACATATATGTATCTTTATTATATCGTACTTCCAAGTTCACTTTTAGATGCAATACAGAGTATTTATTTACCTCCTCTCCAGGAGGTTAGGCACAAGGCCAGTTTTATCTTACTCACACAAGTAAGATGTGACCCAAGACCGGGTCGGGAAAGTGGGGTTTGAAAAGCCAGCGCCCGAGAAAGTGAGCACTCTGGCCATTACAAATTTCATGGGCAGCCCCGTCGACATTCCCCGGTAAGGCAGTAAGAAATAAACTTACTCCTCCCCAGAGAGGGGAGGCAAAGCCTGGGAGGGTGGACCTCCTAGAACTGCACAGGACCGACCCATAGACCGGCGTAAATCAAACCCCGAAGGCCAAGACAATACCAGTTTATGGGGTGTAGTATCCATTGGAACAGATATTACACTTTGATCTTAGCCAAAAGGCCAAGAAAAGCATAAAAATGCAATACAGAGTAACCCTCAAAATGCTACCCATAGAATCGTTAATAAAATTCACAGCCCTTTCTACAATCCAACCATATGAATATCCAGCCGTCTTTGTCTTATCGCTGTTCAACCATAAACGAAACTTGATACGATGTGCAAAATTGTCAATAACTCTGACATATTACCCTGGTTTCGGTTGTTATGCTCCGCTTCAGTGTAGGAATAATCTGGGAATTGTTTTCATAAACATTATTGTTGAGATAACGCCACAGATAAACTCTGGAGGGGGGGGGATTTAGATCCAGTGAGTATGAAACCCATTCAGTATCACACCTCCTACAAATGAAACGATCACCAAATCATTGAACGCCGATGAAACAAAGACTGTTGGACATTCATGACTGAAACTTGGTAGGACAAATCGGGCATAGACCTAAGTTTATTTGTGTTGTGAAGTAGTCCAACAGTAAAAACAAGACGTCAACTCGAGGTTGGGTTACGACAACAAGTGTATTAACATAAAAGGTACAAAGGTAAGGAAAGTGACTGGCACTCGGCTAGACAGTTACAATACTGTCTTTTTCTCCCTGGTGATTGTCTACTCGCACTATTTATAGTAAGAACCGGTGTAGTTTCTCTTCTGGTAGAACGGCCGGTGTAACAATTTGTACCAAATATTTTTAGATTGCAGAAAGGATTGTGAATTTTTTAGCGATTTCATGCGTGACATTTGGTGGGGGTATCATCCTGTATTTCACCCATCTTGAACAGAAAGATCCAAAGCAGAACGAGTACACATTATTGGATAAAAATGTTAAAACCTAGAAAAAAATGAGAGACGATCCTATAAAACAATCATTTTTAGTTTCTAAAAGGAAATTAGTACGAATCTGAATGCACCGGAGGAGCTACGCATGATTGAGTTAATCAAATACAACAGTATTGCATGGTATGTGTGTACACGCAATCATTATAATTCTGAACGGAATCTTTCGGATTTAAATATTAGTCAACATCTGCTCCATTACCCTGTGTCCGCTGATGGCTCCCTTAGAATCTTGAATTATTCTCGATCAATTAAAGCGTTTCGAGGCCATTCAAGCCGAAATTTCATAAATAATTCATCAAGCAAATCATTGTTTACGTTTTTACTAGAAATCCTATATCCTATATCCTACCTGCATCATGCAGCGAAATCCGATAAAGATTTTTATATATTTTTAATATTGGAAACTTATTTCTGATATTATACAATATGTTATGCATTAAGCTGTTTTTGGCTGATAGAGTCTCATTTTTCACATCAAAACATGTATACGTCAGAAAACTATAAGGAACTGATATACAAATAATAATATATGAGAAACTAACTTGGAAACTAACATGGAAACTAACATGGAAACTAACATGGAAACTCGAACACATGAATTCAGGTTCATCAAATTACCAGTTAAAATGGTACAAGATTAGCACATGTAGTTCCGTTTATTAATCTTTTACTAGGAAGTAAAGAGAAACGAACTCGTCAATGTTAATTCACGTCTGCTGTTCTCACTTGTATGATTCACATGTGCAACTCTTTCGAGAACGCAAGTCTTCTTTCATCTGTCATCACTTTCAATCACGACCTGTTTCAAATGTGTTCCGGTGTGAACAACTTCCCCCTTTAACCCGTTCATGTAGCCGTTATGCACGGCACAGGTGACCCTATGTCACTTACACCGAGAAGATTAGCTCCGTCAACTACAGCACAAAAAGTAAGAAATTTCACACGAAGTAGATATGCACTATTGAACATCGAGAAAGTAACGATCCGAAGTTACTACAGATCGATAACTTGTATATTAATAATTGCGGTAAATGTTAACTTTACAAGTTAGTTACAAGACCGGCACGCCTTTAATAGATACGGACATCGCCTAGTGAGTAAAAAGGACACCAGAAAGCGACAGATACGACAAATACTATATTGCATATTCTATTTTATTACGTTTTGTGTAGTGGCCTATGTGTTCGAGTATCTTCCATAAGAAGGCGGTCGCCATATTGAATATTTATTTTCTTAAGAACACACAATGGTTAAAAATAAACGGGAAAATAACAATGATGAATAAATTATAATAATAAAGAAACGGCTACACATACATTTAATTCTCATAAAGTATGGTCAAACATAGGAGGAACATAATACAGCATGATACATCAAAGGATGTTCAAATTAAAGGTAATTCTGCGCAAATGTCTTGAACACAATCAAAATGCATGTATTTCCAGGGGTAAATAAATTGTAGAGAATGCATGGGTTATGAAAATAAATATGACTTATCTTGATATTATCTGGGAACTATTTTACACAAGAATGCTGAAACCAATATGAAAAAAGTGCAATGCTGGGATGGCTAGCTGTCTTCTGAATCCTGTCTAAACTGCCACAAGAAGAGGGAATCGATGACTCGGCGTCAGCGGTGTAAAACTATGTGAAAACATAGCTAAACCGGACACATCCGGCTACCTTCAATCCCAATGCCAGAAAGATACAGAATATCCGGTTCTAAATTTTCCCATGTGAGCAAATTTAAACATATCTCTGATTTCCGGAATTAGTCGCTAGTATAATTCTAGTATAATTCAGGGAAAAAAACTTGAATATTGTTCCAGGGAAATAACTCCAGTATTTATCGATCAGAAGATATTAAATGAAGTAATAACAAGAGAAAGTGGCAGTCATGGAGTGGTTCGACTATAAGAAACTTCAGGATAATTGAATGCTTAACGATGTTTACAATACAAGCGTATAAATTTAAGGAAAAAATCAATAGATAACTGTAAGCTGGCTGGAACACATGGATAAGCATACAGAGATGCACCAACATAGAAGATGCCATTTATGGTAAAGATTTACAGAAACAAAAGAAAAATAAATTGCATTATGTATATAGATTATCGGAAATTACTAGAAAACGGAACAAAATGCGTCCAGAAAAGCTAATATGAACAATTATAATCTTTAGTCAGGACATAAAAATTATCACGTTTTCGTAAGATCAGCAAGTTAAGCGACGTTGAGTCTGGTCAGTACCAGATGGGTGGTCATTTGGGAATGCAGTGGCTGTACCGAGAGGATGGCATCACCTCCCTGCAAAAACAACCCTTATCAAAACCATCTCGCCTGATTGAGATATAAATGCGGGTTTTGGGGAGCGCTTATGAATTCAATTTTCCTAGAAAGTTCTTTCTTAGCTTACATGAATGCGAGAGCAGGGAAGCTGGCATAACCCGCCCGCGGGATGAGTGTCGCACTAATGCAATACAATAGAGAGGAATGGAATTCGGGATAGAAAAATACGAACTATTTGTGATGAGGAACGGAAAAATTCGAAATAACTGAAAGTAAAGAGCCACTCAAAGGAGAAGTCATAAGATCATTTAGAGAATGGGTAATTACAAATACCTGGGCATTTTGATAGAGGACGTAATCAAACAAGTAGAGATTAAATATATAATAAAATAGTAAACGTCTTAAGAATTAGAAAACTTTTTGAAACTAAATTATATAGAAGAAAGCTAATTATTATTCTATTCATATGAATTAGCATGTTACGTTTGTTTAAACTTCTTGGTTCAGTTGTTAGCATTTGTTTTCCCAGTTCCTTTTAATTATCAGCAACTGAAGGAGGGACCACGTGAACGTTGCCAACATCTATAGTGAAAGTTATGGACTTGACAGGATTCACCACGGCTACCTTCCAGAAAGCTAATGAACGAAATAAACATGCGCACAATACTCCTGGTAATTGGGACCCTTCATAAACTGGACATCTTGATCAAAGAACGTTACAACCTAATATACATATTTGTTCATCATTAATGTATCAACATTAAATCGCGTTATTTTATGATTCTATTTAATTTATTTTATTTATAATATTTGGATTGCTCATTCTCATCTTCGTTGTTGGTCCCCCGATTTATAAAATCGGGGGACTTATGTTTTGATGCATGTCCGTCCGTCCGTCCGTCCGTCCGTCCGTCTTTTTCTCCGCAACCATCCATTGAATTTCTCTAAAATTTTGCATGAAGTTGTAACTTTGATCAGGTAAGAAAGTGACATTCTCCGAGTTTTGAAACAAAAATCTGGTTAGCCGCCCAGGGGGTCAAAAGGCCCCGAAATGGCAAAAAATGACATTTTTTGCCCCATAACTTTTCATCTATCCATTCAATTTCTCTGAAACTTGGCTAAAATGTGGAGGCAATTGTTCCTAACAGAAAATAAGTATCGCTGACCTTGGAAAAAATCTGGTTCGCGCTCCCAGGGGGTCAAAAGCCCCCAAAATGGCAACAAAATTACCCTTTTCTCCTATAAGGTTTGATCCATCCATTCAATTTTTCTGAAACTTGGCCAAAATGTAGAGGCAATTGTTCTGGATATAAAATGAGCATCCTTGACCTCAGAAAAATTCTGGTTTGCGCCCCCAGGGGGTCAAAGGGGGGTCAAAAATGCCCCTAATTGCCCAAATTTATTGCATTTTACACTCGTCACATCGAGTCACATACAGAGGGGGACCACGCACGCGCGGCTTGTTATTTTCTGATGTAATCATCATGTACATCTTTTCGAACTTAAGAATCCTAATCAACCTTGAGAACCCAGAATTTCGAACTTAACTGTTCCTTCAGCCGGGTAGAAGTTTTAATTTTTATGTTATTATCACCTGTAGTAAGGATTGAACCTTTATTCTCCCAAAACTGTCACTTTGAACTAATTTTTAAAAAAGGTTTTCCAGCGTTAGTCTATATGTTTATGTGGAAAATATCCATCCGCAGAAGATCGGAGGTTGCACCCATCGAAACGTTGTGAATATGACAACCAAGATGAGAAGAGTAGTCTGACTAATTCAAATTATAATAGTGGTCAATCCTTATTTAAAAATTCCATAACATAACATCTGATGTTGTCAGTATTCTTTGTAGACAAAAAAAGAGCAACTGATTACGCCGCTAATAATAGTACCATTACAGTGAACATTAGAGAAGAGTAAAACGTGCAACGACAATGTAAGTAAACAAAAATGGGAAAATTAGAAACGACGAAAAAAAAAATTGTACACGAAAAAACACCAACATCGACATCCGCCCACTTCACGCAACGCAATCATTTTGGCTTAAGTTTCAAATCATTTTTTCTTTTTAATTTTCCTCATTCGATTTGTAAACATTTTATTCATTTTGTTTCCTTTCCTTTTCTTTTCTCATAGTGGGGCAGCATAGCTAACCTATTGTGCATTTTGCAATACAAGCATCAAATTTGGCACAAATGTACATGGCGAGAATTTTCAGATATTGAGCGACTCAGAATTCTCTCTTCATGTTCGCCATATTGGAATTCAAAATGGCCGTCATTTGAAATCTACATTTGCGCTTATTTGTGGATCAAAAATTGCTATTGACTCGATTCTGGTGCCTAAATGTAGGTTTTGGGGGGGCAAGGAATCCAATGGTAACAATATGTATTGCGTATTTTTTTACCACTTAGTCGCCATATTGGATTTCAAAATGGCCGTCATTTGAAATCCTCACTATCGATTATCAGTGGGTCTAATGCTGCTTTTGACTCGATTCTGGTGTCTAAATGTATGTTTTGGGGGGGGGCAAGGAATCCAATGGTAACAATATGTATTGCGTATTTTTTTACCACTTAGTCGCCATATTGGATTTCAAAATGGCCGTCATTTGAAATCCTCACTATCGATTATCTGTGGGTCTAATGCTGCTTTTGACTCGATTCTGGTGTCTAAATGTATGTTTTGGGGGGGCAAGAAATCCAATGATAACACTCTGCATTTTGTATCTTTTAGCAATGAGCCGCCATGTTGGATTTCAAAATGGCCGCTATTTAAAATCTACATTTGCGATTACATTTGGGTTTAATAGCGCTATTGACTTGATTCTTGTGTCTTAATGTAAGATTGGGGGGCAAGGAATCCAATGGTAACAAGCTACATTGTGCATCTTTATTAATTTTGCTGCCATATTGAATGACCCGGAAAAAGAATCAGTTGGGGTCAAACTTCATTTCGTGTAAAAATGACACAGAATAAGGTATAATAAATATTACTATTTCTGGGTCAGATCTGACCTGTTCTGTGTAAAATGTAACTTTATTCCGAGTCATTTCTGATTCAGAATTGAGTTTGGCCCCAACTGATCCTTTTTCGGGTTTGTCACGGAATTTCTAAGAGTGTAGTTGTAGTAGCAGTTTTCATGGCATTTCTGATTACAGAAATGCTACAGTTTGTCTTTTCAGGTTCATCGTGATGCATGCATGCCTGTAGACTGACAGTGCTGGTTGTTTTTCTGAAGACAGTTCGGTCACCATGTCTAAGAGGTTCACACTAGCTCATGCTGAGCGAACTTCATCAACATCATAACACCTCACAACTACATACTGGGGATTGTGCATCATATGTTAAGAGAGCAAGATAGAGACATTGACAAAACCTAGACAATCTAAGCGAAAAGACATTGGTAGTTGATACAGTTCACTCGCAGAGAACTTGATCAAATTAAATGAACTTGGAGAGATTCCGGATCACTCCAATTGGAAAGACTTGATGATGGCCATGGAATTGAAGCTGCGATTGTTGCACACGACGCACTATATTACCATACGTGTAAGCTCCAGTACAACACCAAACTACAGAGAGCGCAGAAGAAAGCACTCAAGAAAGAAGGTCAGAGCGACGAGGAACAATCTTTATGCAAACGCACCTGGGCGCATTCACGTTCGAGTACAGAGAAGGTTCAAGAAACTCTTTTCTTCTGTGGACAACCTGCGGGGACTAATAGTATTTGGAAAGCTGCAACATTCGAAATTGACAGACGAGTCCGTGCCTGTGCAAACCTTCTTGGTGATACAGAACTCCTCGCCGTCTCAGTGGTAGGGGTATTGTTGCGTTAGACGTCCAGTATCACCTGCAGTGCTTGATAGGACTTTACAATCGCGCGAGATCGGTCCAATCAACAGGACCACAGGACTCCGACTAAGAGAGAGCAATGTCGGCAGTAGTTTTTGATGAACTCGTCCTCTACATTGAGGAAACAAGACAAGATTATGAAACAGAACCAGTATTTGGATTGGCCGATCTTGTCCACCTATATCAGTCGAGAATGGAACAGCTCTGAGTGCAGCTCAATACGAGAGTCCACTCCACACTACTGAAACAGAGACTGCTATCTCAGTTTCCTGACATGCGAGCATACACACCAATGGGAGAGACATATTGATGGCATTTGAAGAAGATCTCGGTGCTGCTCTTGACAAAGCCTACCAACTAGACAGTAGCAGTGATGCAGTCCATCTTGCACGTGCTGCACACATTGTTCGCGATCATATGTTTGGAGAAACAAAGCCCTTCACAGGATTCTCTGAAGGATGTCAAGAGGAATCTGTGCCATCGTTGCTGTTTGCACTAGTCATCATGATTCTCGAGGGACCCAGCATCAAGGACCAGACGGAGTACACTAACCCTGCAACCATTAACGCAGCCCAGATACTGAAGTTCAACAGCGTCAAACACAAGCGAACTCGTGGCACCACATCTTGCACTTGTATTAGGCACAGTGTATCTCATACACGCAAGAAATAATTAGTCGACAGACTTTCACACATTGGCTTAAGAATCTCGTATGACAGAGTGCTCCAGCTCTCAGCACAGATTGCAAACAGTTTCACAGAGAACAAGTGGTCTGCCCTCCATAGTTTCGTGGCGAAGTATTTACAACTGCCGCTGTAGACAACATAGACTATAACCCCAGTGAAACAACATGAAAAGACTTTGGTATTTCTTTAATACAAAATCCTTCTTACACTGATGAAGGAGTAAATCGAAGCATCGTCGTTATCGGAGAATCTGGAGATGCCCGGTCCAAGACTATCGCCCCTTTGCCGCACTATTATACTGACGTACCCCGTCACAAGCAGCATCGATGGGTCGCCTGTTCCAGCTGCTAGAGTAAGGTCATTGGCAAGAGGAAACTTCCAACAGCAGACTGATAAAGAATACCAATAGCTAGGCAATGTAAAACAAGTCCTAGAAGATAAAACTGGTACAGTAGACAATGAAAACACATCTTGAGCTGCATTTCACGCTAGCCGATAGCCAGAAAATGCTGGATTTATCTGCCCTACTTCGCTGCTCCCATTCTTCATGGAAATTGCTCACACTGTGGCCATAATCCGCCATTCAATATACGTTGTGAAGAATGTTGTAGAATACCTGAATCTTGGACAGACACCAGTGATCACCTTTGATCAGCTACTGTTTGCTTTGGCCAAGCAGATACAATGAAAGCGGCCAGATAGTTATGGTGAAGACCACATAGTGGTGATGTTTGGTGGGCTCCACATCGAGATGGCGGCACTGAGGACACTTGGGAACTGGCTGAAATGAAGTTGTTGGGTGCAAGCACTTGTGCAAGCTGAGATTGCGACAGCAGGGACAGCAGACTCATTCTTGCAAGCATTTCATGTCTTGCGCACTAGAAGAGCACATCAAGTGACTGCAGCAGCACTGTACACCCTGCAACACCATGCCTTCAACCGATTCTGTTTGGGAGAAACAAGAGATGCAGAGGACTTTCCCGCGTTTAAAGATTGGTGTCGCCAGAGACGAGACAACATCCTCCAGTTTCGTTACTGGGCAACTGTGTTGGAACTAGAATTGTTAATTCAAGTATATGTGCGTTCTCTCAGTGATCGTTTGTGATGTACCTAAATACTCTGACAGAGCTGGTCCCCTGGTTTCACGCACTAGATCATACCCACTATGCTAGGTGGATACCAGTTCACCTGAAAGACATGGCCGAGCTAACTATCAAACATCCAAACGTAGCCAGACAATTCAGCGATGGTTACTTTACAGTTAAAATAACGCAGATTGTATTCTCTTCCATCCCGCCTTTTCCAGGCACATGAGCTAAATAATACGGGCATCAAAAGAGACGGTGGTGCAGTTGGGCTTACTGACAACGCTACTGCCCTTCGTCGCTGAATGGTTGTAGGACCAGAAGTTGCTAGGGTGATCAGAGAATTCCAATACGGGAACCAATACTGTAGACGGCAAACAGCAGATACACGCCATCATGATCAGACTCCAATTGTACCGGCCTCATTTATGAGAGATGTTTGCTCTTTCGTTGGTGTAATAGAGGAGATGGGAAACCCATTCGAGGAGAAGAGCCAGGATCTAGTCATACTGCCGTGGAGACCGTGATGAATGCCAAGAAGATTGGCCTAGAGCAGTTCGAGGCTTTCACCAGAGAGTGTCTGTTGGACAGAACAAAGGCAGTTGACAACCCCATACCTCGTAAAAAGCTGACGGTGTTCAGAACTTCAACTCCAAGAAGCCAGAGCAAAGGTCAGCAACAGCTCACCCCGTCAAGAATGACCGTGAACTATTCGCACGCCTGTACATTGGTTGCCAGACGAGAGAAGGAAACCTTGAGGTGCTCGTTCGTCATGAGAACCAAGCATGTCCTCCTGCACTGTCCGATGGTGAAAACCTCTTCACTGGTACCCAGAGTGATCTCATCACATGTTTGGGAGAAATCTACGACGCTAAGACAGAGACTCCTGTCACTACCTGTATAGTGCTTGATGGAGAAGTTATCGTCCAGATGCTGAAGCCGGCTGCATCAAAGACCTTTGAAGAGTACGCACATCAGATCTTCATTCCATATATATATATATCTACTAAGCTGCAAACAGTGTCACGCCTGGGTCTGATCTGGGATAGTTGCCTTGCTGATTCACTGAAAGGTAGTGCACGTGCAAAGCGGAGACAATACGTGCGGAGACGTGTGGTGGACGCTGAATCCATGCCAGGAAACTGGCAACACTTCTTACGAGTGGACAGCAACAACACCGATCTGTTTAAGTTTCTGTCAACAGCTCTCTTGGAATGGTTTAGCCAGGAGGACAAGCAACTCGTCATTACTGATGGAGTGGCAGTGCTCAGCAAGCTACTACTACCAGATCTGACTTCACTCGACCCATGCAACCATGAAGAGGCTGACAGTCGGATCTTGCTGCATGCATCTCACGCAGCTAAGCACGGACTGTAGACACCGATGTTGTGGTGCTGGCAGTGCCCGTGGTACAGGAATTGCAACCAGAAGACGAACTATGTCTGGCATATGGAACAGGCCTAAGTTTCCGATACCTAGTAGCACATAAAATAGGAGCTGGACTAGGATCAAAGAAGGCTCGTGCACTGCGAATGTTCCACGCTCTAACTGGGTGCGATACTGTGTCAAGCTTTGCTAAACATGGTAAGAAGACCGCATGGGCAGACTGGACAGTACTGCCAGAGTTAACTGAGGCACTGATGCAGCTGTCTTCCGCACCAAGTGAAATACCAAATTATGCAATGTGCATTATCGAGAGGTTCGTGATTCTGTTGTATGATCGAACCAGCAAATGCACTGACATTGACAAGGCCAGGAGGAAAGTGTTCGCAAGGAAGAACAATGTGCAGCTGATCCCTTCAACGAAGCAGCTTTAGAAGAACATGTCAAGAGGGCAGTATATCAAGGTGGCCATGTGAGGGGTCAGATACTGTTGCCAGCAGTAGAACTCCCATAAAGTATGTCATTTTGAAAAATGGATTTTTTATTTGTCATGTACTATAGAAATATTTGACCCAAAGGTAATCGCACATGTAGAATTCAAGTGGCAGCCATTTTGAAATCTAATATGTTGGCTGATTTATAAAGATACACAATGCATATTGTAACCATCGAATTCTTTTCCTCACAAAACATACATTTGGACACCAGAATCGAGTCAATAGTAGTATTATACCCAAAGATAATCGAAAATGTAGGTTTCAAACAACGGCCATTTCAAATCAAATATGGCAGCTCATTGGTACGAAATATGCGATGCAGATTGTTACCATTATATTCCTTGACCCCCCCCCTCCCCAGAACATACGTTTATACACCAAAATTGAGTTAATATCAGCATTAAACCCAAAGATAATCGAAAATGTAGATTTCAAATAGCGGCCATTTTGAATTCCAATATGGCGGGTATGAAGAGAGAATTCCGAGTGGCTCAATATCTGAAAATGTTCGCCGTATATCAATGTACATTTGTGTCAAATTTGATGCTTGTATTACAAAATGCACAATCCTTTGGAAATGTTGAGCTAAACCACTACACTATCAGTACTTCGTTTACTTTATCTTATTTCAATTCAATTCTTTGTTTTTATTGTATTTCTCTTTTCGCAAATATTCCTGAGATTTTCAAAATTTAGTTGGTTCTTTTTTGTATGGACCAATTTTTATAAAGTTATATTTACGTTTTAGCAACAATCAAGTTTCCGATGACAATAATCTTGGAAAAAATTACAACAGCCAGGAAAAACACATCTCAACAATCCAGACTAAATTAGACAACAAAACACAAATTTCTAAAACGTAATTGGCTGAAGGATCGAATTATAAAAATCCCAGCAAACAGACAAGATTTCGATTAAATTTAATTCTCTATGTTATTTTCAGCGGCAATATCGGGATGCTTTTATTGGGTTTTATTATTTTGATGGATAGAAAATAATTCGAATTATTTTGTAGTAAAAATAGTAGGATGTTGAACGGATTTTCAGACATAGATCTGTAGGATTGGTTTTGTGCGTATTTTCAGATAGATATTCGTAGTCAAACAAGGTTTTGTATGCATTTCAAATCAAACTAGTTTTTATACGCATTTCCAGAGAGAGATTTGTATTCAAACAAGTGTTTGTACTTATTTATAGAAAGTGATTTGTACTAAAACACCTTTTTGTACATATTTCTAGAAAAGGAGTCGTAGTGAAACGGGTTTCTAAAAAGCGATCCGTAATCAAACGAGTTTTTAGTATGTATTTCCAGAAAGAGTTTGTAGTCAAATGAGTGTTTTGTACGTATTTCCAGAAAGACATTCGTATTTAAACGAGTTTTAGTACGTATTTCCAGAAGGTAGTTCGTATTCAAACGAGTTTTTGTATGTATTTCCAGAAAGACATTCGTGGTCAAACAGGTGTTTACGCATTTCCAGAAAAACATTCGTATTAAAACGCGTTTTTGTATGTATTTCCAGATAAAGATTTCTAATCAACAAGTTTTTTAATGTGTTTCTAAAAAGAGATTCGTATTCAAACGCGTTTATACTATGGATTTGCAGAAATATATTTTAGTCACACGCGTTTTTTGTACATATTTTCTGAAAGAGATTCTTAGTCAAACGATTTTTGTACGTATTTCCAGAAAGAGATTTGTAGTCAAACGATTTTTTGTATGTATTTCCAAAAAAAAGATTCGTAGTCAAACAAGTTTATGGTACGTATTTTCAGAAAAAGATTTGTATTCAAATGTGTTTTAGTAGGTATTAGCAGATAGAAGTTCGTAGTCAAACAAGTTTTTTGTATGTATTTCTAGAAAGAGATTGGTATTCAACCGATTTTTGTATGTATTTCTACAATATATATACTAGCGAGTCACCGCTTATTAAGGCCCAAAGGCACCTCGGGGATGAGGGTTAATGAGTTTGACAGGAGGATTGGTAAACATGGTTGAGTCTGCGCAGAGTTTGATTATTTAGAAGGACAGCTAAAGAATTTGTTAACATTGGACTTGACAACCACCATGTTGTAGTCAACTAGGAATCAGCTCCGTAGTATTGTGTTCCACAGACAGTCAAGTCTTGGAAAAAAGTTTTCTCATGGAGGTTTCGTTTAGTTTTGGATACATAGAAGAAAGGAAAATTATTTTCAGTGGTTGAATCATAACAAGTTCTAGCTGTGAATGTTTTATATGTGGAACTATAGACCAGATATCTGCAGAGCACTTACCATGAAAATACCGATAATTATGAAATCATCAGCAAGCGCTGACGAGCTAATGCCAGTTTCACGCAGAAAGAATAGATTCGGTTTAGTCTCCTGTAAGTGGATCTCAACCTCCGGGAGGTTGGAACGCAGACCGCTTATGTTGGAAAAAGAGACCAGATAGTAGGGATCCGCCTTAGAAGTTCGTAGAACTGCGTTTACGCTTATTTTTTGTTTTAGAACTTTTCATTTGGGGGTTTGTAAAAATTTGTGGAAGAGATCAGTAGCTGGGTTGAGAGACGAAACACAGAGAAAATGAATAAGCAGGTTATCTTTGTAAACCATTGAAGAAAGAAAAGCCGTAGCAGTTTCCACCAATATAGACTCGAGAGGCTCTACCGGAAACTACTGCATGGTCCATACTCCATTCATCAAATGGCAATACAGCAGCCTCAGTATTTTGAATCTACTTATAAGACAGCTTCTTTTGGAGTTACTCTAAGGTTCGGGTCTTGAGACTATTAGACAGATAACGTCAGCACAGATAAAACGTTTTCCTCCAGCACCCTTATCAGTGAGCTGGCAACAAAGATAGAGGAAAGATAATTTACTCAAATAATCTCTAAGTTAAGCTAACACTAACAAACGACCGACCCAAGGGACATCATTTTCTTCCCCCTTTGTCAGAAACATCGCGATTTTAAGGTGAGAACTAAGAGACAGAGTAGGTGAAACGAAAGTAATTCGGCTGCCGAAATGAGATTTTTACGTATTTCCGGAAAGAGATTCGTAGTCAAACGTGTTTATATACATATTTCCAGAAAGAGATTCGTAGTCAAACGTGTTTCTATACATATTTTCAGAAAAAGATTCGTAGTCAAACGTGTTTATATACATATTTCCAGAAAGAGATTCGTAGTCAAACGTGTTTATATATATATTTCCAGAAAGAGATTCGTAGTCAAACGTGTTTTTATACATATTTCCAGAACGAGATTCGTAGTAAAACGTGTTTTAATACGTATTTCCAGTATGGGATTCGTAGTCAAACTAGTTTTGTATCCGTATTTCGAGAGAGAGATTCGTATTCAAACCTGTTTTGTGCGTATTCACAGAATAGATTTTTATTTACATGAGTTTTTGTATATATTTCTAGAAAGAAATTCGTAGTCAAACAAGTTTTTTACGTATTTATAGAAAGAGATTCGTATTCAAACGAGTTTTTTTGTACGTATTTTCAGAGAGAGATTTGTAGTCAAATGATTTGTACGTATTTTTTAGACACATGTCTGTAGTCAATCAAACTTTTACAAATTCGAATGAAAGATCAACCAAATTCCTGTTCGGATTTGTTACGCTTTTACTCACACAAAAATGGCGTCGTACAAATTTGTCATGGGAGTTTTTCTCTTTTTTTTTCGCTTCATCATTTGAAACGAATATTTCAAATGATGAAATGTTTTTTCTTGTTTTTTCTCCGTTAATTAAATTCCAAAAGTAAAAAGATTTGCTATTTTAATTTGTGTAACTGACCAAGCAGATATAATTTTCGGGCATTAACATCTAATGGTGTGTGAAATTCATTAAGTGGCAAATTTGGCAAGAAATATATAGAGAGAAAATTAAAATTTAATAAACAAACAATTTATTGATTTTTAAAACATACAACTTTAGACTGGCTAAATATGTTATTTTAAAAAGTGGTCATTCTTTAAATCGTTATTGATTAGACCCGATCCTCCTCGGCTGTAGAAGGAAAATGGGTAAACCTATATAATAAAAGTGAACTTATGTGTGTCTGGCTCGCTCACGTACGCAAATGTAATTTTTATGAGGAAAGAAGGGGAGGCTTAATCTTAATAATAATTGATAACTATTGAAATGGAAATAATAATCACGTTTGCAAATTCAAATGTTATGTGCAAAGAAGGAAAAGATTAATTTGAATAATATTTGATAATAATAAAAAAGAAAGTAAAGAATATATTTCACTTTGATATAGACACAAAAATATTCTATTGTTATTATAAAAACAAAACGAAGAGGAAAAGAAGGGAATTTACCTTTTATTTCTTATCGATTAGTTTTGTCTTCTTTTCTTACCGAGAGAGAAAAAGGAAAAAAAGAGAAGGGGGAGTTTTGTCTTCTTTTTCTTATCAATTAGTTTCGCTTCAATGATTTCAAATTATGAATAGGAATTAAATTGCGAAACGATATCGAGTGGGCAAAGCCTGCTTATTCAAAATATTTGGTAAACAATTTAAATGAATATATTGCGGTGACCAGAAACCTGATCGAAGACATTCGACAAAATGGCATTCAAATCTTCGGAGAAATCTATCTTTGCAGAATTATTCGTGGTTGTTTTTTTTTTAATATATTTCTACTGGTTACTTTTCATTCAAATTGCATCAATTATTTTTCGATTGTTGCTACAATTTACGCCTATGTGGACTCGAAACTATAATAATAAAAAGTAATAATTACGAAAAGTTTTAACAAATCAATAAGTCTGATTTTTTTCTCACTTTTATTCACCTCAAACAAAGCATACTGACACTGAAACGAAAAGGGGCGACTGCGAGAGGGGCCAGATTTATATTGGGAAACCTAGGTGGGGAGTTAGACAGCAAGCTGTTTGTTCATATTATGTTTAAATTTCTACAATTTGTTACGATCAGGGAGCAGGTAGGAATTTCAAATGCAAGCGGTCTGGAGAAAGAAGCCATCAGAGTAGAAAAACATCCGTCATCTAAGGACCTCTACAGTGAAGAGATGGTATTTTCTGCTAGTCGCGTAGTTCAGAGATATTGATATTGAGAAAGTATAAGTGCAGTAAGTTCGTCGGAACACATTCCCTGGATATACATGTTATACAAGCACAATGATGCAATACTGGGGCGATGCGGCAGGTCTGGAGTTTGGCATATAGCATGTCACCTATTAAATTAGGAATTATGTTCTGTACTCTGTCCAAGAGGAAGGAGTTAGCAGTTGGTGCTCAATCGGTGATGTGGCAACAATACTTCGTATACAGGTGACTTTATAGAGATATCGGATACTTGCAGGTGTGAGACGTGTTCTTACATGGGAGAGGAAGCCTATCTTCTTTGCCGCAGACTTGGCAGTATCTTCTATGTACTTATTCTACTTCATGTTGTCTGAGAATATCGTGTGTCTTAAGAGCATGAGGAATTTGATATAAATCTTGGCAGCGAAAATATTTCATATTAATCGTATCAAAATTTTAAAGTAAAGTATTACAATTTTTATATTTTATTTTTTAGTTATATTTTTCACGTGTATCAATTGACATGATCAATTTACAAACGATTTCCCCAAAACGGTTTAAATTTTCACGTTGATTGTAATCTTGCTTCACATGTTAACATCTATGAAAAGGAATTAAAATAGCAATAATAAAAATGGATGAGAAAATAAATAGAATAAAAATGATAAAATACTAAAAGAGTTTTGTAGTTTTCTTGAAATTTTGTAGTGTATTGTGTAAAATGTTCAACTATTTTGAAGACTGTTTTGATACGAGGCGAAGGTAAATAGATGAAATGACAATATTGAATTCTTCAATAATTTTCAATTAAATATTTATTCATCAACCTATAGTGTATCGTATGGTGTTATCTTTTTTATGACACCAAACGATAACAATATGTCAACATTCTTCAATATTGTCATTTCATCTATTTACCTTTACCTTGTGTGATTCAATATAAATGGTGTCTTTAATCAACATTGCATTGGCAACGCCTTAAAATGTTCATCTTCTCAAATAAAATCGCGTTTTAATCGATTTTTCTTACTAGAGTAATAATTGGAGATTTTCCACTGTAAAAAAGAAGAATCTAAATTATTTCGATGAAACAAAAATAAAAAATTGAAATATCATGTAAATTATTTCTGTAGAAAGTAGAGAACTTTCGAAAGGCTCTCATAATTAATGTTATTACAATTTCATTAATTAATCGACATTTACGATCAACGAATTCTCCATACAATTAATGACTTCTACAATGTGAAGATTAATAATCATAGAAGTATTGATGATATTAAGAATAGAATATAATAAAAGGTATCACACGAGTCATTAGCAGTGATCGCTTACTAGCAAAAGAAGACGTGTATTCCCTAGAGGCTAAGTGACAACAAGCACCCCAGATTTTCAGTACTCACAGATACTTTTACTCCCCGTTTACAACACACATTGTGTTCTCGCACCAGCCGTTGTACACTAGTATAGAATAATAATCTTTATAAACTTCAATGGTAAGAATTATCCGGGTGAAAGTTGCTATTGCGTACAAATTCAGTATGTACTTCTAATCATGTCTGACTGAACGAGAACAATCTGCCCCGTTAAATAAAGAAATTAGTTTGAAAACTGAGTGACAACAAGCGTCCCAATATTTTAAGTACTCTCGGCTTATTTTGCTCACCGTTTTAGCGCATATTCTGTTCTCGCATCAGCCGTTTATCATTTAGTTCTCGCTGATGGGGGTCGATGGCTTTCTTTAGAATTTGACTGATAACACAATGTAACACATGTTTGTTTATTTGTATTTTTAATTTTTTTATATGTATTTTTTAATGTTTTTATATGTATTTTTTGCTATTGAATTAAAAAATCACATTCGTTTTGTTTTTGCTTTTTCTTAATTTAATATTTTAGCGCTTTATACACAACCTTTCTCTACAGCAGTATGTTGTGAAGATAATTACACAGCATTTAGTACTTTTTTCATATATTGAATGGTATTTAGTAAATACAATGTTAGTTAGAACAAAACAAACGATACAACTTTGCAATGTAAATGCTTTGATAACACTTTTCTTAAACTTAGAAGTGCTTTGGCGATCGAAATTTTCTAAAGTGCACATTTTAATCTTTTCTGACAAGAGACCATACATAATCTCTCATCATCACAGTATCTCATCGTCCTTGATATCTTCTTTCCATTGTTGCGATGTCCTGATGAAATCTCTCACCATATTCTTCACTGATATCACCCAAGTTTTCGGGGAAGAAATCTAGATGAGAACGCAAAAAATGAACTTAAAGGTTCATTTTTTGCATTCTCATCTCATTCTCATCTCATTCTCATACGACAACCCAGTTTTCTAAAGTTCTCAATAAGCTTTGATGCCAGTTGTAATTAGGATCCTTGTGATTTCCTAAGAATCCATGAACTACATCACGAAATGCGCACCAAGCTTCTTTTTCAACTTTTGTCATCGCTCTTTCACGTTTCTCCGACTTCAACATTGCATTTACTTCGGGTACAACAAATATTCCACCTTTTATCTTAGCAGCTGATAGCTTTGGAAATATGAGACGAATTTCTTGAAAAGCTTCTCCTCCAAAATCTAAGGCCTTTACAAACTATTTTACAAATCCTAGTGGAGTGCCACTCAATGGAGTGCCACTCAATCGAGTGACACTCCGTCGAGTGACACTCAGTGGAGTGACACTCAATTGAGTGACACTCAGTTCAGTGACAGTTATCATAGAAATTGGCATCTCAGTCACCTGTTAGCAAGTTATTTTCTGGTCATCGAAAATAGAGTCTGTATGGTATCCACAATTCGGACCTGCTTTTTTTTCCAATATAATAACCGCACACATAGCAAAATGTATCTGAGGAATGTTTACATCCTCTAGTAGCCATCTTAATAAGAACAGAACTTAGTAAGTGATCTGAAAGAGAAAATTAGATATACATTTAGTAGCGGAACCTATAGTATTTTCCAATATATGATGACATTGAAAAGCGATGTATTTCTATAACGGTCGATGATACAGAAAAAATAATAACATTTTTGGAATCAGCAGAGAAAATTGATTTTAAAAAAAAACAGTAAAAAAGTACAATAAACAAAACTTTTGTAAAAAATTGTTACGTTGTGTTGCTCAAGATGACAGTATTCATCTACTTGAAATCTGGATGTTGCTATTCTCCGTATTTTCCATTTTGTTCAAACCCTTCACGACCATTTCCTGCGATACTAACCGATATTGTTACTCTATATATAATTTGGGATCGACTTCATGAAGCCTTTTACGCCTTTCGTTAAAGATTACACTGGTCAACAAATTTTTATTTTTTTTCTTTGGCAGACCATCTAGGAGTGTTTTCTGGGGTTTTGAAGGTCGCTGATTACGAATATAACATTGGTTTTGCCAGATTGGTTCTAGTTTAGAAGATACTGATAGCCCCAAATAAGCCTAAACTGCTAAAATTCTCTCTGAAATACTTCAATATAGAAGCAGTAAATAATAATTTTCTGATATTATTGAATCATTATAATGATTATGTATATATTGAAGTATTTCAGGGAGAATTTTTATATAATTATTTATATAGGGAGAATTTTTATATAATTATATACTGTAATTACTTAATAACATGTTCCATAAATATAGTTGCAGTATAAATTAAACAGTAATTAAGAATTTTCTTTTTAATTCCACAGTTGAAAATGAGTTCCAGAGAGAAAATGAGTTCTTCTAGAAGATGTTGCAGATATGAACCGGATGTCTTTTGTTACATCTGTGGACAGTATATGATGGCACAACAAAAGAGGAATATTACAGACTTTGTCAAGAAGGCGTACAAAGCATACTTCGATATGATACTTGGTGACCAAGACAAGTCTTGGGCCCCACATATGGTGTGCAAAACCTGTGTAGAAAATCTCCGCGGTTGGACCAACGGTAAGCTGAAGTTGAAGTTTGCTGTACCAATGGTGTGGAGAGAGCCCAACAATCATTTTGATGACTGCTACTTCTGTCTCAATGACATGACGGGGTTTAACAAGCACAAGAAAGCAAATTGGCAGTATCCGAGCCTGGATTCTGCTATCCGTCCTGTTGCGCACTCTGAGGATGTACCTGTGCCTGTTTTCACCAGTTTGCCTGAAATCGATGAAACCGAAGAGATTCCAGCTGATCTTTCAATATCAAGTGATGATAGCTGTAGTGACTATGAAGAACCCTCAAATGGCCCTCAGCTTTTCAATCAATCTGAACTTAATGACCTAGTGCGAGACCTTTGTTTGTCGAAGGAGCAGTCTGAAGTTCTTGCATCACGACTCCAAGAGAAAAACATTCTTGATTCTGGCACAAAAGTAGCATACTATAGGACAAGGGAAGGCAGCTTGCTTCGTTTCTTTTCTAAAGAAGACGACCTGGTCTTTTGTAATGACGTTTCTGCACTTCTTAACTGCATGGGGATCTCATCATATGACCCAGCAGATTGGCGTCTCTTCATAGATAGCTCGAAAGCAAGTCTAAAAATTGTACTTTTGCACAATGGCAATAAGTTTGCTCCTGTACCAATTGGCCATTCTACCAAGATGAAAGAAGAGTATGATGCTATCAAATTTGTTCTTGAAAAGCTGAATTACAACACTCATAAATGGCTGATTTGTGTGGACTTGAAAATGGTGAATTTTCTGCTTGGTCAGCAAAGTGGGTACACAAAGTATCCCTGCTTTCTTTGTTTGTGGGATAGCAGAGCAAGAATCCAGCACTGGAGAAGGGAGAACTGGCCAGAACGAGAAAGTCTCGAAGTCGGCACAGCCAACGTCATCAATGAGCCTTTGGTACCCAGGGATAGAATCATCTTCCCTCCATTGCACATAAAACTAGGGCTCATGAAGCAGTTTGTTAAGGCGTTGAACAAGGATGGGGATTGCTTCAAGTACATATGCAGGCAATTTCCAGGTCTTTCCATCGAAAAAGCTAAAGGTGGCATCTTCGATGGACCTCAGATTCGAACGCTCATGAGGGATTCTGACTTCACTAATCATATGAACACGGTTGAGTTAAATGCTTGGGTGTCCTTCACAGATGTAGTGACAAACTTTTGGGGAAATCACAAAGCTGACAATTACAAGCAATTGGTCCGTAAGATGCTTACTGCATACGGAAAACTAGGGGCAAATATGAGCATTAAAGTTCATTTCTTGTTTAGCCACCTCGACAGATTTCCTGGTAATCTTGGTGATTACAGTGAGGAGCAGGGAGAGAGATTCCATCAAGACATCAAAACAATGGAAGAGAGGTATCAAGGCAAATGGGATGAGCACATGATGGCAGACTACTGCTGGAACCTTTTGAGAGACTGCCCAAAAGTTGCTCACAAGCGAAAATCGTATAAACGTCAATTTTAGTTTTGTGAATAAAATATTGTTTTGTGTGTTCATTGTAACTAAGAATCTAGTGTATAATGCTTTGCATTAATTTATGATATATAACTGATTATGTAAATGTTTTTTTTTCACTTGGAGAATTAAAATTCAGCAAATTTTTTGTATATCCTCGAAATCTATGAAAAGTGTTCAGTTATAGGATAAATGAAATGATGTTATATCTAACTTAACTTGTTAGATTGAGATTTTACACTGTCTTTGTGGTTTAAGATCATCATAAAAATCAATATCTGACATTTATGCACTATTTAGCCGTTTTTTGTACGTTTAGCTATGGTCGCGAATGGGTGATTTCAGACAAACGACCCCCCTGTGATAACTCAAAAACTAGAGCCAATTTGAAAAAACTAATGTCAGATTCGGATTCAGCGCCCTTGAAAACCCCAGAAACCAGTCTTACTTTGCCTGCCAAAAATATTGTGTTGACCAGTGTTATGCTTTGCTTGATTAGGCAAAATTGTTATTTTTGCTAGTTTGAATAAATATTCAAATCTTGATCCGATCTTTTGCACAAAAATAATCACTGAATTGAGTGACCACAAAGGTCACGTGACAAACAATTTCTAAGCAGATGGAAGATGGTTTCATTAGTTTGTTTCAATTGACTACTTTTAGTTACAGTATATTAAAGAGAATATAAATCAATTTGACTGAGGTTAACGAGAAGGAAGGGGAGTATATGAAAGAATAGCTGGTACGAGTGTAGTGATACAGGATGGTGGTGTGTAAAAATCGTGTTAAAGACAGGCTTTTCCACATAAGGTTAGAGTAATCAGAAATGTGGAAAATTCTATTAAAAGTTGAAATATTAGAATTAGGGTTACTTGTCAGGGTATAACGTCACGATCAAAACGTGTGCTGTGACACGAAGCAATGAAGAGAGTTTTCTTTTTCTATAGGAAGTGATCTGATCGCGTTCTAACGCTTTCTTCGAATTTTTGTCTTCGTTTTCACCCCGGGAGTAGGCGATGGCAGGCTTATCTCATGTGTTACTCTATTGTGCTGTAAAAGAATAGGGTAGCAAAGAGCACAGACCATTGAGCAAGTATAATGTTTAGCGTTTTGTTTTATTTGTGATAAATGTGGAAAATACGAAGATTCTGTCGAAAATTTCTTACACGCCAGGGGGTAGTTTGTAGATCAGAGTTGCGTGACGTGTAAAAAGTTGCGAAATATTGCTAAATCGCGGCCCAACTCTGTCAGGAGTCAAGTACCAAAAACAGACTATGACCTTGTTTGCAAGAACTCTAAAAAAATGTAACAATGAATAGAACTCACGAAATGTAACAGAACTTTCCAAATAACACTGCTCTAAAAAGGAGAAATGCTCTTAAATAACCAGCAACAAATATGCAAATTACCCCCTTCCGGTAGGAAGTATAAAAAAACAGGTTTAGACTTTGATCAACTAAAAAGAACCTTGCCCTCCTCCGATCACCAGTAACCCTGTGACATGTAGGCCATTTAACTTATTTTCTAACAATTCTTGCGACAACCACAACTGTCAATACTACAGAGATACGTCACTATCCATTGTGCTTTCTACTTACAAAGTTTCAACGACTGTTGTTTTCTGTCAAAGTAAAAATGTCTTTCATTTACTAATCGAATATTAAGCGTAACTCTACTTAGGAAAGTTATTCGTGCATTTTAACTTTATTAGGAAGGATGTTTCAACCTCAGCATACCAATAAACCGGTATTGTCCGGGCCTTCGGGTCTGGATTTACGCCGGTCTATCGGTTGTCCGTCCTGTGCAGTTCTAGGATGTGCACCCTCTCAGGCTTTGCCTTCTCACCCTTTGAGGGGGGGTAGTTTATTGCTAATCGCCTGAGGTACCCCTACCAGGGAATGCCGACGGGGCTGCCTATGCAATTTTTAAACAGCTAGAGTGCTCGAATTCTCGAGCGCTGGCTTTTACCACTTTCCCGACCTTGTGTCACATCTTACCTTGTGGGAGGAAGATAAATAGATTCAACCTCAACAGTGGCCAGATATGTAGATTTTACATTGAAAACAGAGCAATAATATATGAATGTTTGTTTGGAAAATGGTCATCATCTGAACTTCTGTTGGTCAGGGTTGACCATGAGTAGCATCCCAGTTGTCTGTTTGGCTGGAGTATCAACATCTGTGGCTGTAGAGGCCGATGCGGAGGTGACATCCTCCGCAGCAGAGGTTGCATGTGTGTTCTGTCCCTGGTCCGCTGAAGCCAGCGTTTTGCTTCTTACGGGCCCGTCTCTTCTCTGCTATTCACACGACATTTGCTTAACATTTATAATCTCCTCGATGTGCTTATTTCGATATGTTACCTTTTTTCATCGAAGATGATTCTCTTTGCTCAAAATTTTTTTAAATATTTTTCTATAGTTTTATTTTTTCAAATCTGTGATAAACAGTAATATAATTGTACTGATATATCCCTAGTATCTCCTCTGATGATAAATGCATACATTTTTTGAAAATCCATGGATTAAGACAAATATTTTTTTCAAATCTGTGCTAAACAGTAATATAATTTTACTGATATATCCCTATTATCTCCTCTGATGATAAATGCATACATTTGTGAAAATCCATGGATTAAGAAATTTTTTTTATATATATTCCTTGTTTGAATTATTTGATGATTTAATAAATATTGCATTTTATCTAATTTTTATTCTCATTTTTATAATTTTCAAGTTATTAAAAAATAAATTTAAGAATTGTTTTTTATGAATCTCAAGAACGAACGCAGACTCCATGATAATAGAGTACCCCATCTAAGTACCCTGACTGGTGTAGTTTCAGAATATATGTGGTTATTGTGGTTTATTATCTCAGAACACCGAGGAGGGGTTCGTGAAAAAACAAATAGACATGACTTAAACTTTATTCATATAGATATATTATATTTTTGTATTCTTATATGTCGTTATCTAAGGATGTACGCATCTATAAGTCCCTTTATACTTTTATATTTATCTATCACAATCTATTTATATATATATATATATATATATATATATATATATATATATGTGTGTGTGTGTGTGTGTGTGCGTGTGTTTATGTACATGTATGTCTCTGTGCGTGCGTGCGTGTGTGTTACCGTGTGTGTAGGTATGTAGGTAAAACGTCTGCATAAGTGACTTAATTTTTCAAAAGAAAAGAGACGATGTCATTTT
Source organism: Sepiola atlantica (assembly GCA_963556195.1). NCBI lineage: Eukaryota > Metazoa > Mollusca > Cephalopoda > Sepiida > Sepiolidae > Sepiola > Sepiola atlantica. The sequence continues at coordinate 142,274,044 of OY744517.1, forward strand.
ACATGAAGTTTCAGTGGCAGAGAATAACTGATGCTAATCTAAGCCATTCATATAATCATATTATTGCATTTGTAGTCGAAGTTCTTCTACGAGTTCTTAGGTCGGGTGTAAATTCTGTGGATGTCAAATTCGAATTCTTAACGCTCAGAGCCGTTGAATAAATTCGAAGAAACCAACTGGATGACGTCAGAAAAGGTGAATGAATTAAATGCGTAAGAAATGTAATGGAAAAATACTTGGATCAAAACGAGAGCCTACCTGCTTTACATGCAAATATTTTTGAAAGAAAGACATGTTTGCTTTCGAACAAGAACTAATCAAAACAAAAACGATATCAGGTTCGACGTCATTCTCGGAGGAATGTCCCGTTTATGCAAATTTGGCCCATTCTCAGAATGTATATAACCTTGCAGACTGATTAAAAGAAAGAATAATGGTGAAGTATCTGAACTGAGACGTCACAGTGAGAGACACGTATAAGATGCTATGAAACTAGTTGAAGCGATGTGAAACAAAAAACAAACACAACCACAAGCTATTTCGGCTCTGAGGAAATGACGACAAATGGCCAAAATTTCTAAAATTGTCGATCTAAAATGTGCATACTTGCAGCTATTTATTGCAAGACATATGTGCATGTACTAGTTGATTATATACAAGTAAAAAACTAATTGCCTGATTCGGTTGAGGTTTGATGTTTGGATCGAATAACAAAAATATTATATAGAAGAAGCCGCACTTGACAAAGTTATTATAATGATAAAAGCGCATTTAGTAGAAAAAATTAACAGATATAATATATCATCATAGAACCATTTTTTGAACTTAAGAATAGCAGAGGTCGTCTGTAGTTTAATGAAAAATTGTAAGATGGGCATGCAGATATTAAGATGGTTCCTTTAATGTATGTTTGAGTGAGAAAACTAAATTGTTAGAGTATTAAGATGTGGAAAGATTACGTAATCGTCGAAGTGAAATAGTTACTATCTGCGGACACAGAATAAACTAATTATAAAAAATAAGGCACTTGAATATAGAATCTAAAAAATTGAAGCAATATTTTTGATATTTATTTTAATTAGACTGTAAAACTTAAAAAATTTAAAGCCTCTATGATACTAATAATGCAAATCATAAATGGCATATATGCTTGTGTGTAAAGTAGATACAAAAATGAATAATGGCAAAAGTTTTAAAACATATAGCTGAGGTAATGACTTAGAACCACTAGGACATCCTGACATGGTCATTTTTTTTTTGTTTGACCTACTCAGAATTGAAGATCACTAAAACCTTTTTAAACAAAGGCAGGAAAATTCATATTTGAAGCAGAAGTGGCGAGGCGGTAATAAAATTAAAGACTCTGGCGGTTTGAATTTCTAGTGACTATAAAATAAACCCTAGAATGTGAATTCCTACATTTAGCCTGATCAGTTCCCTCGCAGTCGTATAGATTACTTGTCATATATATATATATATATATATATATATATATGTGTGTGTGTGTGTGTGTGTGTGTGTGTGTGTGTGTGTGTGTGGTTTTATATATTTTATATATATATATATATATATATATATATATATATATATATATATATATATATATATATATAAGTTATGAGGTTGAAAAAGACTAGATATACATTCGGATTGTACACATTATAAGTTATTTCGACTTTAACTAGGTCTCCTCGGATGTGTTTCCAACCAAAATCGTACATATTTCCAGACAGGGCGTCGTCGTCCGATGGTAAAACGCTGGACTATAGACATCAATATCGAAGGTTCGATCAATGTCTAAGTTAGCCATGTTGATGACGGCTGTGAGCCAGAAACATGTGTCCATGGATTGCTTTTATGTACGTATGAAATAAATTAAAAAAATATATTAATGAAAAAGTCGTCCTATAAAGTTAAGGGCGACTAATAAGGCAATTTTCTGCATCTTAATCACATAGGAAGTGAGAAAATCGAAATAGTAGTGAGTAAATCAACAAAGAACGTTGCAATCACCAATAAGAATAATTACATTTATATATATATATATATATATATATATATATATATATATATATATTTATTTTGGTACAGAAAAATTAGTACAACATTCGTACCGTCGGTTTCAAGCTCGGAAAGTCTTAGCCATCCGGCTCTCTTAAGCTTCTGTTGTCATCTGTTTTGGAAATGTGAAGTCGCATGACACTCTCGTTGGGACGCGTTATTTGCTCAGTGTGTTATGTATGTTTGTTTGAATTTAAATTTAGTGTAATTAAACTGTTGAGATTTAAAACCAGACGGTATTTGGAGAGATATAATAATATAATTAATCTTATATTATTAATAAAATATGAGAGAATAAAAATGGGATAAAAGATAAAAAATAAAATAAAATAAAAATAAAAATTAAATTAAAATAAAAATAAAATTTGAAATTAAAACATTAGAAATAAAAAAAAAATAAAAAGATAAAAAATTAAAAATTAAAAAATGAACATTTTTTTAAGAAATTAAAAAAATAAAAAAAATATACCAAAATAAATAAATATTATGCTCTTAATTTTTAACTTTAATTCTTAATTAATCGAGCACTCTGCTGGGATTTTTTCTACTATATTACAAAGAAGTTATATATATATATATATATATATATATATATAACGAGTCACAACATATAAAAGCTACTCGAGGATAAGAATAAATGAGATTAGATGATGATAAATATTATAAGATGATTGTAAAACCAAAATCTTCAATAAAAGATACTGGTTTATGAATCGTGTGTACATTATCTCCGAAATGTTTACAGGATATGTTTGTGTCGAGTTACAATTCAATTGTAAATTCAATTTTTAAACTGTTTTTTTTCGTAAGGCGCCATTTTATAAATAAATGATATAATATTATATAAATATCGCATAAGACAATTTGTTCTGAAAATAATTGATTATTGTGAAAATAAAAAATCGATTGGTCGACGCATAATCATTAATAATTCACATTTATAGATCGAACATATGGCTTCTGGTGGGCATTTACATCAGGAAAACAATGTTATGTTTGACGTATCAAATATTAGATAAATATTTCGCATTTTGCTTTGCATCATGTGAATTCACGTAAGGAATGTTTACTAGTGTTGTACATATATATATATATATATATATATATATATATATATATATATATATATATATATATACATATATATATATATATGCATACATATATATATATATATATATACATATATATGAATTTATTTGTGTGATTATATATATATATATATATATATATATATATATATATATATATATATATATATGAATTTGAGAGAAGAATCTAATAATCTAAACAAAAGTAAACTTACATCCTTTATAAGTTTATTATAATCAAATGGTTAAACAGATAATAATATTTGAGAAAATCATTTTACCCATGGATTTTCTAAAGAAATATATCTTATCCTCAGAAGGTAAAAAAAAACAATAAATTACTAATTATTGGTAAATATTAATTTGAAAACTTTACCAAACAGATTTTAATTATGCATCAAGCAAAAATATTTTTTTTAAATTTCACATATTAATGAGAAAAGGTCTTTGTAATGATGAATGTAGCAGTAGGGTTGTTGAAAACTCTAATGTGAATGGTGTATTATATAATAAAGGATATTGAGTTGATATAAAATTGAAGAATATTCAAAAGTTAAATGTATTTGAAGATTAATATACATGTAGAGACATCATGCCTCGAAGTTTCTTCTTTTGCAGATATTCTATCACGCTTGGATCCAATATAAAATCATTATTTTATAACATTTAATATATATGTATATATATATATATATATATATATATATATATATATATATATATATATATATATATATATATATTCGATCGATTTATTGTTTTTGTTCTTTACAACTTGCATCTTACCCGGAATTTGCATTGCCTACAGCCTTTCAAAAACTTACTACTATATATATATATATATATATATATATATATATATATATATATATATATACATGCTAGTAGTATTTACCCGGTGTAATTTTTTATAAAAATTATTAAAATATTAGTTTTTTTTAATTCATTCATAATTCTAATAAATGTTGGATTATTATGAAACAATAATAATCATTCAATGTATACTTATAAAAGTGACGTCCACCTATACCATCAATTTCTCCAGTAATGGATCTCCGAGTTTTAAGATGTGTGTACCTTCATAGCGTACATATAATGGTAGACAGGACATGTAAGTACGTTCACAGTGTACGTTAAGTTGGGGACACTGGACTATTCCAGAGATCAAAATACTCAGTCAACGTTTATCTCCTTCAAAATTAATATTAAAACATTGGATTCCATCAGAATAATGCAAGCAAATAAACCACTGTTATTTATGTAACAAGAAGAAAAATAGACCTACCTCATTGTATTCATTATCCATCTATTTTTATTCTTTTACTTAGAGAAACATGTTTTGTCCAAGAAGCAGGGAACAAAACTTAACACGTGCAAGTAATAAACAAAGCAAAGAATAAACACATTGGAATATTCTATTGTAAACAATATGAAATATCACCACAGGCAGTAATTCGATTTAACTCGTTGTTGGAGAGGCAAAAAGAGAAAAGGATATACAAAGAACGCAGATAGAGGCATGTTTTTATTTCATATTTATCTGGCTTTGAAAACTTATTTCACATGTTTGCTAGTATATATATATATATATATATATATATATATATATATATATATATATATATATATATATATATATATATCAGCGAACATTATTGAACATAACAGAGTTATAATGTTTAATTATACTTTTATATATATATATATATATATATATATATATATGTATGTATATATATATATATATATATATATATATATATATATATATATATATATATATATATATATATATATACTGGACATAACGAGACCACAACGGTTGGAGTATGATGCTCTATAAACTAAGCTATCAAGTCTACTATTTATAGTTTGGTAAATTGTATCGTATTTAAATGGAACTATTCATTTATTTATTTTTTTACGATACTGATAATCGAGAGGATCCGATTATTTTTACGGAAAAGTATTGTCTTTTACGCTAAATTTGCATCATCATTTAATTCGCTTAAGTACTCCAATGAAGTGAACTCCGAAACAACTCAACAAATTATTCTGAAATTTTCGAACTAAATTATATACATAATACTGAGCAACATAGGCCATATCAATTGACACGTTTATATTAAAAATTGAAATACATGTAATCATTTGCATTAAAGATTAGTGGCGTCTGTAAGTATTCCCCCTTCTCTCATTATTTTCTCCCTCCCACTCCTATTTTTTTTACTTGCTTTTACTTTCCGTTGTTTTTACTTTGCGTTTTGGCTTTGCATACGCAGTTGCTTTACGTGCAACGAATTAATAAGAGCTTACAATATCTTTTTTTTCTCTCGAAAATCCAGAATTGCCAGGCGTTAGATATAAAAGCGAATATTCTGGGGGGGGGGTCTTTCATTTATTATCTAAATACATGGACACTCATATATACGCATGCGCAAAATGATGGTATGTTAAACAACATTTTAGATATATATTTTGTATTTTGCTGTGCTGTAGATTCATGTTAAGAATATTAATTATTTCCGGTATAGATCTCTGAATTCCAATAGCTGTACCTGCCCGACGTTGCTCGCGACTTTTTTACTATCATTTTTGTTTTGCTGTTTTTGTTAACTCAGTTTTCAAGTAAATATTAAATATTTTTAAATGAATATTTTTAACTTTTAAATTATGAGAATCCCAACAAAAAATGAGATTGTACTTTTTTAGATACTTACTTGTGAACACCCTGAAAATCTTGAATAAAAAAACAATTACTTTAGAATTTAAAGTGGAGATCAGTTTCGCATATAAATTTAACGTAATATGATCAGCCACTTTACGACCAGATAGCGTTTGAACGACATATAACCGTTTTAATCAAATTTAAGATGTAAGCATGTTTTGGGAGGGGGTGCTGTTGCAAAATGAACTTAGGGTAATGGTAGGGTTGAGGGAGGGTGTTGGGAGGGACCGTTGCCACCCGGACTAATGGTTAAAGGAGGGTTGTTTTTTAAACTAATTTTTCTACTTTCATCACTAACTTTTCAGCATGATAAAATACCCCTTATCCCCTCTAAAACAGAACAGACATTTTATTTGATTTCAAAAAAGGTTTCCGGTTATATGCTCTAAATACCCTATCCGGTTAGGCAATGGTTTGGAAATGGGTGATCATGTTATGTTAAATTTATAAGCGAAAATGATTCTCACTTTAAATTTTTGAATATTTTTTTTCAGGGTATTCACACGTAATCGCCTAAAAGAGTATAATTTCATTCGGAGGTAGCTGGTGTCCTTATCTACAAATTTATCTATTTTTGATAGGAGTTAAATTCACATTTTACGGCATCGTTTCGTCATTAAATTATTAATTGAACCCAATTGTTATAAAACTATAATAAGTTTTGTTAAAGAAAGGTTGCCGTTAATTTCCATTCATAAAAAATTGAATATAAATAACTTCCAAAGTGTTCTGTCCGTCCGTCAAAACCGGAATGTATTCTGGTAGATTTAATTTCGTAAGTACATTTTATTTTTAATTTATGCTGTCGCATTTTGGATTTGAAGAAATAATTGATTAATAGTAAAAAAAAAATAACACTGTGTTAATCACGTATATACATATAAAGACACACAAGAAGTGATTACCCAATGTTTAATTATGTCTGCCTGCGTCTAGCTGAAACACAGAAACTATTAAAGATATATTTACAAAACGTATATATTCTTGTTTAGTATGACTCCGAGCTGGTTATAGTGAAATACTCTAATATCCATTCCCGTTGTGTGAAAACAAAAAAAATGTAGAAATATAATAGTCCAGGAAGGAAATTAAAAAGGTATATATATATATATATATATATATATATATATATATATATATATATATATATGGTACCAAAAGTACTTCAGCTTTTTTTCTATTAATGCTTTTTTTATTCCTATATACTTTCATATGCTAACTACTATATCGCAGTGTAGTGTTTTAATAGTAGTAGTAGTAGTAGTAGTAGTAGTAGTAGTATTCTATCTATCAGATCAGGCTGGTTGCCCGGACCATATTGACCCAACTCCTCCATACTTCCCTGTTCGGCATGGCTGTGTGAAGATTTTCGAGTTAAGAACCAGTATCTTCGGTCAACTGTTTTGTGTACGTCTTATTGGGTCGACCAACTTAAACTGTTCCGTGTGCTGGCGTCCATAAAATCAGATCACTGCTAACCTCTTCTTTACTTCTATAACAATGTCCAGCGAATCTCATTCTCCTTTCTTGTATTACTGATGATATTTTAGACAAGTTTCCATACAGCTGTTTATTAGATGAGTGCGTTTTCCAGTGCATGCTTAATACAGCACGGAGCATCCGTGTGTAAGTTCCATCTAGTTTTCTTTCCAGTTTTTTTGCTAGAGTCCAAGCTGATGATTCATAAAGCAGTATGGATTCCTTTACGGCTTTGAAAATGCTTTCTTTTTTTTTATTTGTTCAGACAGTGCTGATTTCCAAATAACTCTTTGTCGATTAAGTACACTCCAAGCCTTGGCTATTCTAACGAGCACGTCTTTTTCTGTCGAGGCGATGTGGCTGCCCAGATATTCGAAATCATTTAACTGCTTGAGAAGTATTCTGTTCAGTGTTTCGATTGGACCTGTTTGATGATAGCAGATATATTCTGTTTTCGTTGCATTCGTATGCAGTCCAATCATAGCAGCTGACTCTTCCAAAAGATGGAGTAGCCTTGATGCATTAGCAGTTGTAGTAACAAAGATAATTGATGCCTGTCTCCCCCTTGGAGTAATAATGGAATGTTCTACATTCGTGTATATTAAGAGTGAATGTTAAAACACTATTTGTCTAGCTAAGCAACAAATGGTTAAATAAAGCTTATCCTTAAGTTATATTCGGCGTCCAGTTTTTATTACAATTTATTTAACCATTCGTTATGGAACGTTACTTGAAACCCGATCGTCTAGACCTTGATACGGCCGACTCGGAATCTACTGACAAATGGCGGCATTGGAGAAAAATGTTCGAAGGATTCCTTACAGCTCTACAGTTATCTTCAAACGCGGCTTTAACAGGTACTGAGAAATATACCCTTCTTTTACATCATGTCTCTACTGCTATTTATAGAAATTTATCTGAATGTGAAAATTATGAAACTGCGGTGGACATTTTAGAAGCCATGTTTGTAAAGAAAAAAAATACTATTTTTGCTAGACATTTACTTGCTACCCGGCGTCAACAACCAGAAGAAAGCCTTGAACAATACCTTCAGATTCTAAAGACGTTAAGTCGCGAGTGTGAATTTACAGCCTTAACTGCGAACCAAGCGAGAGATGTTTTTATCAGGGACGCATTTATTAATGGAATACAGTCCAACCAAATAAGACAAAGACTACTAGAGAATAAAAACCTAGACTTACCAACAGCTTATGAACAAGCTCTAACGTTGGACATGGCACAGAAGCAGTCTGTCTTCTATTTACAACCCGATATTTTGGGAGCTGCTATCGTAGCCCCTCCTCTGCATGTTCAAAATTCTTCCATTGTCCAAGATGCTGCCACCCCCCTTTCTAACGATCACGAACAACTTATCACTGCCGCCTCAGCTGGATCCACATGCTACTTTTGTGGCCTTCGTATACATGCTCGTTCGTCCTGCCCGGCTCGAGATGTTAGATGCCACAAGTGTGATAAGCAGGGACATTTTTCGAAAGTTTGCCGGTCAGCTTCTCAAAAAAAACGTTCGGCTACTCTTGCTACTGTAGCACCAATTACAATATCAGCTGCATTCCCCGGCTGCCTCTCAAAAACAATCGTGAGGGTAAAAATCAATGGATTGACTATTCATGCGCTTATTGATACAGGCAGTTCCGAAAGTTTTATTAATGCCAGTATTGTAAAAGCAAATAAATGGGAAATATTTCCTTGTTCCAACCAAATATCAATGGCAAATTCATCTTTATCGTCCCATGTAATTGGATATTGCATGGTTAACCTGAAACTAAAAGGAAACTCCTATCAAGGGATCAAATTATCAGTAATGAAAAACCTCTGCTGCGAAGTGATTTTGGGTCACAATTTTCTAAAACAACATTCATGCGTTGAAATTCCTTTTGGTGGCCCCAAGCCAGTCCTAAGCGTATGTGGACTAGCAGCTGTCAAAGTGCGGCACCCGTCACTTTTTACAAACTTAACTCCTGACTGCAAACCAATAGCAATAAAATCAAGACGCTATTCAGAAACGGACAAGCAGTTCATAGCAGCAGAAGTAACAAAACTACTTAAGGAAGGAATTATAGAGCCAAGTGAATCTCCATGGCGAGCACAGGTCCTCGTAACAGCCACTGAAAATCACAAGAAAAGGATGGTCATTGACTATTCCCAGACCATCAACAGATACACATTACTCGATGCCTATCCACTGCCTCGTATTGACGAAATGATTTCTAATATTGCAAAATATCACACTTTCAGTACTTTAGATCTCAGAAGTGCCTACCATCAGGTACCTATCAAGCCAGAGGATAAGCCCTACACGGCATTCGAGGCCTGCGGTCGCCTATATCAGTTCTGCCGAATTCCTTTTGGGATAACAAATGGTGTGGCTAGCTTCCAGAGGGTAATAGATGAAATAATCTCCAATGAAAAATTGAAGGGTACTGTTGCATATATAGACAATGTCACAGTATGCGGACATAACCAAGCTGAACATGACCACAACCTTAAACGATTCATGGCTGCCGTCAAGAAATATAATCTGACTTTGAACAGTGAAAAATGTTCCTACAACTTGAAAAGCATCAAATTATTGGGATACATTGTCAAAAATGGCACCATGACGCCGGATCCCGAGCGACTGAAACCGCTAATGGAATTACCAATCCCTGGAAACATGCCCTCTTTACGACGAGCCCTCGGTATGTTTGCTCACTACTCCCAATGGGTTGCGTCTTTTTCAGAAAAAATACACCCATTGACACAAGTATCTACTTTTCCGTTGTCCTGTTCCGCCATCAGAGCATTTCAAAACATGAAAAGGAACATTGCTCAGTCTGCCATTTCTGCTGTGGATCCTTTTATCCCTCTATTAGTTGAGACGGATGCCTCCGACTGTGCGATAGCTGCCTCACTGAGACAATCCGGTCGTCCTGTAGCTTTTTTTTCAAGAACACTTTCGAAATCCGAGCGACGACACTCTGCAATAGAAAAAGAAGCGTACGCCATAGTTGAGGCATTACGAAAATGGAGGCATTACTTAATCGGCCGACATTTTGAATTAATCACTGACCAAAAGTCGGTCTCGTTTATGTTTAACCCAAAAACAACGAGTAAAATAAAAAACGAGAAAATAGCGAGATGGAGAATGGAGCTTTCTTGCTACTCCTTTGACGTCACTTACCGCCCTGGTAAGGAGAATGCCGCGGTCGACGCGCTTTCAAGGGTGTGTGGCCTGGTAACTGGCTCAGATGATCTTCAGTATATACACAGGGAATTGTGTCACCCAGGTATCACAAGAATGATTCACGTAGTCAGGAGCAGAAACTTGCCATATTCTGTTGAAGACGTAAAAAGAATTACGAACTCTTGTCGGATATGCGCAGAAAATAAGCCCAGGTTCTACAAACCTCCTCCAGCAACACTCATTAAGGCCACACAGCCTTTTGAAAGACTTAACCTGGATTTTAAGGGCCCTTTACCCTCTAAAACTAAAAATAAATACATGCTCACAATAATAGACGAGTACTCAAGATTTCCGTTCGTCATCCCCTGCCCAGACGTAACGGCTGCAACAGTAATTCAAGGCCTCTGCTCCATTTTTGCCGTTTTTGGAGTGCCTGCATATATACATTCAGATCGTGGGTCTGCTTTTATGTCGGACGAACTCAAGCAGTTTCTGCATGAACGAAGAGTAGCTGTAAGTAGAACAACTCCTCACAATCCTCAAGGAAACGGACAGTGCGAAAGATACAATGGTATAATATGGAAGACAGTACAGTTGGCGGCAGCAAATCGCAATAGTCCGATCTCCGATTGGGAAAGTCTCATCCCCATGGCCTTATACGCTATTAGGACTCTATTATGTACAGCGACAAACGCTACCCCACATGAGAGATTCTTCTCGTTCCCACGACGAAGCTCAGCAGGCACATCACTTCCCTCGTGGCTTGCACAACCTGGCACAGTTTTATTAAAACGTCATGTTCGTCATAGTAAACATGACCCATTGGTAAGCGAGGTACAATTAATCGAAGCGAACCCTCAGTATGCACTGGTCAGAAATTCAGAAGGAAGGCAATCTACTGTCTCCTTAAGGGATCTAGCCCCAGCAGGAAATGTATATGAACGTAGAACTGCTTCAGATGGATATAGAGCTCCGGTTCGTGGAACAAGTCCGACCCTCTTAGGTGATCGTGTGCCAGATACGTCAAGTTCAGAGTCCCAACAAAACGAATCTGAATATACTAACAGAGTCGTCTCTGACTCTAGTTCGGACGACAGATGGGTACCACGAAAGCGGTTTCACCCAATATCTGAGACAGATACTCAATCTTCAGACACCAAGCGACCGAAGCGCCGTAGAAAACGAGAGCGATTTGGAGCAAGATATTTTAGCCCTAAACCAGCAACACAAGACAGTCCCGAAACGTCGTCAGGTCCCGAGGAGCCTAGATTAGAAATGGATGTCGGGCACGAACAACCAAGACGCCCTCAAAGAACCCGCAGGAGGCCAGGTCGATGGGATGATTTTGTTCCCTACGAATAAGAAGATAGATGGGGGAGAATGTAGTAACAAAGATAATTGATGCCTGTCTCCCCCTTGGAGTAATAATGGAATGTTCTACATTCGTGTATATTAAGAGTGAATGTTAAAACACTATTTGTCTAGCTAAGCAACAAATGGTTAAATAAAGCTTATCCTTAAGTTATATTCGGCGTCCAGTTTTTATTACAGCAGTGTTATCAGTTTACAGTGCAATATCATTGGCGTAATCGGCATCGGTGATGTCGTCTGCTTCTTGCTGGCGTTAATGTTAGGCCATATTCGCTATGTTGATCAATAGAGTGTTTCAGCATGTAGTCGAGACAGATCACAAACAAGAACGGAGCCAGAGTATCACCCTGTAGTACACCGGATTGAATTTCAAAGAAATCGGTGTCTCCGTCGAAAGAGTCTAGCAAGGCTTTAGTATTCTTGTACATAATAATTACTGCTGCAACGATCTCTTCAGGGATTCCATATGCTAATAAAATATTTTCCATCTTTTCTCTGTGAACCGAATCAAAAGCTTTGGAGAAGTCCACAAACAGTAATGTTGCCGGCAGTTGCCTTGCTTTTACACCCTCGATGATTCTTCTCACCGTTAAGATTTGACAAACTGTTGAGCGATTTCTTATAAATCCTTTCTGATTTCTTCTCGGGATCTCTTCCATTTCTGGTTGGATTCGGTTTAGCAGCATCGCATTGTAAACTTTTGCTGCTATCGGTGTTAGTGAGATGCCGCTATAATTATTGGTTTGACTGAGATCTCCTTTCTTTGGGAAGTGTAGTATGCAGCTTCCAGTCCAAGTCTGAATCGCATTCCCATTATACACCTCATTACAGTAATAAAGCAGGCTATCATTGAACTTGCCGGTTTTACAAACTTCAGGTGGAATTTGGTCAAGACCATCAGCTTTCTTGTTTTTTAGTTTCTTCAAAACTGGTTCCAATTAATTTTCATTAAATGGTCCGGTTTTTGTTGTTAACTCTAGCTCTGAATCGATATTGATGAGTGCATCAGCTACCATTGGTTGCTTGTCTAGCAGATTTTGAAATGGTACTTCCACTTCTGCAGTTGTTCGTTATGGCTGTTTACTTTGATCTTGGCCTTAGTAGTTATTTTCCTGTCGGTAATGTCATTAACTGTTTGTCATGCAAGCGCTGATTGTTTATTTTCGGAACCGTTTGTGATTTTATCGATTTGTGACTGTAGGTACTTCTGTTGTGCTTCAAGATATATAGCCTCAAGTTCTTTCTGTGCCTCTTTATGTTTTTTATGTTGATTCTGCTAGTGCTCATGTTTATTTCTTTGTGCCAATTGGCTTAACTTTCTTCTTTTATGCTGAATTAGTTAATTTTCCCAAAGTAGATGTTGTTTCACTTTCGCTTTTGGGGGGATCGGTGATTTAGCAGCTTCCTTGTGAGCTTTGACAAGGTTTTTATACGCGCCTTCGAAATCGCTATTTCCATTATTATTATTATTATTATTATTATTATTATTATAACTTGATATGCAAATCACAATATCACATGGTAGTCTTAAAGGTAATGTTTTGTTATTATGATTATTATTGTTGTTATTATTTACTTATATATTAATGAAATAATAACTGAATCGTTTCTACATTCGGCTATTGGGGAAGGGGTAATTTGATCAGTACCACTGAAACAATTACATGGCAAATAGCTGATGATCCATGTTTCCTAGTTCACAATTTAAGTTAAGGTTCCCTGTTTATGTTTCACTGTTATATGTTTGAAACCCCTTTTGTATTTGTAAATTTTCCAGCTGTAAGTCGACTTGTGCAAGTGCTAGGTTTGCGATATGTTGGATTTAGTTAGTATCCTTGAGAATTTAAACTGCATTTTCTTTCTTTGTATAAAATGACTAACAGCTTCTTTAGACGATATATATATATATATATATATATATATATATATATATATATATATATATATAGCGTAGTAGATCCGAGTTGGATGTAGTGTTCTTGTTGGGATAACTTCTGTAAGAGGTAGGTACAGAGCAAAAATTTGTTAGAATTTAAATAACTTAAAACACCATGTCAGTCGGACGTAATGATTTATTTCACATGTACGGTAGGATCGTCAGACGTTGAACTGACCATTTACCAGCAAGGTTCAAGGGAAGAGGAGATTTTCACATTTGGAAAGGGGGTTACATTTTGGAGGGAGAGTTTAGAGCTTCAGTCTTCTAGATATAGTGGGATTTTATGGTCAGTGGTTATGTGCTTTATTAAGAAGCATTACTCACATATATATACCTACCTCTATGTATTCGCCTCTCTTCGCATCCGCTTTCAGAGCCACTAACATACTTATATATGTACTAGCAGATCTACTCGATGTTGCCCAGGTGAGAGTGTTGGACAGCATCATATGCAACATCATGGTAGGGAGAGTTTACTTTAACAGCAACCTTGATGCTGTCAGCTAGATATCTTATTCACCGAGCTATTCAGAGTATTAACATATGTTAATACTCTTAAACTAACGCTAATAAATAGATTAATTCCATTGTGTAACATGTTTGAAAATTGTCATTACCTTCTTTAACGGGCAGCCAGAGACTCAAAAATACTTGTTCACGTGCAAATTGTGCATGTGAATACAATTGTATTGAAAGTACACTTCCTAGTATATCTTCGTTTTTAGGGACAGACATGCACATACAGAGAGGTGTTCTCCTTAATTATATATATATATATATATATATATATATATATATATATATATTAAAGGGAAAACAGTTTTCATTGGAGGGGTTGTGCCCCGGGGGGGGGGGGCATCTTAATATTATCAGAATTTGCTGAAATTTTGGGAATAGACGTCATTTTTTGGTCATTTACCTATGGTTTAAATTTCATTTGAATCAAAGGGAATACAGTTTTCAGTGAGGTGGCTGTACCCCGAGGACCCCCAGCGTTTAAGTGATATATTTCTTATATAGCCTATGACCATCACTGAGAGGGCAGTAGTCCACATGCCAATTTTCAAGCAATTCTGTCCAGCGGTTCGGGTGAACATAAGACACAAAGATTAGGCGGGCACACACACACAAACAGAGTTAATATTATATAGAGAGAGAGAGAGAAAGAGAGTGAGAGAGAGAAAGAGAGAAAGAGAGATGGGAAGAATACACGGCCTATAATGAATGAAATTAATGCCACGAACAGAGAAGTGTTGCACCACTTTTATGTCTTTTTTACAAAGATTAAAATCAAGATATAATATAATAATATTCAATGCAAATCTGATATGTGTTATGTTTCAAGTATTATGCCTCCTAAAATCACTTTCAAATACTCAAAAGAAGCTGAAATTTAGGGTATATTTATTGATTGATGTCTCATACTTATGGTTAAAATTTTACAAAATTGGAAGTATCTGAATTTTCACGAAGGGATTCAGCCTCCTTTATACTCCTTTGCATAAAAGTTAATTAAACTAAATATAGAGGTTGGGCTCCTCACCCATGGCAGCTGTATTTTAAAATTCATAATGATCGGTTAATTTGTTTAGGAGTGAATCCAATACATAGAAATATATAAACATATACAATATACCTAAATTTATATAAATAAGGATATAAATTTTTCTACTTTCCTTCTCGGATTATTATCTTCTTACTTTCTTTTTGGTTTTTCTCCATTTTCTTTCTTTTTATTTTCCTTTCGTTTCTGATCGACTTCACTAAATGTCACTAACCACATGCAAAAATATATTTACTTCCCACAGAGATTTCCAAAAGTAGAAAAACAACTTGTCCTAACACGGACGATGCGGTGTTTTGTACGAATACGAATGTCCTCACGGGCCATAGACGGTACGAATTAATAGAGTGCTGACCAAACAATATCCATTCGTCAATATTTCCCGGAGGACATCGTCGTCAACAGAGAACCAAACGAGTCGATCGTCGTTTCTGCTAGAAGAACTTTTAGAAATTGATCATCTCAGAAGAATTCGTTCGATGCCAAGTATTTTTACTTGGTCTCGCTCTAACCAGTTTCGTCAAGAATAGACATAATAAGTTGCAGATAAATATGTCAGTGGACCGAAAATAATACGCGTATTCGTTATTCTGTTCTTCTGTCTGTGTTTAGAAATTGCGTTTTATATGAGGAGAAATCGTTCTCGGTAAACGATAGTGCGTAGTATAAACAAGACATTTACACTTTATGACAACTTGTAAATTTTGCGATATTTGAAATATAATAAAATTGACAGTTATTATCAAACAATTCGGAAACAATTCGGAAGGAATTTGTAAAACGAGTGTATTTCTTCATTTAAAAAAGTGACAACATAACATATCACTGAATAGGTCCCGGACCTAACTAATAAAACAACTTTTAAGCAAAATTCGGCTGTATTCATCAACATAGTCTCCTAGGATCATACACTTATTCCAACACTTCTCTAACAATTCAATGTTTTTGCTGTAGAACGATTTGTCTTTTGCCTCAAAATACGCCTCGGTTTCCGATTCTTAATCGGAGTCACATTTTTTTAACTGAAACATTCTTTTGACAATTGCAAGCTGTCAGTAGACGCTGGAGTTGTCATATCAGGAGAATACAATGGGTGCAGAAACAATTCTAAGTGCAATTCATGTATTTTTGCCAACGTCGTTATCGACTTCTTACACGGTGCATTGTCTCGGTGAAAGGGCACTTTTTTCTTCTTCGTTTGTGGACGATTTTAGCGATTTCTTCCTTCAAACGCACCAATAATGCTATAATATTCATTATTGATGGTTCTTACTTTCTCAAGGTGATTTATGAATGAAATACCGTGTGCATTCCAAATCACGTTGGCCAAAACCTTGCCTGCTGATGTTTGCGTCTTTGTTCGCATCACCTGTTGCTGTCTAATCAGCTGACCCCGGAGTGAAGTGGTGGATTCATGTTTCATCCATTATTACATATTGACACAAAACTCATTTCTGTTGAGTTGAAACCGTTGCAAATAAAGTTTGAATCGTCGACGCGTTGTTGTTTGATCGGTTGTGGACAAACGCGGTACCCACTTTGAACACAGCTTTCTCATTGACAAATGCACATGCAAAACTGTGAATGCACTGCCTCTTGATATCTTCAACTCCTCTGCTATCTCACTCAACATCAATGTACAATCGGACAAAAACGAGTTGGTGGACCTTCTTTATGTTTTCCGTGACAATCGCCGAATTTGGGCGACCTCAGCGTTCAGCATCATTTGTGTCTGTACAAACGCTTTTGAAGTCAGCATACAACATATTAACTGTTGTTTCCGACGGAACAGAGTTTGAATAACACTTCATTGCTGTGCTTGAACAGTATTTTTCGTATCAGAAATTCAGATTTTTTTAATTTTTTGAAAATTTGAAACAGTAGCTTTATGTAAATAATTGTAATTTGTAAACTAATAATCCGATTGGGCGTAAATTTTAACACGTGCCATTTGAAGATTAGTACTTTATAAAAGTCATATAGATTTTTTATTATTGTGGCCATCTATATGTCAGACCCGGGACTTATTGAGTGATATGTTAAATATGATGCGTATAATTTGGATTACTCGGACTTC
Organism: Sepiola atlantica; assembly: GCA_963556195.1. Taxonomy (NCBI): domain Eukaryota; kingdom Metazoa; phylum Mollusca; class Cephalopoda; order Sepiida; family Sepiolidae; genus Sepiola; species Sepiola atlantica. Next base: position 142,291,538 of record OY744517.1, read on the forward strand.
TGTTCACATCTTAGATGTTATTCTCACAGCGTTTCCCTCGATGCAACCTCCGACCATTTTCAAATGCAGATTCCTTTATCTAATCCACGGGCGTAGATTGTCTTAAGTAATTCTTAAATTATATTTTCAGTATCACCTGTACTGAGGAGTGAACCTTCAACCTCTCGAAGACTGTTCCTAAGAACAGATTATTAGGTACTCTTATAGATGACGCACCATATTTCCGTGACTTCGCGTCGTTAACGTTCGAGCAGATTACGGAAGCGCCCGAGAGTTGACGAGGCGAAAACTTCCAAACGCTAAATTGAAGACTAGCAGCCGATAAATTACGACGAAGAAAATCAAACTAAAATACATATATACAAATAAAGAACGAATAAACAATAGCTAAACAACTGTTAGTAATTAGATGTTTATTTTTATTCTTTCTTGACAAAAAAACCATTGTTAATCAAATGCTTTTGAATAAAATGTTATTTTGTTTGTGCACCGGAAAGTTTCAAATGATAATTTTGTTTGATTTGTTAAGCAAATGTTATTGTTATTTGTTGTGAAGTTGTCCAACAGTAAATAATAAATCAAAGAAGTCAAGTCGAGGGTTGGTTTAACAAGTGTATTAACAAAGTAAGAAAGTGACTAGCACTTGGCTAGACAGTAACAAGACTGTTCTTTGTCTTCCTTGTGTCTCTGGTGACTCGCACTATTTATAGTGACAACCGGTGTAGTTTCTCCTGTGTAAGAACGGCCGGTGTAACATTATTTTAATTATTTTCTATGTTATTTTATTACATTCTTTGTCAATTTTTTTGTTGTTAACATAAACACCGCAACAACTGTTTCCAGCAATTTTTTGTTCTGTTTTCTTTTTTTAACGAAAACAAACTGTTTGTAAGCAAATATTTCTTGGTTAATAGTTTCGTCGACTCTCGTGCGCTTCCGAGACCTGCCCGAACGTTGACGACGCGAAGTCACGGAAACGTGGTGGTCAGCTATAAGAGTACCGATTATTATTTAGCATTTTATGCGTTGCGCCACAGATCCTGAAAAAGGCCGGGTATTACATCGGCCGAAACGTTGTGAAAATAACAACCAAGATGAGAACAGTAGTCTAAATAATCTAAATTAGCGATCCTCATCTAAAAAATTACGAAACATAAATATGATTGTTAATGATTTTTATTTTGAGAGACGAAATACACATTTTATTGAAAGTGACCATTCTTAAAATCGATATTCAAGTGTTTGCTGCTTTTTATAAACCATTGAATGATTTCGTGTATAAATGAATTTTCATTTTAATGTAATATATCCAAGGTGACCCCGTAAAAATGCCACCCAGACAATTGTTAATAAAATTTACAAACCGTAATGCAATTCAACTCTATTGGGTGCATATTAAGTTCAGTCTATGTCTAACTTGTCCACCAATTTTCAGTCATGAATGTCCAACAGTGTTTGTTTTTTGGCCGTTCAATATAACGCACACATGTATACGATGTGCACAATTGTCAATAACGCTGACATACTCCGATCTTGTGGATTGTCTTAATTGTTTTGATAAACATTTTCTTTTAGATACCCTCACATATAAACAGCTAGGGCCTTATGGTCCGGTGAGTGTGAAACACATTCAGGATCATACCTTTTACTGATAAAACGATTACCAAAGTATCCCCGAATATGATCCAACGGTTATAAAACAAAGACTGAAACTGTGTGAACAAATCAGGCATGCACTGAAATTTAATTGTACCAAATATGGTAGAATTTCAAAACGAGTTGTTAATTAAAAAATGTCATGCGTGTAATTTTTTAAGGGTTGCCATGTATTTAAAAGTAGAGCCCGTTACCATACAAAAACGATTTTTGGTGTAGTTCCTTAATCTACGAATATGATTTGCTAAACCAGCAGAATAAAATAAAAGGAAACTCTTCTACGTTCCGCTGTTGGAAAGAATACATCTTTAAACTTAAGAACTAGTAAAAAATCTCTGACGCTGGGCATGAGGTATTTATAAAACTGTGACTCAGTTCATTAATTATAATTGAGTTCTGGTTTAACCAGATAAAATTCCTACCGCCTCTATAGAGTTCAACGCAATTAGTGGCTGCAAGCAATATCTCCTGTTGACTTTTCTTCAGTAAATACTATTTTTTTAAATCCGACTCGTTGGATCACCCATTCAGCTCGGGTTAGATTTATTGGATTGAGAAAAGGTGAGTTTGCAAGGCCAGTAAAATACAGAAAATAAAAAGTCAAAATCCAAAATTAATATATATTCTGCTTATTATATTCCGATCGCTCTCTCTCTCTCTCTCTTTCTATCTGACACACACACACACACCTCTCTCTCTCTCTCTCTCTCGCTACGGGTTAAATAATATTACTGTCTGTGGCGATATTCCCTTTTATTTATAAAGAACTATTCCCATCGTTTTTATCTTTCATTTCTTTATTACCTTCGATTGTTTAATAACAAGAGAGAGAAAAATGCCACCCATGGAATAATGAATAAATGTACAATCCTTTCTGCAATCCAACTATATTTGGTACAAATAAACATCAATCTATGCCTGGCTTGTCCATCAGGTTCCAGTCATGAATATCTAACAAATGCTGCTTCGAACTCCTTAAATGCCCCTTAACTGCCTCACTAAATATGACAATTGCATCCATATATGCTAATGCTATATTAGTAAGTAAAACCCGAGACAGAAACATCCACCAATCGTTGGCAGATGATCTCGCATTGTAGATCCCATAACGTATGGCGGTAGATTCAGATTTTACTCGCTGAACCGAAAACGGTATTTTTGTTGCTCTTTTCCCTTAGGGGCATTGACGGGTAAGCAGCTGTGTCGTCAAGAAGAGTCTGACCGGCTGACCTCACCTAGTCATTCAAGTCTCGGATTTGAAACAAAGAATGGGACTTCTTTTTACTCATGTCATTTAACTGAGAAACGTCGGGTGGCGGTGATGAAATAGATGCCAGCGTGAACTGACGACTTGGGCGTGCATAGTTCGGATCCTGTCGGATTAATAGAATCACTTTTACTCTGGAGGTTGGCAACCTTCAGGTGGTCCCTTCTGTAAGTACCTGATTCTAGAACGAATCAGGGAAGCCGATGCCAACAATCACTTATCGGACAACGCTGATTCATAAGATTGTAAGGTTTTACTGATAGACTTCACAATCAATTCGTGTTGTGTTGTTTTTCGTGTTTACTAGAAGAATAGGATATTTCTACCACGATTCAGATGTTAGTATGATATACTTTCATATATACATAAGTATGGTATACTAATCTAGCATTTCTGTAATGTGTTTGTCAATTATTGAAGACTATGCTGTTTGTACCCGGAGTTGCTTTGAATAAACGGGTGTTGTATTTCCAGTGTTATGTAGGAGGGGGGGGCAGAATATTCTTTAGAATTTAATGACTAAATAGGAAAGTTTAAGTTTGGTGTATTTACTATGTTATTTATGTTTAGGGTGTAATTATAGGCATGGTCTACAGTTCATTTTTTATAAAGATACTATTAGAATACCCGTCCAAGGCTAGGTAAAACGAATTTCCCGAACAGAACAGTTTTGTTCGAATGTTATATTCTCTTAAGAAGATTATAATCAATATATAATGATACTAAACCTGATGTCTAGAATCCTTATTCTAATTTTGATAAAAATGCATTACATGATTATGATCGTAGAAAATGTCTTGAATTTACAGCTTAAGCTTAAGATGTTTTAAGACTAAATTTAAATTCAAGTAATTCATGTGTCTAATAACTATGGCTAAAATTTAATGACATTCCGAAATATTTAAATATTCAAATTGTGCTTATATTTTGCCCCCCCCCCATAATAACCCTGTAAAATACACTAGACAAACTGAAATTTGGGGAATATTTATAATTTGATGTCGAATACAGATTGTTAAAATTTCCAAAAAATCGGAGATATCTGAATTTTCACGAAGGGCTTCCTCCCTCTATTTGCCCCCTTTACATGAAACCAAGTTAAACAAAAATAGCCCACATTGTTCACCTTGCGTCATGCAGTTGTTTTCAAACCTTCTTTATGATCGTCTACTAAGTTAGGGAGTGAATCTTATACATCAAATTTTGGATTTCTCTCCCTGCTCCCTGTTTTCCTAACTATACGAACATGCAGAAATGTAAATGTAATGTGAACAACACCCTCCCTGCACAGTTCCTCACTTAGGATGCCTCCTATAAATCTGACTCTTAATTCACAATAGCCCCTTACGCCTCAGTGGCGACATGCCTTGTTTGGGTGAATAAAAGTTTTCTAAAAGTCGATGCAAATTATTCACATTCAAATTATTTTAATGCTTCTTCCCGGTTACTAACCATCTTCAAATTCTTTTTGAGTTATTCCTTTTATGAGGGTTTTCTGTATTCCGTTGAAAGTCAGAGGTAGTCATCAATCGTGGTCCCATCAAGTTGTAAGAGATAACCTCGTGGTGATCGAAAAAGCAGGAAGGTAAATAAGAATTATAGCCTAGATATGTAGGTTAGGGGTGTGGGTAGACGTCGCGTTTGGAATGCGATTCTTTTGATAATTGCAAGGTTGAATGTAAAGTATAAATATTTTATTTTTACTTTGAGGTATGCCGATTAAAGGAATGTGTTAAAAACAATTGACAGAATTACGTCACCAACTGAGGGAGAAACGTAAAAAAACAACAGAGCGAGACGTTTCGCCTGTTGGTTCCCCTCCCCAGCTAGGGCTGGGGAGTTGACTGCATCTGTAAGGCATGCATTTATCAATAGAATACCGACATTCTACTATAATAAATTGTAAGCTGTCAGAAAGTCTTTCTTGTTTTCGATTCTTCATTTTTTTCTGCAACACCTTTCGAATTTGGGGGCCAGTAAACGAACGGAGTATCACGTGACATAGTTTAATCGCTAAAGACAGGGACATTTTTCTAATCTCTATCCAATGAAAGCAAAGTGTATTTCGATCACAGTCGGGAAATCGTGAGCGTCGCCCTCCCTCGTAAGATTTGCAAACTTGTTTCAATAATGAAACCATATGGAAGTAATTCTTGAAAATGTTGCCTTAAGCTATATAACGTCCTGTAGCAGCTTACATTAATGAACTATTTTTTGTACTATCTATGTAAGTTGTGATTCAACTTGACGATCATTGTAATCATGACCTCTTCAACAAGTGCTCGTCTTCATGTAACGAGATTCACGCTGGGGCCGGATCACGTGATCAGCAGAGCACCCTTAGTCCGTGACTTTTTTCCAACAGGGCAAGATGTGATACTGTGCTTCTCTGCTGTCGGACCAGCAGATAATCTACAAATTCCAGGAAAAGATTATTCATCTTGTCAACTTATACTCAACCCTATGTATTATCATTTGTTTCGTTCCTGTGTTTCTCCTACATAAAACTATTACCTGTCTGTGCACTGTGTTGTTCAATTTAATACGTCATAAAGAAAACCAATGCATATATCCTTGTCCAGTTCCCGTCTTTTATCACATCTAAAAATGTAGCTTTCAAGCAGCTAATGTCCTCTTTTTTGGAAGGCGTGTATTCGTAGGATTCTGAAATGATGCAGAGTCCTAAACGGTTGTTTATAAAGCAAGACGAGCCTTACTCCAAACAGCCAACACTATCAGCCTCCTTTCTTCAAAGGTAACTTATGGCAACGAATTTTAAGGGCATCTAAATAAATTTACTGTGCTTTCAGTCACTATCGCATTAAAACGGAATTAGATGATCGCAACATGTTTCTTAAATTTAAAATATATAATTCCACAAGTCTCTCTCTCTCTCTCTCTCTCCATACACGCAATCACACACATCTCTCTTTGTCTGTCTGTCACTATCTCTCTCTCTCTCTCTATATATATATATATATATATATATATATATATATATATATATATATAAATATATATATATATATAGATATATATATGAACGTTTCTGTGTAGCTTATTCTACATAAATATATTCTCTATCTCACTCTCTTTCTCTCTATATATATAAAATCCTGATCGCAATAATATTTTACTGACAACTTTACTTTTCCAATCAAGACAAGGGAAAGCCGTTGACCGTAGGCAAACGAGATATATATGAAGTATACGTGAATAAACGCACACACGCACACATGAACATGTTTCGCTGTCGTAAGGCTCATCAGTGTGGCTGAATGTAGCGAGATTCGAAACTGGGACCGCAGTGACTTGTATCAGGCGCTCTAACCAATGGGCCATGAGAGTTCACTAGTAACAGAGAAGAGATATTTATCATATAAATGTTATCATTTTATTCTTGTTATTTTTGCGATGTATGTATGTATGTATGTATGTATGTATGTATGTATGTATGTATGTGTGTGTGTATGTATGTATATAGAATATATACGTAAATATGTGTGCGTGTGTCGGGAAATAGAAATGCTTGTGAGCATTGTAAAAACTAGCGGAAACTAAGACATTTTCAGCCAGAAATCTAGGAGAAAGAAAACTGATGTAACACCCGAGGCGAATGTTGCTTCCAATAATGTACATTTGCTTTTTTTAGGGTGGCATTCGTTTGTTATGTGCAAAACCATTTCTCACTTAATAAAGACCTTTCCGCACAGGTATTGCTTGAAAACTTCAAGATCTTGCTCTGACACATGACACAGTGGCTGACCGTAGGCTAAAAAGGCATGCATATTCAATGAAGGCTTCTAACGATATTAGCATCAATAGGAATAAAGGCTCTGGGACTCGTTGTAAAATGGTCTGAAAAAAAACCGATAGGTGGAATGGACAGAACATTACTTAACAGGAATTGATTATCCAAGACGACGGTTCAACAAGTATTTGTTTACATTAAACTTGAAGACGACCATTGTTTTAGTCGCTTGGGAAGCAGCATCGTAGTATTTTGTTCCACAAATGTGTTCTTGGAAAGAAACTTTGTTCATGAAAATTCTGTTTGGTTTTTGGTACAGAGGGAGAAAATGGAAAGTACTTTGCTGCGGTTGTAGCTGGACGAGCTCTTGATTTAAAATCGCTTGCCTGAAACGATTTTGATAATTTCTTGAATATAAAGTGAAATAAATTGTCGCATATGACATACGAGTGTATACCCTCCGAAAAATGACAAAAAAAAAACGTCTAAATTGATGAAGTTAAAAAGGGACACATCTCAAACTGAAGAATTTTAAAACAGAAAAAAAGAAGAAGGAAAAGAGTATCAATCGGTATAGAAAAGAAAAGAAATAAAAGGTCTCATTATGAAAATGCAGTGACTAATATCTTTCCGAATTTATTTAAGACGGTGGTGCTTGTCTGACTTGCTATTTGCTTCCTAAGTACTTAAAATGGTTTCGTCTAGCAGTTATTTTACTTGTTAACTTTTTTAAGTTCTATATAAAAGCTACTGTTTCTTAATCTTAATCGGACCAATAACAACTCACGGGCACTTCGATAACACCAGGAAGGAAAAAGGACCTTACTAATTATATGTTACACCGGCCGTTCTTACACAGGAGAAACTACACCGGTTGTCACTATAAATAGTGCGAGTCACCAGAGACACTGAAGACAAAGCACAGTCTTGTAACTGTCTAGCCAAGAGCTAGTCAGTTTCTTACTTTGTTAATACACTTGTTAAACCAACCCTCGAGTTGACTTCGTTTATTTATTATTTACTGTGGGACAACTTCACAACAGAAGGTAATACTTCTATATTTGTTATGAAACACTTTCGATCTCTGATGAAGGATATATTATCCGAAAAAAATAATATAAGAGTCAAGAAAAAAAATGAATGATTTTTAAAAATTTACATGTGGTTTCAAAGGTATATTGCCTATTTTAAAATTTAAATTCTTAAAGGATGCTTTCTAAAACCTCTCTCCATTTTAAATATATATATATATATATATATATATATATATATATATATATATATATATATATATATGTATGTGTGTGTGTGTGTGTGTGTGTGTGTGTGTGTGTGTGTGTGCATTGACCTTTTTTATAGAGTGGAGGTTTAAACTAAAGTAACAAAAAATGGAAACGGTAAGTTATAATCTTTCTTCCTAAATTCCCGAACAAATGGCGAGTTGGCTTTTTGATATATTTAATTCCAACAATTCCTGAGTCCCAATTTCATAGTTTCCTTTCATCAACTGATTTCATTCTCATCAACGAAATGTGTAACGTTTATTTTTGCCGCCAAACGATTCATTTATCATTTATTTCTTTGGGTGTTATGTGTTTACCTGCATATGTGTGCACAAGCGTATGCATATAAGTATGGGGATGGTTGTGTGTATGTATTTCTGTATTCCTTACAGCCTAATATCCGTTTGTGGTTTGATCAATCCGTCTATAATAATTACAAGCAACATATCGCATTAATTAGCCTACTAACGATAGCACACACACACACGCGCGCGCATACACATTATATATATATATATATATATATATATATATATATATATATATATATATATCAAGCTATAATGATAGTAAACTTTAAGTCTAGAATTCTTATTCTTATTTGGATCAAAATTCATTAGATGCTTTTTATTCTAGAAAATGTCTTAAGAAAAAATTAAAATTGGAGAAATATTGCTTCATTGGTGTTATTTATCCTTTTGTACAAGTTTTTTAAAAATTCAAAAAAGTACGTGGCACATGGCGAAAAAGGTTGAGAATAGTCCATCTGGTCTATTCTCTAAACTAGTTCTTTCTACCAAAATACCACATTAACTCTAGAGTTGAGATACTTAAAATATCCCCAGATGTTTCGATGACTTTTATTTACAAAGAAGTATATACAATTTTATAAATGATGGACGGTGAGATACTTAAACTCGCCTCTAAAAAAAGAAAAAGAAAATACAAAAATGAAGCAGTTAGTGGGTCCCTCCCAAACCTATCTAAGTATAGAAATGCTCGCTGCTTTCCGGGTTGTTTTAAGAGGAGAAAACAGGCAAATGCCTAAGTGGAAATAGGGACCATTTGAGGAATAAAAAGTACAGCCGGTGGGGTTTGTGGGCATTGACGGTGTCTTCTAATGTAAGTATAATGTTTTGGTCCGAGTAGAGACAAAATAAATCTGGGGAGTGGGCATCACAGAGAATCTCTAATACCAATATAGAAGCAGGACCATGATTCACTCATACAACTAGCTAAGAGACTTTATTAACTGGGGTGGATTCTGATCGACGGGCACCATGCCTAGGCAAGGAACACGTACTCAATCCTGGCTCTTCTTAACACAGATGAACTAGTGGCGTATATCAACCTCCTTCTAAACAGTGAAGAGTGTAACTTACACCCTCTTGACACACACCTTCAGAAACTATATATATTAATTTTAGCGTTATAAATCTTTCTACATAAACCATTCTCATGACACAATTTAATCACTCCATATCAATTTACTTTACCTATTTTTTTAATTCTATTTCAAACTAGTTGTGGTTCAATCAGTCAATCAATTTTATTGGCAAAAAATTAACAAATTGCAACAAGCCATGTAAAAAAAACACAAAATATATTGCATCCGTATACCGTTTGAATGTTTGTCGAAGGCAACTTTCAACCTGGATATCCGAGGCATCATCACAACCTCTTTTGACAAGCTGTTCCAACCAAGTAGCGGAAACACGAACAAAGAACGCTGCCTTTCTTCTGTGAAGACGAAGACAGCGATTAGGCGTTGGGGTGAAAAACTCCTCTAAAGGTGAATTTGAATTTCCATTGATAATGCCGTGCGCATCCTCCACTGTGATAACAGATTTAGTATGTGAAGCCGTCATTTGTGGGTAAGAGTGGAGAGTACCCGTCACCAACCCAGTTGTCAATCATTGGACACGTTCCAGGTGTACGAAATTTTTTAATATAATTTGTTGTAAGGTAGATTGGTTTCACCCGGCTAATATGGGTTGGCTTCCCCACTCAAGGATTTCTTTAAATATTTCAGCTGTTTTCATCAGTTTCATGTTTTTCATTATGTTAATGTTCCCTTTGATTCCAATTTTTCCTACTGCTTTTCCATGTTTTTACGGAATTGTTGTTTGCGCTCCTACAATTACTAATATTGCAGTAGTGTTCGTCATGTTCAAATACGTTTCAGCTCTTTGGCAAGTTCCATATATTTGCTGAATTGTTTTGTTCCCTTAATCTTCAGATTTTTTACTTTTGTTAACTACTTCCGGCCTCCTTATTTGAATGAGTGTATCCGTTTTTATTATTAGTAGTAGTAGTAGTAATAGTAGTAGTAGTACTAGTAGTACTTCATAGTAGTCTCAACTTTTGGATGTTTGTTTTTTTAACATAAAGTCAATTCCCTTGACCTTAGACAATCAAGCTGTACCTTAACACTTTCGTTGTTCCTAACAAGCAAGCCTTTTGCAGAATTGGAAAAGAAATTGTCTCGTCAATCTGTTTAAGCCATTTATGGTGGCTTTTTGCTATGGTTCCAAGCGTTCAAATTACAACGGGAATCACTTTTACTTCTTTACATTTCCATAGTCTAACTAATTCCCATTTGCGATCTTGATATTGTTTTCGTGTTCTTTCTCCTGCATTCTGCTATCGAAGGGGCGGGCTATATCAATGATTAAGCAAGTTCTCTTGTTTTTGTTTAGAAAAATTAAATCGGGGTTTGAATGTTCAATAACCTTATCAGTCTGTATGCGCATGTCCCAAAGAAGTTTGACATTGTCGTTCTCCTGTACTACTTCTGGCTTATGCTCATACCACTTATCATTGTGGTCCAATTCATAAATATTCCAGTGTAGTAACTGAGCGACTTTGTCGTGTCTCTATTTTTTACATAACTAAGAGGCAAGTGATCGGTCTAAAGTTTGTCACTTCACCCCCTTTTGTTTTTTCTTTTATGATCAGGACTGTGGTGCTCTTAGTCGGACATTTAGAGAAGCTACCTGTCGTCAAACAGCCATTTATCATTTCTGTACGACGTTGATAAAGAGTCGAAAGGTTTTTAAACCAGTATCCCTGAACTCCCTCAGGTCCAGATGCTTTCCAATTTGAAAGCTTTTTAACCCTCTCATTCAGCATCTCAACTGTGACTACTCTAGAGAACACATCCCTTTCAATATCTTTGATCCATTCTGCATCATCTTGATGCTTTATTTCTTTTTACCAAATGTCTTTCCAGAATGCACTAGATTGATCAGCATCAGGTATAACGTCAGTCCCTCTTTCAATTCCTTCTAGTTGTTTAACAAAGAGGTTTTCGTTGTTCTCAAACAGTTTGTTTTGTCAATAATACTCAAGTCTGTCGCTGTAACGTTTAACTTTGGCAGTCTTAGCTACGACCCGCTGGTTCAGTTCTTCAATTACACACTTGAAACCTTTTTGGTGTATGTAAAACTTATGGATTAGTATTTTATTAGCGCTCTGACTTTTGAGTTCGCCATTTTAGACAGTTTGTACTTTACTTAAATCCTTTCTAAGTTGTTTTATCTGACCATTTAAACGTTTCCTCCAGCAGACCTTTTTCTTTACTTCTTTTCCCCGTTTTTCTACTCCGAGTACATGTTATACAGTATTCGCAGCAGCTTTAATAACTTTATTACTCTGATCAAGATATTTATTAATAAAAATGACAAGAAATCATTAACTTTAGTCGTGACAGTTTTAAATATTTTCCTATTGACAAATCTCAGGTTCGGCGGCTGTTCTAAATTGTCAACTCTTAGCTTCCCGTCTAAAAATCTGAAAATATCAATATCTTTTTCTGTCATCCCATGTTCTATAATATGTTTTATTATTATTATTATTATTATTATTATTATTATTATTATTATTATTATTATTTGTACTCACTAGGTGTTCTCACACAGAGATTACTCACTGATAATAACCGTAAATTTAGTAAAGGTGACAAGAAGTCTCCTTAGATTTCCAATACTCTCTACCTCTTCGGATAACTAGTGCAAATGACTGCGTTATCGTAACAGTCGCTTACAATTGATTGTTCGCTGGCAACGACTATTAGTCTTCACTGGACTTTGGGTGGCAGTAAGCCTCCCCAGGATCCAACTACATTTCGCACTCATCCAGTAGAGGTCTAGTTAGTGCTCGCCCTTGGTCCTTCCATCCTCCTTGACCCTTTACGACTATTTTGTGTGGCATCAGGCTTGGTACAGTTTATAAGATTTCTTGCAGTTTCAGTTCCCTTGGGTTCTTTTTATTTATTGTTATTATTATTATTATTAATAATAATAATAATAATAATAATAATAATAATAATAATAATAATAATAATAATAATAATAATAATAATAATAATAATAATAATGACCGTTTACATTATCTGGTATTTGAGTGGCAATTAGTCTTCCCAAAATGCCAGTAGTGTCCATACACTTCCAGTGGAGTCTGGACGTCGCTATATCTCTTTGGTGTCTTCCATCATCCTTGATTTCAAGCAGTTTCAATTCCCTTGGATTTGTAAGTAGTAGTAGTAGTAGTAGTAGTAGTAGTAGTAGTAGTAGTAGTAGTTCTAGCTAATATATACAGAGGCAAAAAGAAGTAAATAGACACCCTTATTATAATTAAAAATAAAGACTGCTGTGAGAGAGTCCTGATGAATCGAGATAAAATGATATTGATTTTCTCTCGTTGATGAATTAGACAATCGCTCAGTTGAGAGTAAAAAGTGGAATCCCGAGGTTTGCGGCAATTCGTCACCACCGTAAATTATTTGTGGGCGGTGGCTATTTCCTTCTTTCACGTATATATATATATATATATATATATATATATATATATCTTTTATATATATATATATATATGTATATATAATATATATTATATATATATAGTATATATATCTTTTATATATATATATATATATGTATATATAATATATATTATATATATCTTATATATATGTATATATATAATATATATATATTATATATATATGTAATATATATTATATATATATTATATATATGTATATATAATATTATATATATATCTTATATATATATGTATATATATAATATATATATTATAGATATATATGTATATAAGATATATATATATATATATCTTTTATATATTTATATATGTATATATATATTATATATCATATATATTTATATATGTATATTTATATTATATATCATATATATGTATATATATACATATGTATATATATAATACAGTATATATATATTATATATATATGTATATATATATATTATATATATATATATTTATATATATATGTATATATATATAATATATATTATATATATATATATATATATATATCTTTTATATATATATATATATATATATATATATATATATATATATATATATATATATATATATATATATATATATATATATATATATATATGATTGTGTGTGTGTATTGCTATTTTTATCGTTAACAAGATAAATGATCGTCTCTGTTCCGTCGAGTGTCTTGGGAGTCTCGCTTTGCCTTTATTTGTAATCTATTTTGTTTGATGCATTAATCATTTTATGCGAACAACTGTTTTTCCAATTTAAAATTGTTCTTCGTCTCTACTCCGCTGCCCTTCCACTTATTATTTTCAGCTTTGTTTTATTCGTCCAGTTTTTTATTCACTTTTTTATCTTCTTTCATCAAGTGTTTATTGTCGGTTATTATATTAGTTTATTTTTTTTTTTTACGTTTGTTTTCCTTTTTTAATTTCTCTTTTCATTTGACTCATTCTCTCTTTTGCTGTGGCTAATATTGATAAGAATGTCTTATTCATTATTTTTATTTGTTATATTTTGCTTAATGCATTTATTTACTAAATTATTCTGGCTTCTTTTTTCTTTTTTTTTTGTTTTTCTTATTTGTCTAGTGTTCGTTGGGGTCTGTTATTTCCTTTCGTATGTCTTCCCCTTCCTGCCTTTGAAGACTTATTGGTTCTAGTTCGATGCGCAGTGCCGCTAACTCTTCCGATCACATACACGGAATGATCAAATATTCAATAAACCCATCACATATATATTGGCAGAAATATAGCCCTCCGACTCTAAGGGTGCGTGGAAGAACAGCATATGGTTTGGTCGGGTTAGATCAGTCTTGCGAAAACTGTGCCTGTTTGTCCGATCCAAACTCGAATCCGAGATCTGGTAAAACTGTGAGGAAACGATGGCGAATCTGTGGCTCAACGAACTACTTTTTTACTGATGCAAGTAAAGAAATTAGCACAGTAAAATGTAGCTGAATGAATTGCTTCATTTAACTGTGAAAGAAGATCTGAAGCGTCTATTAGTAATGCAGTGAAAACTACTTTAATAATAAAGTAAAACGGTGTGTCAAGGTAACAATAAGAAACACTGAACAACCGTAGTGAACTGAACAAGCAGATGGTGCGTAAGGTAACAATGCGAAATAGCAAACTGTAGAGTCGTCTCTCGAACGACAACTTGACCTCGATTCTCGGATCATCTTTTTCACGATGTAATTGATCTTTTAAACTGTAAAATACTTTACTTTCTTCCTCTGTGTACCTAGAACCAAACAGAACTTCCATGAACGGAGCTTCATTCTAAGCACTTCGAAATGAAAACAAAAAAATGCTTACAGTTAGTCTCAACTCGAATTATCAAAAAATCGCTGTCACATTCCAAACGTGACGTTTACTCACACCTCTGACCTACATAACGTTACCAGCTATCATTTCTACTCACTATCCTGCTTTTTTGAATCAACCCGACGCCACACTAACCAGTAAATGAACCAGCGCTATTCTCGAAGGGAATATCGCCCTTTTTCCCCACAATATATATATATATATATATATATATATATATATATATATATATATATATATATATATATATATATATATATATATATATAGTCCACAGAAGGCTTTTTTCGGAAGCTCTTACCACTGAGCTACGGCATAGTCGCTCGTAAATTATATCTACAAAGTCTTTATACAAACACTGACTTTCACTTTACATGGTCGAATTTGTTTATTTACAAAGAGTTTTGCATTGTATAAGGTCAGTCTTTTAATCGTTTAGCTTTCTTTCTACAAAATCAATTATTGATTCCGATACGTCGTTGCAGTATGTTGTTCAAAAGAATAAAATCTAATTCGACTTAATAACTTCGCGAAAATGTTCGGATAGTAATTATTTCCAAATTGCCGCAATCTTAAAAATGGTGACGTAAACCTGTATTCCTTTATACAGCCGCGTAGGTTAAGCTAGTCTCTCTCTCTCTCTCTCTCTCTCTCTCTCTCTCTCTCTCTCTCTCTCCATATATATATATATTAAAATAGCGTTAGAAACAAACTAATATAATAACTGTAAAAAATAAATTGACTTACATGAGTGATTTTCCACTGGAAAACTTGGGACTATAAGTTTTTTTTTGTTTTTTTTTTTTTTTTTAATATAGTTTTAATGGTTGAGAAACTTCCGAGACTATATATATATACTAGTTGACTCGTGTCCAAGCGTTACCTGCGAAAGTACATTAACTCGAGAAAGTCAATGCCTAACGTTGTACTATTGATGTATTTGCTGCTTATGATTACCCGGAGCAAACACAGACCTGACAATGTTAATTTTCTGTACTTTTGGGTCACTGTTTCCTATTATTAGTATTAGTATTTCCACAAATACCATGATTGTTAAGCAGCCGAAACAATTGTTCCTGTAGATACCTATCTCATTCATGTGACTTTGAAGCTCGACTTTACGTTTCGGTGAAGCAAGCTGCCAAACGCTCTTTTCTTGAGACTGCTCATTACTTTCTGCTTGAAATACCTAGTTGGGAAAAGCAGGTGATCCGGAATAAATGTTAGATATTTTGAAATAAAACGAGAATATTTTGGAGAAACACACATTAAGAAAGTGATGTAAGTGGTTAGTGTAACAGATTAGCATATGAAGCGTTCAGTTGCAAATCTATAATATCCAAAACGGCAGGGGAAAAGTCAACTTTACTTTATTATATAGATATATATGCATATATATATCTATATAGATATATGTATATATATACGTGTATGTGTGTGTGTGTGTTCACATATGCGTGTGTGTACGTGCGTGTGTTAGACAGAAATGGAGAGAACATACTTTTCCTCTTTTTTTTCTCTTTTAGCTCTTCGGTGTCAGAAGAGTGGTCGATTAGGCAATTACTTATATATCGACACAGTTAAGAGATCTGTCGCCCGAAGTAGCAATCATTTATATAAAATCTGCAGCTTTTCTCATAAGTCCACAGCAGCAGGAAGGAGTAGAAGTCACGTGGTATCATTTCGGTGTTTATTTTGTTAACCATCCTCCGATTGTTATTCACTGCATTGTTTATATTCGATGGAGATGTTTATATATATATATATATATATATATATATATATATATATATATATATATATATATATATATATATAACATGTCCATCGAATATAAACAATACAGTAAATAACAATCGGAAGATGGCCAACAAAATAAACACTGAAATGATACCACTTACAAAGCCCAAAAGCCACTCGAGGATAAAGGGTAGTAGGATTTTCAGTTGGATCATGAAACAATTCTATGAAAGGATTTAGAACTATGATTAATTCACAGGACGACATGACAGATATTTGTTGACATTGGACTTGAAAACGACCATATTATAGTCTCTAGAGAAACATTGCTGCAGTGTTCCACAAGTGAGAGGTTTTGGGAATGAAACTCTATTCATGGAAGTTCTGTTTGATTTTAGGTACATAAATGAACAAAGAGAGTTCGTTGCAGTGTTTAGTAGAGAGACGAGTTCTTGCTGAGGTTTTATGTGGGGACTAGAGCTCAGTCGAACAGCTACCATGGAAATATCAATAGAGTACGGAAAGACTAGCAACATCTTTTCTGTGATAAAGGGGCAGCATGGAAAATAAGAGAGCATCCACTAGATTGCGAAGTCGATTTTGCACTCTGTCAAGGCAAGAAAGGGTGCTCGGAGCAGCACCTCCCCATATGGGGCAGCAGTACTCCAACTTAAGCCGAACTTGACTCTTATACAGGTAGAGAATTGCATCACGAGTCAGGTATTTTCTGGGACTCATTTTCGCATGTCTTCACCATAATGGGTTATTTGAAAATAAATAAATAATTGCAATTAAGTGCGTTTATAAGTAAATATGTTTGTATAGATAAAAAATAAATAAACGGGATCCATGTAGCTCGAGTTTAATTGTTTCAATCGGGATAAAGTGAGTTTGCAAAGCCAGTTAAATGTAAAATTAAAAAGACAAAATCAAAAAATACTCTTATTCCAATCGCTGTCTCTCACTCACTCAGTCACTCACTCAGTCACTCGTTCACTCACTCACACACGTTATAGGTTAAATAGTATTATTACTTGTGATGATATTCCTTTTGTTTATAATGACTATTCCAATTTTGTTATTCTTTCCTTATTTTAATACCTTCGACTGTTAATAAACAGATAGATACAGAAGTGAGAGTGATGGATTGCGTATAAAAAAGAGTGGGGGTCAAACAACGGTGGTAGATAGACGCTTAATAAGAGATGGGTAAATTAATTGCGAATTATAACAAGTACAATGGAAGGAACATTTTAACATGTATTTTTGTAATGAAAATGTATAGGAAAAAGTCTTAGGTGGACAAACGTTGATTAATTCAGCTTTGGTATAAAAACAGATGGATTGCTATTTTCTGTACGTTTATATTGCGAGTAAAATGAATAGTGCAGCTGTTGCAGGTGTATTTATATGTAACATTGTGTGTGTGTGTATGTGTGTGTGGGGGGAGGGTGTGTGTGTGTGTGAGGATTGTTACTGTTCAATTAATGACATATTTTGCTGTCGGCGTCAACATTAGATGTTCATGCGAAGAAATAAAAACAATATTTTGTCTTATTTCCCATTAAAAAAAACTGATTGATTCCTCACGATTGGCGCAACACAATCTTTCGCATACTTGTGTTTAGCTATAATACAGCATTAAAACACTGATTTTCAAGGAAAAAATTGATGCAATTAAATAGTTTTCACTTTGATCCTCACAACTAAAGGTCCACTTTTATTAAGACTTGCATAAATAAAATGCCAATACGATTAAAAGACGTCTTATATGATATAGACTTTTAAAACTGTAAATCAGCATCTAAAGTATTTTTAGGTGAAGGCCGCAATTTATTGAACAGAAAGGAACAGTCACAGAGAAAACCAGAGAGAGAAATCAACAAATAGACAAATAGATAGTTTGCCTCGTTAAACCTAGCTACATTGTGAATAGACAAATAGATAGCTTGCCTCGTTAAACCTAGCTACATTGTGAATAGACAAATAGATAGCTTGCCTCGTTAAACCTAGCTACATTGTGAATAGACAAATAGATAGCTTGCCTCGTTAAACCTAGCTACATTTTGAACACTCATCGGGCACGGCACCGTTTGCGTGTCTGATTTGCTTGAAGAGTCAACAGGAAGAGACCGGATTCTCTTTTCCCCGAAAATCACGTGATTTCGTCGACTTCCGTTAATTAAAGTTTAAATTCTGATTTTTCATCCGTCAACCACTCGTCTATTCAACTAACAACTTTCGTTGTGTAAAACAAGCACAGCACACTGACAGATTCCAAATTTTCAACCATTTACCTCATTCAATAAACTTCAAGTCTATTACGTACGAAGTCGGGGAAGGTTGGGACCATACCACACAAATAAGTGGTGGTTGTACACGCCCAGAAGCAACGTTGTTCTTCTCACTACATGGAATTGCGGTTCTGCGCCTGAAACCTTTTTGTTTGACACACGCAAAATCAGAGACGACTAGAGAACAACGGTTCCTGATGTTGACCTATCCTTAATGTTCCCCAGATCCCTGTTCGCCGGGTAGCTCTGACACTACCACGTTGCAACGGCCCCTACCACGGTTTGGGAGGGTTTAACTTTGTGGTACTGCTGCTGCTAATGATGATATATCAATGGGGAAACTAATCCTACTTAAGATCAAGAAGCCTGCTATTTATATAACCAATGAGGTCAATTGTTGTTAAAACAATTTCGAGTTGAGGGTGCTCGTTGGAACATATTTGACAAAAGCGCTTATTTTTTATATACGGTTATAATAAAAAGTGTTGCACATAATTATATGCAAAGAAATTGTTTTGTGTAGAGCATCCTTAGATTGACAGTTTATCATGTAGGGGGAGGGGTCAATTGTTACTACTATTAATATCACTACTACCAGAACTAAGACTCAAAACAATTACTCGACGGAATTCCACCAAATTTAACATCGAGCATCCTTGATTTACCAGAAATGTTACTACTGCTACTACTAATAATAATGATAACAATACCACTTCTACTACTACCTCTAAGGCTAATAAACAATAAACTCTTATGGGTTCAAAACTACTTTTATAGAGAGGGACCAATAACTACTACTACCATTACTACTACTACTGCTAAGACTACAAATAAGCAAATTACTCGACATAATTGCGCTAAATTTGGCATACAGCATCCTTGAGTTGTCAGTGGTCTTATTGAGGTGGATCAGCTACAACTACTATTTAACTATTACTTGTTAACACTAAGAAACAACACACATTTATAGGGTTCAAAATAACAGAATTGTACGAAATTTAATATAGAACTTGAATTGACAGGTGTTAAATGAAGGTGGAAAAATTACTACTACTACTACTACTATTAATAATAATAATAATAATAATAATAATAATAATAATAATAATAATAATAATAATAATAATAATAATAATAATAATAATAATAATAATAATAATAATAATAATAATAATAATAATAATAATAATAATAATAATAATAATAATAATAATAATGAACTGACATGGGAATTGGTGACTAAAACTTTCAACTGAAAGTTTACTGAATATCATTTGAAAAAAAAAAAAAGAGCAGGGAAAAAAAAAAAAGAAGCTAAGTACTTAATTTATTTGTATTTCCTGAGTTAAATAATCTTTTCTTCCAGCCATTTCGATGCGTTTACCGAAAATCCCAAGTTTGTTAAGTGTTTTTCTTTTAGTGGGGGCGAAAAGAGATGGATAGTGAGAGGAAGGGGAGGCGGTGTAAGGGACAATAGTAGGCGCTGACCACTGATGAATATATATAAGAAGAAGGCAGGCCAATCTTAATGAAGGTACCGTTTGTGTGGCAGCCATATTTAACTGACATGGGAATTGGTGACTAAAACTTTCAACTGAAAGTTTACTGAATATCATTTGGAAAAAAAAAAAAAGAGCAGGGAAAAAAAAAAAAAAAGCTAAGTACTTAATTTATTTGTATTTCCTGAGTTAAATAATCTTTTCTTCCAGCCATTTCGATGCGTTTACCGAAAATCCCAAGTTTATTAAGTGTTTTTCTTTTAGTGGGGGCGAAAAGAGATGGATAGTGAGAGGAAGGGGAGGCGGTGTAAGGGACAATAGTAGGCGCTGACCACTGATGAATATATATAAGAAGAAGGCAGGCCAGTCTTAATGAAGGTACCGTTTGTGTGGCAGCCATATTTAACTGACATGGGAATTGGTGACTAAAACTTTCAACTGAAAGTTTACTGAATATCATTTGAAAAAAAAAAAAAAGAGCAGGGAAAAAAAAAAAAAGAAGCTAAGTACTTAATTTATTTGTATTTCCTGAGTTAAATAATCTTTTCTTCCAGCCATTTCGATGCGTTTACCGAAAATCCCAAGTTTGTTAAGTGTTTTTCTTTTAGTGGAGGCGAAAAGAGATGGATAGTGAGAGGAAGGGGAGGCGGTGTAAGGGACAATAGTAGGCGCTGACCACTGATGAATATATATAAGAAGAAGGCAGGCCAGTCTTAATGAAGGTACCGTTTGTGTGGCAGCCATATTTAACTGACATGGGAATTGGTGACTAAAACTTTCAACTGAAAGTTTACTGAATATCATTTGAAAAAAAAAAAAGAGCAGGGAAAAAAAAAAAGAAGCTAAGTACTTAATTTATTTGTATTTCCTGAGTTAAATAATCTTTTCTTCCAGCCATTTCGATGCGTTAACCGAAAATCCCAAGTTTTTTTTAATTTTTAATTTTTATTTTTTAATTTTTTTGTTTCTTTATTTATTTATGTATTTATTTATTTTTTTCTGTACGCCAATATTCTCCAAATCTGAATGTGTATTACAGGAATGCTCTCATCTCTGACTTAAATGTGTTTAAATGTTGATATATACTGTTTATTGATTCCTGACTGCAGAAATACTGGCTTAAAGTGTTTGTCTGTCTCTCTCTCTCTCTTAATTCTCTACCTACACTTACTAGTGAGAGGGAAACGTATCTTCAACTTTCTAATCCATTTTCGTATATAATGAACTTTACTATGTCCTTATATAACATATATATATATATATATTCATATATATATATATATAAATTTTTTTTTTTTTTTTTTTTTTTTGTGGTAGTGCACAATATCACTCATTAAAATGAATGTGACAATCACTATCCCTGTGACAGGACCACAGGCAAAATAAAACTTGGGCCTGGTGTGGCCACACACACCAAAAATATGAATAATGCACAATAATATAAATACAAGCCGTGGGACTCAGGAGAAAGACCTGAGTGTCATGATGGGCAGGTGCTCCCTCGTTAGCCAACATGGGGGACCCGGTCCGCATCCTGCGAATGTTGGCCCTTCTCATTTCAGAAACAAGACAACGGACAAGAACCAGGTAAGTAACCTCTCTGATTCCAGGTACGACAAGGACACAGACCAAAGACAGGAAAACCAGAGCGAAAACAACAAAATGAAACGATATAGAAAGAAATGGACCACGAAAGAGAACAGACTGGTGATGGAGTGCTATTATAAAAGCCGCTACCCTACAGAAAGAGGCTACCGAAAACGAATGAAACATCTCTGGGACATTGCTAGTGACTACCATACAACGGAACAAAGGATAGCAGATCAAGCAAGACAGATCCTCAAGCGAGGATGGTTCTCGGAGATGGAACTGACAGAAATCAGACAGAAGGCTAATTGCGAAACGGAGCAAGAAACACCACCAAAGGAGAGACCACAGATAGAGGACGAGCAAAACATACACACTGAAACTGAAGAGATTGAAGACTACGGAATCACAGAACCAGGGGAGATAGAAGACTGCAGAACCACAGAACCTGCTGAGATAGAACTCAACGAAAAAGAAGCAAGTGAAGTGGAGAACATTAGACGATACATGTTAGAAAACAAAACAAAACTCCCATCTCTCAGGAATGAAGTAGCGAAGAAGTTACAAGCAGAAACAGAAAGAGTAAACAGACTCCTCACACACATCCCAACAGAAACTATTACAGATCTAAACAACCTGATATATGCTGGGGCAAAATCGGTAAGTATGAAACTAAGAAACGAAGAGAATGGACAAAAGAGAGTACCGACAAAACCTGGATGGGAAATCAGACTGGAAACCCAGATCACCAAACTTCGGAAAGAAGCTAAAACCGTGAACAGAAGGAAGGAGGACATGAAACGATTAAGAAGCAAAAATCAGAAACGCAAGGAAAAACTAAATGAGAGACATGAAGAAATAAAACAAAGGATAGCAGCAATAGAAGGAAGACTGAGACGATACAGGTACAAATCAGAACAGAGCAAACAGAACAGGACCTTTGAAAACAATGAAAGCCAGTTCTACAAAAACGTAAATGGAGAAAAAACAACAACAGAGTTACCGAACCCAACAGAAACAAAACAATTCTGGAGCAAGATATGGGAAGAACCAAAAAAGCACAACAAGAATGCCCAATGGCTGAAAAACATGAGAGATGAACTGCAGGAAATCGAAGAAGGAACCGAAACAGAAATCAACAAAGAAACGATCAAGAAAACCCTAAAAAAAATGGCAAACTGGAGAGCACCAGGCCACGATGGAATACATGCATACTGGTTTAAAAAATTCACGACCCTGCATGAAAGAATAGCGCAGAAACTGAGCGGATGTATCCGCAAAACAGACGTACCAGAATGGATGACGGAAGGAAGAACAACACTAATACAAAAAGACCCCAAAAAGGGAACGACCCCCAGCAACTACAGACCGATAACATGTCTACCAATAATGTGGAAAATTCTCACAGCACAACTGAGAGAACAAATCTACCAATCCCTGGACAATCGTGGACTGCTCCCCGAGGAACAAAAAGGATGCCGGAAAGGACAAAGAGGGGCACATGATCTACTATACATTGATCAAAAGACCCTGAAAGAGGTGAAGAGCAGACAAAAGAACATAACCATGGCATGGATTGACTACAAGAAAGCCTACGACAGAATCCCCCAAACATGGATAATTGAATGCTTAAAGATATACAAGATACCAGACAGGATTATTAATCTCATCCAGAAAGCGATGGAAACATGGAGACTAAAACTGACAGCCGGAGGACAATACCTGTCTGAGATAAAAATACAGAGAGGCATTTTTCAAGGAGACTCTCTATCACCACTACTGTTTATAATAGCCATGATGCCACTCAACTACATACTCAGAAAGTGTGATGCCGGATACAGGTTTACGGATACAGAACAAAGAATAAACCACCTGATGTACATGGATGACCTTAAACTGTTTGCAAAAAACAAAAAAGAACTGGAAAAGCTGATAAACACAACCAGGATATTCAGCCAGGATATCCAAATGGAGTTTGGAATAGAAAAATGTGCACTGCTAGAGATCAAAAAAGGAAAACTGGAAAAGACAGAAGGTATAGAACTCCCCAACCAAGAGGAGATGAAGGCGTTAGGAGAACAAGATAGTTACAAATACCTGGGAGTTCTGGAAGCAGACACAATCAAATATACAGAAATGAAAGAGAAGATTGGAAAAGAATATCTACGAAGAACAAGGAAACTCTTAGAAACTAAACTATATAGCAGAAATCTAGTAAAAGGGATAAACACATGGGCTGTATCACTTATAAGATACTCTGGACCATTCATAAGCTGGACCAAAGAAGAACTCAGGCACCTTGACCAAAGAACTAGAAAACTAATGACTATGCACAATGCACTGCACCCAAAAGACGACACGGACAGACTCTACGTGAAAAGAAATGAAGGAGGTAGAGGACTGGTAAGTATAGAAGACTGTGTGGAAGACACCAAAAAAGAGCTGGAGAAATATGTAACCCAGAACACGGAAAGACTGATCACCACAGCAAGAGACACCAGCCCAACAAACAACCCCGGAAGCACTGAACCCAGAAACAAAAAGACAAGAAAGGAAAAGTGGGAAGAAAAACAACTACATGGACGCTTTATAAGACTGACAAGCGATGAAGCCAATGAAAACAGCTGGGCATGGCTAAGAAAAGGAAACCTGAACAGAGAAACGGAATCTCTGCTGACGGCCGCACAGAACAATGCGATTAGGACAAACTTTATTAAAGCAAAGATAGATAAAACCCAGGAAAACAGCAAATGCAGATTGTGTGGACAAAGAGACGAAACGATAAATCATATAATAAGTGAATGCAGCAAGCTAGCACAAAGGGAATACAAGAACAGACATGACAGCATGGAGAAAGAAGTACACCGGGAAATGTGCAAACAACTGAATTTCGAATATGCAAGAAAACGGTACAAACACAAACCAGAAACTGTACTAGAAAACGAAAAACACAAAATCATATGGGATATGAATGTACAAACAGACAAACCCATAACAGCAAGGAGACCGGATATGATAATAATCAACAAGAAAGAAAAATCCTGCAAAATCGTGGACTTTGCCGTTCCAGCAGACCACAGAGTGAAGATCAAAGAGACGGAAAAGAGAAGCAAATATACTGAACTTGCCAGAGAATTGAAAGGAATATGGAACATGAAGAAAGTCAGTATAACACCAATAATCATAGGAGCACTAGGAACAGTCCCCAAAAACATGGAGAAAAGACTAGGAGAAATAGGAATCAAAGGGATAACTGAGACAATACAAAGGACAGTAATGATCAAAACAGCTACAATCCTGAGAAATGTCCTCGAATGCGGAAACCAACCCACATAAGCAACGAATGGAGAACAAACACATGGAAGGACAAAACAACAGAACCGGGGAAAATACAACCGAACGAGAGAGGCGCAAGCATAGGCTGACGCCACGAAAATTATGGACAGAGGGTCGAGGAGGGAAAGCGCAAAACCAGACCTCCACTGGAAGAGCGCGGACAGCTCTGGGACCTTGGGAAGGCTTGTTGCCACTCGGGCCCCAGAGGAGACCAATGGCCATTATCAGCGGGAAATCGTTGGTAGGTGGCTGTTGCGATTACCGCAAGGTCATCAGCGGTGATGAACGAAAAGAGGTGGAGCATACTGGAGGCCTGAGGAGACTTGTTGTCACTCGGACTCCAGGGAATACCACAGGTTGTCGGCAGTGGGTGACCACTGACGATGACCAGTGTGATAACTCCTAGTGAGTAAATAATAATAATAATAATAATAATAATAATAATAATAATAATAATAATAATAATAATAATAATAATGCCATTACTACTACTTTTTTTAATAGTTGGAACATAGTAGACAGAAAAGTGAGTGTAATTATTTATGTCTGATTTAATATTAAAGGGGGGGAAGAAGGCTGAACACCTTTTTTCGTTTGGAAATAAATGTACCCATGGATAAAAAAAATTACTAGACAGATCTTTATGAAATTTGGAACATAAATGGTAGACATAAACTGGCGTGTAATGAGCTATGCTTGGTTTATTTTGGGAGTAAGCAATGGGAGTAGAATTCACCTTTTGAAAATAAATGTACTAATAAAAGTTATTCTTTAGTCTTTACTATACTGTTGCATATGCTGTTATCCTTACTAACCAGGTCAACATCTGATAATTCTGTTAGTTTATATAAATATGTGGGGGGGGGCGTTTGGTAAGATATGTGAATCACCAGGAATCACAATATCGATACTTTTGCACCTGACAGTTTGCTTATCAAGTTCAATGATAGCAGACTGACTCTGCTCATTGATGCTATCAGTTATGATCGCACAACGTCATAGCTTTTTTTCTAATACCGACTCAGTTTTTTTGACATTACAGTGCATGTCTATTTCAAAATTGTACTTACTTTCTCCAGGAATCTAAAAAATGTCGTTCGGATTGTAATGCTTTAAAACGTCCGTCAAGAAAGACATTATCAGATGGATGACGTGAAGGACTTTCCGGCCACGATATTTCTGGATGATTAAAGAACAAAAAATATAAACAATCTGCCTTTGTTTTCCT
>OY744517.1:142322846-142412846 GCA_963556195.1 Sepiola atlantica
GCACACACATATTTATATTTTGACATTTGCTCTATAAATAATATGACTTTATTCGGAATGACAACACAAGAAAATGGAATACATAATTAGTTACAATGTTTATCTGACCCCTAATGATAAAAAAATTAAGCCCTTAGCAACAATGCGATATATTCTACAAGACGATCGCCAAAGGTGACTTATAATTTTGTGCCAAATGAAATCAATCGATAAATATTAAATTATCGTCACTTTTGCAACAAGTGATTTCTATTTTGAGTTGAATGTTTTAGTCATTTAATTCGGGCTTTTTCGACCTTTCGTTAAACGCGGTATCAAGCCTGTCGGATCTCTGGAGACGCATCACTTTATATAATGTCAATGGGTTATTGTTAGAACAAACTATGACCTCTGCGGAAAATGGCGATGGAGCATTTTTATATTTTTTGTGTATTGATAATACATCATCGTTTAAACATTAGACAACATCGACTTCAAATAGATTTCCTAAGTATATCAGAACGGACTAACGCTAGTCGCAATTTTGCTGAGTAAAAATAGAAATTAATTTTAGAGTGTATTTATAGCAGGCGAATAAATATCGTTCCTTGAAATAGGTCAAAGATTGACGCAATCATATGTATCTCACTACGATAACGGCTCTAATCAACGAGTCTATCAATGATGACTAATAGCCATTACACATTTTAACCATGTTATTTCATCAGAAGATTTGTATAACTATCGAGCAATTTCTATTTGGGTAAGTGTGTTGTATATTGGTAGACGTGTGGAGAGTAGGTCATATGCGGTTGTGCCGTCAGGAAGTGGATGATCGAACGGTCTTTTTCGCTAGCTCAAATTCAGCGAAATCTGTAAGGAACACACATGACGTCTGAGGAGGAAGAAGAGGAGGAGGAGGGGGTGGAAGAGGAGGAGAAGGGATATTTTGGGAACATACTAATGGCGATTTTGTACAAAGATGTATTTCCTTACGGTGGTTTAATAAAAGCTAGAATGCTGAGGAGGAGGAGGAGGAGGAGGAGGAGGAGGAGGAGGAGAAGGAGAAGGAGAAGGAGAAGGAGAAGGGGGAAGCGACGCTTTGGTGCATACTAATACTTCTTGTGTTGTATTTTTCAACGACGCTGGTTCGTGCCACGCGATGTCAATTAAAGATTTTGTAGAAGTGACGTCGAGCGAAACGTGAGATGCCGGACGAGTCTCTTTCAACTGCTACAATTCAGCGAAAGAGGACGTTTAAGGTACATCTCCCAACCTGTAGAAAGGAGAAGTTTCGGCACATACTAATAGCGATTTGGTACCACTATTTATGAAGACGCCTTCCCTGTATAATTTTTAATAAAGAACTGAACTGTGAATTCTTGTTGTGTGTTATTTTAAAACGACACTGTTGTGTGTCAGGCGGTGTCAATTAAAGATGGTTGTAACGCACGCGATGCACAGTTGCCGATAACAACAACAAAAGCAGAGACGATGCAACAGTTTTAGCAGCTTTTCAGTTTTAGCACGGCTAACACTAACATGTACCCTCAATGCCATTTTTAATAACTCTTATTCACTTCAAACCAGACACATTGCATCTGGGATGTTAAGGGACTATTGTGAATTAGGGGCTATGCCTAAATGGACACTCTAAGTAGGGATTTGAGCAGCGAGATGTCTGTTTGCATTACGTTTAAATTTCTGCATGTTAGTACAGTCAGGGAAGCAGGAAACAGGGAGTGAATTCCAAAATCTAGCAGTTCAAAGGAAGAAACTATTAGAGTAAAAAGCTTTCCGGCATCTGGGGACCTCTACAGTAGGGTGGTTGAATTTTGCTGTTTGTCGAGTTAATCGGGGGTATTACGCCGAGGAGGGGGGGGGTCACAAGTGCTACGAGTTTGTTGGAGCACATTCCATTAAAATACTTGTAAAACAAGCACAGGGATGCAACATTACAGCAATGGAACAGAGGTTGGAGCTTAGTTGACAGTGCGGGACTTATTAGATTTGAGACTCTATTGAAAGGGACTTAAATTACGTCACGTGTCTGACAGAATTAGTACCATACATTTATTCTAGCAAATATACAAAATCCGAACCTTTCATAAGTGCGTCAATATTTACGAAAACTGTTTAATATTTTTGATATGTACAAAGACTTAACATTAATGATCTCCATCGTTTTAAGATACAATTGCGTTGTATATTGAGAGACGTGTGATGGAAGGGGGAGTTGGTCGCGTGTGGCAATGACGTCACGAGCGAGAAATAGGGGTATATTTTTCCAGCTAGAATTCAGCGAGATCGGGCGTCTCAAATACTAAGTATCACACACGACCTCGGAAGAGGATAGGTACATACTAATGGCGTGTAGGTACAACGGTTCATGTAGATATCTTCCCTGGTCAGTGTTAAATAAAGACCCGAACTGTGATTTCTTATTGCGTGATAATTTACAAAGACGCTGATCTATACCACATGGTGTCAATTAAAAATGACTGAAACGAACGTGTAGTGCGGTGGCGAACAACAACAAAAGAAGATGCAACAGTTTACCATTTTAATCTGTGACAATTTGAACTATTAATGTTTAAAAAAGCCTGTGACAATACATTTTTGTCACAAATGTCTTTTAACGAAGTTTTCTTCTGTCTAGAAAGTATGTCGTCTAGAAAGTATGTTAATAGTGTGACATTTGTCAAACGATTTAAAATTAATAAACCTACACACATACTAGTAGCGCCATGGTTCACGAAGACATCTTCCCTGGTCAGGGTTTTATAAACAACTGAACTGTGATTTTTTGTTGTGATATTTTACAACGTCTCTGCTCTGTGACACACGAAATCAATTAAAAATTTCCTCTTTCTTGATGTAAGGCGGGGAACATATCGGATGTATCTCTTAAAGGCATGTACGATTGAATATGTTTTTCTTACTAAGTCGACATTTGTTAAATGATTAACAATGAATGAACCAATACGTTTATTGATATCTTATCTTATTTCTTTTTCAGGTGGACTTTTTGGCAGTGAACACATCGTCTTTCTGGTCATAGGCTGCATGGTGCTATTCTTCATGGTCTGTCTACCCATTGATTTTTATAAATACCACAAGCGGCGTAAAGACAAGAAAGATAGGCAAGGCGCCTGCACCGCCTATTCACGGACAGGACCCGGACCATTCCTTGTCACTAGTCAAGAAACGCGCGATGAGAACCAAACAGCTGACCACCGACAACGTACCCGACACCCGTTCTTCAAATTCATTGGTTTGATTACTCTGCTTAAGAAGAAACCGGCCACCAATTCGGGTGCTACCGTTTCTGATGGAGCTACTGCTTCGGCTTGCAGTGGGGAACCGGTCGATGTGACGGCGGATGATAGCGTTACACCATCGACCTCCACTCGCTCGATGAGTATGTCTACTATGCCTCGCAACAACAGTGTAGGACCTTCGTGTGACTCCGTCAGTCCGGCGGAATTACCCGAACACACGGCTGCTACGACGGTCATGATACAATATGAAGTAATAAAAAAATTAAAAGGAAATGCGAAACTTACCGGACAAGTAAATTCCGGTATGACAGATTAATCATATATATATATATATATATTATAAAAATATGCTTATGGCAAGTGAGCTCCACAGAAATGTTTATATTTTATTTCCTTGAAAGAATTCGTTAGGATAAATGCAAAATTTCAAGTACTATCATCCTTTTTATAAGTAAATATTTTTTTATATTTGATTCTTACTGCTTAGAGTAAATAGTTATTATTTTGTTGGATTTTATTGTGTATATAAAACATCCATCTTTTCCCACACCTATCGGTCACTAAGATTTAATTGATATACATTCATACTTAAGCTGCTGGGTTTTATTGCCTATATAAAAGGCTTACACAATCTCTCACTCCTATCGACCACTAAAGTATAACTTATTGTCTCTCATACGTTGGTTTCTCATTCAAAATTAGGTTAGTCAGATATGTTTAGATTCATTTTTGCTCCAAACATTTTTGAAGCAGTAAAAACTAATGATTTTATATCATCAGTTAAATTTAAGTAGCCTATGAGAGTCGGGGAATATGGGTGTGAATGTTTTAAATAGACAATAATAACTTATAAATTTAAGCAATGGGGGTCGAATATAAAAATATTTGCTCATAACAGCGATGGTAAAATTTCAAATTTCGCTGTTAACCTGGTGAATTCCTTAGATGGAATTAAACACAAAGGTTTCTGCGTGGCTCACTTGCCATAAGTATAATTTATAGATCTACAAAGCTCTACTCATGCACTGAGCACTGTTGATGTAAATACTGAAACAAAGAATCTATGCGTAATATATTATCTTATCATATAAGTGTGTATATATATGAAACAGTAATATATAAATATATATATATATAGTTCAAGAATGTAGCTATACTTATATTTTTGTCTATAAAAATGACTTGTAAAATAATAATTTACTAGAATTTTCTCAAAAAGGGAAAACTGTCCTTCGGAAAACAAGTGTTTAGTTGATCCAGCAAACACTACTATAAAACTCCACAATACATGAAAAAGTGTAATGATTATTACATTCGATATCTATAAATTGTATTTGTTTAAGTTTAAAATTTCACAAGTAAATTGATCAACTTGTGCTGGATTTCAAGGTCTACATTTTACATTAAATTTTGTCGGAAAAATGAATCCAATATAAGTGAACAACATTTTTCAGAAAAAGAAATAAAACAAACTTTTTTATTTTATTGAAAATATATCCGGATTTTAAAATCAACCTATAAACGAAAAGAATTTCAATCGAAATATGCATATATAATATTTTATTATGCTCGGCAATTGATACCTGCGGTTTCATGAAAATGCTAGAAATTCCGCCCGTTGCGTTCAAATATACAGAGTGTATCCGTTCTTCAGTCGAATATCTGAAAAGTGGTTATTTAACGGGAAATATTTCTAGTATTTCCGTTAAACCGAAGGTAGCAATGAATGATCGAATTAATCTATCATACTATTTGTAATAAAAGTATTATGCTCTTACAGACTAATTGGGCACTCTGGTCATTTCTCCTCTACAAAATAGGATTATACTATCTCATATATATATATATATATATATATATATATATATATATATATATATATATATAACAGGATTATAAATTCTAATGAGCACTTCTTTTTTAAATGAAACATGCCGTCTAAGAAAGATTAGAAACACATGTTCCCTATTGAAACAGTTGTTTTTTGCATCTTAACTCGATGTGAGTGTTTGTTTCTTCTGTCTTTTTGCTTTTGCATTTTTCCGGACTCGATTCTTGGACTGCTTAAGAGTTACATGTATTCAATATATATATATATATATATATATATATATATATATATGTATATATATATATATATATATATATATATATATATATATATATATATATATATATATATCCTCCATTGTTTGTATATGTACGAAACGAACCGTAAAGTTATATGAATATTTTGGAGTTTGAAAAATAAATAAAGAAACGGCCATTGGAAGTAAGCATCCTAGCATCGAGCATTTACTTTGAAAGTTTTGACTATCCATTAAAAATATATGCACAAATATAGATGTTATATACGCATACATGTATATATATATAAATATATATATATATATATATATATATATATATGTGTGTGTGTGTGTGTGTGTATGTGTGTGTGTGTGTTTATATATATATAGACAGAGGGAGGACAAATATTATAACCCTGTTTGTAGAGGAGAAATATATATACAGATAATTAATATTTTCATCTGAAATATATCTGTCTGCAGACACATATTTTGTCGTCTCTACGATTCATCAGTGTAGCTAGGCGTAGCGAGATTTAAAACCCGGACCTGGGTGTTGGGCGTCCGGTACACTATCGACTTTTTTATCCTATCTCATATATATCGAGGAGGAATTATATCGTATCGTATTTAAATGTGATTATTTACTTATTTACTTATTTCCTGTTTTACCATACTGATAACTGAAAGTACTCAATTGTCTTTACGAAACGATATTGCTTTAATGCCAAGTGGTAACAATCATTTTATCCACCAAGGTGCTCCAATTATACAGGAGTGTGTATATATATATATACATATATATATATATATATATATATATATATATATATATATATATATATATATATATATATATATATATATATATATATATATATATATGCATTTGTCTAGGAATATGTGACCATTCAATGATTCCTTGCCGTCAGGGATTATATATAATATGCTGAGGCATGTGATTCATTTAAAGAAAAATAATCCGTCAAAAATATGTTTATTTCTTGCTTAAAAAGGAAACACGTATTTTACTTTCCTGTTAACTTTGTTTCTTTTTCTTTTAGTGATTAGATGGTCTTTTGTCATCTGAAAAAAAGAGAAAATTGTTTAAAGTTTTAACCCATAATCAAAAGAAAAACAATTCTTACAAAAGTGAAATTGAATCTATATCAAATTTATAAACTGAACGCCGATCTCTTCTTCATGAGATAATTTTGAGACGCGTCTTTTTTTTTTATTTTTGGCTCAAACATTTTCTTTTCACTATTTCTTTACAAAAGAAAAATCAGAAAGTTTTAAAATGTTTCATTTTCTTATTCCTCGTGATTATTAAAAATTGATCAGACAATCGATCGATTTATCATTCATTCAATTTATTTATAATTCGATTATTTTTCTCTTCAAAGTGTTTAGAGACGTCACATCAACGTCATTTAAACATGAATCCGCCCTCTGTTAGGGCTAACGTTCGTGTAAAAGGTAAAATAAATTTAGCGGAATACATTATGATAGTAATTAGGAAAGCTTTTTCTGGGGTATCTTATGAATATATGTATATATATAGGTACCCATGTATCTATATAGTTATCTCTCATTTTTTTGTTTCTCTCTCTGACTCTATTATCTTTTTTTCTATATATATATTTCTCTTTCTTTTTCTCTTTCTCTCTTTCTTCCTCTCTCTCTCCCTCTCTCTCTCTCTCTCTCTCTCTATATATATATATATATATATATATATATAGGAGAGTAGAAAGTGGGCATTAAGCTTACTTTCGTCAGTTCTGTAACTCTCGCTTCCTTGTCCTTTAGTCCTCGCAGTCCATGAGCGATGTTTCTGCTGTTTTCTGGGTCAGAATCTATCTATATAAGACTCATCGTTGGCTTGTTTTTTAATAGAGCAAAACTTCAATCTGTAAAGGTCACATGAATAAGTTCAAATTATCACCATTTTACATGCAAACCGTAAAGTTTTCTATATTCAAATAGCAGATATTAAACTTATTTACTTGAAATTTTAACTTTTTACGTTTCTAGGTGTTAAATGGATCAGCAATTAGCGGTTGAATGATGACATGTCGAGGAGGGGGAAGGCAGGAATATATCTTTTACTATGACATGTAATGAGGGGGGAATACAATTCTGTCTAGCTAAATGTATCTTAGTTTAATAAAATCGCACATGGAAACACTCATATCATTTATCTGTCATATATGCATCCACATAATATTTACGCACACACATTCGCAATTCATACGTCCGAAAGATTAGAGGTTTTTACATTGTGTAAGGTAAAATATGAATTATTATTTTAGAATAACATTTTTAATCGGCTTAGCTAACGATCGTGGTTGGGCATTAGTTTGCTCATCCGTGGGGATCTGGAATAATTGGTATTGCTGTCTTAGTTGGGCATTAGATTGCTTACCCCTGGGGTCTGGAAAATTTGGTCGTGCTGTCGCGGTTGGGCATTAGATTACTTACCTCTGGGGTCTGGAACGAATTGGTGATGCTATCGCTGTTAGGCAATAGATTGTTTACGCCTGAGGGTCTGCTCTAAGGATTTTTCTCTAAGCATTTTTCTCTCATGACGACTGACACGACCAGTTTTTTTTTACTGATTTTTTCCTATGAGAACACAATTTAAAAAGCTCTCCCCTTATGTTGATACAGTTTTGTTTTCGTCGTTAATGGCCTGTAAGATACAAAGTGATTCTGGTGCGCAGAGACTACAGTTGTTCGAGATCGGCTAATTTTTACGTAATGTTTCTTGTTTTCGTTTGTGCTGAATGTTTGTTTTTATTATGGACAAATGTGAAAAGCTGAGGTTTTAAAATATTTGTTCACGAATGCATATCTCGATAATAAGGCAAAATCACGTTGACATACTGGTAGTCGGTAGGTTACCGAAGTTAAGCACACTGAACCTGGTCAGTACCAGATAGGTAACCATTTCGATATACCAAGCGCTTTATATAGAAAATAGTAGATAATTCCCTGATAAAACTGAGAAAAAACTAACGACGTCAAAATATATGGTTCTGTACAGTTCTATCAAGTCCATCCTCCCCAGCATTACCTTCTCTCTTTGATGGGGAGTTAAAGTATCGCTAATCAGCTGAGGCGCCCATACCAGGAAATGTCCAAGAGGCTGCTCAGACCAGAACGCACCTACTCTTGTGCACAGACTTTTCAATCCCAACCTTACGGTCTTGTATCACATCTTCCCGCGGTGGAAGGGAGATAAATACTAGATAATCTCCCCTAACCAGGATATACATGTGATTGGGAACCGCTTGTGAATTAAATATTCCCTAGAAACTTTCTTTTAATTTGATGGGAGATAAAAATTTACTGAGGAAACCTTTCCTTTTAAAAACATCTTGAATTTATTATCAAGAAAAAATGTGGTTTGGAATGGACATAAACAATTGTATAAATAAAGATGTTTTTTAAAACAAATTCGGAACATTTATTAAATTATATATATATATATATATATATATATATATATATATATATATATATATAGCACATATATATATGTATATATATAGCACACATATATATATATATATGCGTGTATACAGAGACACATAGATAAAGAACTGAAATTACGCATCTCATCAAGTATTCAGTCCTTTCTCCCTTCCACATGTAACACTTTTTTTTTTAGTTTTCTTTACTCGAAATGAAGCATATTGCCACTGAGACGTAAGGGGATACTGCGATTAACGGCCAGATTTAAAGGGAGCTTCTTTAGTGGGTTGTGCATTTAAATGTCTGCATTTGCTACAGTCGAGGAAACAGAGAGCAAGGAGGAAATTCCAAGGCCAACTTCCGAGGAATAAAGCTATTAGAGTATAAATTTTTCTGCGATATGGGGACCTCCTCAGTGAAGGGGGAGATGTTGCTGCTTGTCGGGTTGATCTGGGGTATTTACGTTGAGGAGATACAAGTGCAGTAAGTTACTCGGGGCGCGTTCCGTGGAAGTACTTGTAAAACAAGCACAAGTATTCAACATTGCGGCCATGGTAGACATTAGGTTAAAAACTCTTTTTTTCACCCTGTCCAAGAGGGAGAGACTAGTGGTTAGTGCACTAGTCCAGATGTAGCGACAACACTCCATGCATAGGCGAATGGTGGCTTTATAAAGATATAGATACCGGCAGGTGTGAGAAGTTTTCTAGCTCGGTAGGATAAGCCTACCTACTTTGCAACGGATTTGGCAGTATCTTCTATGTATTCATTCCAATTCATGTTGCATGTGAATGCTTAGCCAATGAGTTTGAATGTAGGATTCTTGGGAAAGGTTCTATTGGCCACGGTAATTGATGATTAGAAAGGTTTCTTATAATTGTTAAAAGGAAAGCGCTTTGTCTGGGTAGCATTGAATGAGACTATCCGTTTATGCCCACATTCTACTACAGGCGGGAGGTCATTTTCTAAGGATTTAATCATTACTTTCAATATGTGTGCGTTCGTCTTGCCCACATGTCGAGAATAGAACATAGTGTAATCAGCAAATATACCCATCTCGGACGTGATTGCTTGTGACTATTAACTGGACACACACTAAACCGACGGAAATTCGACTTTTGTATAATACATAAGAATCGTCATTATGTCTCTTATCGTAGCGTAATGGTTAACGATTTGAAATTAACGACAATTGTTCGTGATCAATGCTAATTAAGAAACTCGTGTACACCACAAAACCCAGGTCATATTTTTGGATTAAATTTTTGGAATGAATTTAAAATATATCAGATGTGTTACATATTCACAGCGAGAGGTCATTTTTAAGAAAAAGAATAGGAAGACTGACACAAAAGCAGAGATAGAAGGGGAGAAAGACAGAGATATAGAGATAGCTAGATCGATAGATAGATAAAGAGAAAGAGAGAGAGAAATCAGAAAGATATTGAAGTAAGAGATGCCCTCTCAATTTGACAATCGTGTTTTTCTTGTCTGCATGCCTGTGTGTATGTGTAAGTACGTATGTGTGGACTCGTTTCTTTCTCGACATCTTTTGTTATCTATTCTGACCAATGAATGGCATGTAATTATAGCGAGAGGCATGCTGGGAAGGTAAAATGGCGGAATGCTAGGAATCGACTTGTTTTGCTTATCTAATATCAACCTCGGTGTTGCGAATGTCAGACTTATTTGAAAGCTTCTTACGTCAACAAAATCAACGCCTTTAGAAAATGTACGCAGTCTCCATGACAAATATGTGTGTTAGCAAAAGAAAATAGCGAAAGAGAAATAAATGGGAGAAAAATACATAGATATACTAATCTAGTATGTGTCTCATGTTAGCAGAAAAAACATCAACGTGCTCGATCGTAAGTCATACAAAAGCTCATCTTTATTATTTTGTTTAAATAATATATATATATATACATATATATATATATATATATATATATATATATATATATATATATATATATATATATACGTATACAGTTTATTTATTGTTTTAGCGATATAGACCAGGTTTTACTTACCTACGGGAAAGATTAAAGAATGTTATGAGTTAGTTGAGTTACCCCTCTTACACTATAAGAAGGTTTATATATATATATATATATACATATATATATATATATATATATAATATATATATATATATATATATATATATATATATATAAGCAATGAAAATCTCTCTCTATTTCTTATTTTTCTTTCTCCTTTCCCTCTCGCTCTCTCTCTCTTTCTTTCTTTCTATCTATCGATCTATCTGATCTTGTTTAGCCTTGTTTTTCTTCGAAATGTTTGTATTTCGATTTAATAATGAGAAATCGTTTAGCTTATGAAGTTGAACATTTACCCTGATTCTGGTTAACATTATTATGTTTAGTAGCAACAGAAGTACTAAAAAAGTTCCTCAGTCCGTACTTTTTAAAATATTGCCGAAATCTAAGAAAGCTAAAGCAGATTTTGTGAAAGTAATATAGTTGCAATGTATGTATATGAAAGTATGAGAGAGGAAATAAGCATTCGACAGTTTAAAGGCATCACAAGCATTATTGAATGTCGCTCGTTCATAGAGGAATTACTTTGTTGTATGCTTATGTGTCAAAACTGTTAAAATGTTTTTGTTATGCTATTTCGTCTATGAATGACGGACGGGCAATTGATATCCGAACTATAGGCGTTGAAAGTAATGTTTGAAATGCGACCGCCCAAAAATTAAAGTATTTTTTCAAGTTATAAACAGAATAAATATTTTAAAACATGATGTTAATCCAAGTCATTATTTAAGTGTGTACGTTTTTACTATTTATTGTAGAGAATAGTCAGGAATATGTGATTAAGCAAACTTACGTATAATAAGTGTTAGAATTTAATCATAAAAAACGTAATTATTATCTAAATGAAGTAAAATGATAGAAAGTGATTGTTGATGCCATTTTAAAATTGCAAACGGAACGATTTCATTGGATGAGAATATCGGTTAAATTATCCACGGAAATATAACGGGCAATCTCTGTAACATTGTATTTCTGAAAGAATTATCTGGTCGGATAGAATATTGTCGAGATTTTAACTTTTTTTTTCGAAAAAAAGGAGGGTCTAAGTTAGAAGAAACAGACGGCTCGGAGCCCCGGCAGTGTTTAGCGAAAATACTTCCTCGGTTTTGCAACGTCGTCACCTATCAAAGGTATGCTAACGATGAAACGTGTCGTTAAGTCGTCGCTATCTGACTGGGAAAATCGTATGAATAGACGCCGCCACTGGCAATATGGGTTGGGGCGTCCTAATCTATCTCCCAACATAGTGGGTTAGTAATTTGCATTTGTTTTAGTAATGATTACTGGTTTTTTTCTGACGACGGACACGTGCTGGTTTCACTAAACAGTAAAATTTGAACTGAAAGAAAAGGGGATGGGGGTGGTCGTTTTTATAACCTAAACCGACCCAACTATATACGGGCACAAGGCTGCTACGCTTAATAATAATATCCAAGGCCTCCGATCGATAACTACTTCGTGCTAAGACAATCCCTGATAGACGCGTGTACGTTAAATATCATATATAGATAATAAAAAAAGAAAAATTATTTTTACAATTCAAACATAAAATTCGGATACATGGAAGCACAAGAGCATCATCAGAGGACAGTTGTAATAAGCGTTTTTCATGATTAAAAACGAACGTAACTATAAAGAACAAAGAAAATGTACTTGGTGTTCAGTTATTTATTAAAATTACATATTCATTTTTCTTTAAAAAAGGAGAGATACATGAATACCTATAATGTATCTAACTATATGTGTTATACAAATATACATATAGATAGATAGATAGATAGATAGATGCGTAGTTTTTATATTCGATCAATAGTGTGTTATATAGTGTGAAAGTTTTGTTTTTTTATATTTCGATGTCCATCACCTCGTTTTCAAAATAAATCCATATCAGATCTGTAGGTGTGTTCGCCGGAAGTAGGCTCATGTGTCCGCAACGGTGAAGGTATATCCTCACAGATGAAACCATAAAACTATTTATATTCTAATAAAGTTTATTAATAACATCATTTTATGCTAACGCTTAAGAAAATATACAGAAAATAATAAGAAAACTTAATTGTTTCTCCATTGGAATTAATTCTTTAAATTTTTACTCACAACAAGTGTAAGCTATCTTTCATAATGTAAAATCTTGTTTAAAGAATTGAAAAGTGAAAATCTTAAATAATTTTGATAATTTTTTTAATTATTTACACTTTTGAAAAGAACTATTTTATTTGTTTGTACTCGCGATCCGCACGAATTGAATACATTAATTCTATTCACTTGTTATCTAAATATTTCAAAAGGTTCTTCTGTAATTATAAGGCATCAACCATTAAACTCCTTATAACGATAAGATACTCCTTAGAATGAGATATGATCATCTCGAACGCCAGATTTTGAAGCGAATCGGATAAAAGAAATAATCACCAACGAAAGAATTAAAAAAATGGAAAATTAAACGATGATTAAAAATAAAATGTCTTGATCGCTAAAAAACGATGTTTTTATGGCTAAATAACATTCAACTTTCTGATGTTTTCTTTTATAATATTTTCAATTTTTTAAGTCATTTATCCGGACTCATTCCCGACCATCACTAAAATGATCATTTTATTCATATGATCGACTGTTCGTGTTAGACGCCATAATACCTTCGTTGTCTTTGCTTTGTTTTTGTTTTGTGTCTGAGTGTAGGAGGATTGCATATACCTTGATTGACGTGGTTCCCTTGATTATAGTGGGCAGATAGTGGGTTCATCGATCGCTGTAGTATGTTGCCGGGTCACTCGATCGCTGTGACCATTTGTTGAGTCACTCGCTCACTATGGCCTTTCGGTGAACCACTCAATCGATGTGAGGTTTTGATGGGCTACTAAATAACTGTGGTCACTTAATCGCTATGGCTTGTTAGCGGGTAACTCCACTGCTGTGAGAGTTGAGTGCTATTCGATCATTTTGGTATATTGTTCGGTCTTTTGATCCATGGCTCACTCGATTGCCACGGTCTGTTTTCAAGCCACTCGATCACTTTGACATGTTGGCGGGTCTATCGATCGACGTAACCTATTTGTAGAGCCTCGTTCCTTTTGCCTGTTGATAGGTCCTTCGATTAATGTGACCTGTTAGCGGGTTTTTTGATCGCTGTAAACTTTTGACAAGTTTCTTAACGCTGTAACTTGCTAAATGATCCTTTGATTGATGTGACCTATTGAAGGGTCATTTGATCGCTGTGGACTTTAGACAAGTTTCTTGATCGCCGTGTCTTGTTGACTGGCCCCTTGGTTACTTGACGTGTCCTACGATCGTTGTAGACTTTGAACGAGTCGATTGATTGCTGTAGACTTTGCATGAGTCTCTTGATCGTTGTGGCTTATTGACTAACCCCTTGATTGGTGTGGCCTTTTGGTGTGTCCCTGAATTTATGTGACGTATGAACCAGTCTCTCAATCGCTGCGATCTGTTGACGATAAATGGGTTTATTAATGACTTGCGGTTCCGTTCAATCGGACCCAAATATCTGTGATCATTTGTGTCTTTAAAAACAAAGAATTAAAAAAAAGATTTTCAAATTGTATTTTCTAAATCAATATTGTGTGACATTTTGAAATTGTATGCTTTAATGTTTGGGCATAGCCCAATTGTTAGAAAAAGACTATTTCCATGAATCATGTGTGAAATTATCTGACAGCCAACTTTGATGAAGAAGGAAATTTTGAACGAAAGTTTTGAAATAAAAAATAAAACATTGAAAATATTCAAATATTTCGTCAATAAAACAATATTTATGATTCATACGATTTATTTTTATTATGCTTATTTAAAACCAAATAATAAGTTGTATTTATTTTACTATTTTAATACGCAATTTTTCATGTATAAATATTCAGAATAGCAGGTGAAGTGAAAGAGGGCACAAAGTGCATAAGGTAAGTACTCAGATATGACCAATACTTATTAGCATTGCTATCATAATAGCTATATAATAAAACTAGAATAATACTCATCCCCGGACAGGTAAAATCAATTCCCCGACAGAATATATTTGCACCACTTTTATGCCCCCGTACGAAAATTAAAATCAACATATAATTATACTGAACCTTGTGTATTGAATTCTTATTCTAATGTCGATCAAAATTCATTAAGTCATTGTGATTCTAGAAAATGTCTAAAATTTAAGGGGTCTTAAGAAGAAATTGAAATCCAAGGAAGCTTGTTTAATTGGAGTCTAATGACAAGGGGTCGAAATTAAGGTAAGTCTGATATATTTGAATTTACAAATAGGAGGTTGTATCCCTATTATGCTCTCTAAGAACCCTTTTAAATATCTCAGAGAAACTGAAATTGTGGAAATACTTATTAATTGATGTTTATTGTAAACATCGGAGGCATCTGAATTTTCAAGAAGGGCTTCCACACCTGTTTTACTCCCATGGGCAATGATAATAAGTGTTGTCAATATCAAAGTACGTGCATTATGTATTGGATTGGCCAAAAAGTTTGTTCGTTTTTTTAATGTTATATTTCCAAGTTTACTAAAGATCGTTTTATATTCCTATTCTTCAAATCCTGTATACCAAAACGAACGAACTTTTAGGATAATCCAATACTTTGGGAACTTCCTATCCTCATTCTAAGTATAATTCAACATCATTTTTAATCACGGGATCTTAGATATGTTCTTTAAAATCCCAACTTGAAATCTTGCCATCTTCTTTTTCTTTTTTTTTCTATTTTTCTTAATTTAATGTTTTTGCGTAGTCATAAGAAGAATCTAAATATATAGAATTTCGGAATTGCTATGGTTTGGGTTGCAGTTATTTCAGTTTAACCCCACTCGATCGATTGTCAAGATGCACTGGTATCTTGGGGAAATGTCTTGCTGTGTTTCTTTACCGTCATCAAATATACTATGTGTGTTGTGTGGGTAACTTAACAATATTTTTTAATCGAAAAACATTCACCAAAACGCAAGGATTAAATATGCGATCGTCTGAAACTCTCATCTTCTTCACTGATGATAGCGGAAGCTTGAAACGCCAGCGTATGTAGGTAAAAGTAATTAAATATTTACTTAAATTTATATTGTTATAAGCCTCTTTAATAAATTGAAGTTTAGCTCTGTTCGGGAGTTAAAAAATAGACTGTAAAAAGTAGCTATATGGCATGTTCCGACAACGTTCGTTGAACAGTCCAGTGTCTATGCCTGCTTGGCATAAATAGAATTTAATTACCTTTCTTTATGTGGTAATTTCTCGTGACCATTTGGTTAGAGAGCTTGCTCGCAGAGTCTAAGATGATTCTGTAACTGGGTTCGAATCTTGCGACTGTCTAAAATTATCATCTCCTACACTGATGATTCCAGATCAGAGTTATATCATATTGTGATTGACTGTCAGATTCGGAGCAAAAGAAAATCTTAAACAAGGATTTTGAATATTGAACTTGATGTTATTTGAGGAAATTGATTCCCATAAGAATCCATCTGAACTACATGAAAGAATAGTTTATATATATACTGCATTCCGAAATTATATGCAAATAGATTTTTTCTTCTAACTCCGGTAGTTTTTAATATAAATTAGTGGAACTTGGCACGTTATATGACAACATTAACACATGCGCAGATCTAAAATTCTAAGCTAAGGTGCGCAATAGTAAACAAACGGCAGCCATTTTGGTGACCTGCAGCTTGTTTCAGCGTGCCAACTTTATATGCAAGATGGGACGTAAAAAGCTGAGAAGTCTAAACTTCTTCAAAGGATTCATAATAAGATATCTACCTTAGAAATAGCCAAAGAATTGGACCGTGATCATCGTACAATTAAACAATTTGTTACTAACCATGAACTTTGCAACAGACGTTCTGACAAAAGGAAAATTCGTAAGAAAGCACATGTGTCGCATCGAGCCATGAATAGGATCAAGATAGAAATCCGCCGTAATCCTCTTGAAACTAGCAAAACAGTTTTTGAAAACGCTGGCGTTCCTGATGTGCCCAAATCAACTCGATGCGGTATTCTAAGGACGGTTGAAAAATGTGGAAAGTCAGAATTTCGCCCTCCATTAAAGGATATCCACAAGAGAAAGAGGATGAAGTGGGCAAGAGATAACATGAAGGTAAATTGTGAAACTGTTTTGTTCACCGATGAGTTTCGTGCGACCCTTGATGGACCCGATCGGTGAATAGAAGAAGGTACCGTAATGAGGATCCACGTACCCACGGGATCAGGCGTCAACAAGGAGGTGGTGGTGTGATGTTTTGGGCTGCAATCGTTGGTAATGAGCTGGTGGGTGAGACGGATATGAAAAATCAATGAATGGGGAGGGGGAGAAAGATATAAAGACGGATTGGGAGAGGTAGATAGATAAGAGTTTAATATAAAGGTGTTACTAACACTTTTTTAATCTCCTTTTGTAATATTGTTTTTTATAGTCTCGGGCAACGCCGAGTAGCCCTGCTAGTATATATATATATATATATATATATATATATATATATATATATATATATATATATATATATAGACGCAAACAATGATTGTTCTTTTGCTAGAATTTAAAAAGAGGAATTTTGATGGTCGACCGAAAACTAATCTAATCAGTGAATGATTGATTCTTTTGATAAAATTCTAATTATTTGGCAACATTGATCAATTTCGTCGTGTAATTGTCTTGACATAGAAATAACTTTTCCGCAAATGCTGAACTAAGGATAGATGAACTCAGTTCTTAAGATAATTAGAAAATATGATTGTCAGCCTTTCGTAACTTCATAAGAAAATGTTTAGCTACTTTTGACCATACGCAGAGCACAACTTAAGTTAAGGTAGATTGTGTGGCGCCATTGTTCCAAATGCTAATATATCTTCAGATCGGTGTGATTTTAAATCAAGGGAAGTGAATCCAATCTGATGTATTTTGTTTATATAGACAATTGTTTATTTACTTATATTTTGTTTTACTCTTATTCGCCCTAGACAAGGCCTATTGCTACTGAAACGTAAGAGACTACTGTGATTAGGGGCCAAATGTATAAGGGGAAAACGGAGTGAAGGGAGTTAATTCAAAACGCAAGTTGCCCGATGAAATAAGTTATTAGAATAGAAAATATTCCGGCATCCAGCGACCTCTACAGTGAAGGGGTGGGATTTTCCTGCTCGTCGGGTGGCTAGAGGGTATTTTCGTTTGGGGGGCACAAATGCAGTAAGTTCATCGGAGCACATCTTTTTAAAGTACTTATAAAAAACGACATGGATGCTAAACTGCGGCGATGCGACAGAAGCTGGAGCTTGGAATACAGTGCGGAGTCTATTAGGTTATAATTATCGTTTAAGCCCAAAATCATTTAATTAAAATGTCTTTAAGATCACACACACATATATATATATATATATATATATATATATATATATATATATATATATATATATATATATATATATAATAAATGACGTAAGAAGCCCTTTTAACAATGC
This sequence comes from Sepiola atlantica, assembly GCA_963556195.1. NCBI lineage: Eukaryota > Metazoa > Mollusca > Cephalopoda > Sepiida > Sepiolidae > Sepiola > Sepiola atlantica. Next base: position 142,341,179 of record OY744517.1, read on the forward strand.
GTGAAAGATTTATTTCTTTTTTTACTTTTTTTCCAATTAATTTTGAAGGATACAACCTTCATCATCAGAGATTTGTTTTTATATAAAATAAACAAACTTTACTTTTGTTTATAAGTAGAACGTCGTGTTGGTGTGATGCTTTCCGCCAAGATGGAATGGGCGGAAGTGAAAATAAGAACGAGGAAGCCAGGGGCACGCCGGGAGTTATAATTCTTTAGATATTGTTCGTTCTTTTTTTTAAGCATTGAATGAAAATGTAATAAATGACGTAAGAAGCCCTTTTAACAATTCTTGGAGCATGATTACAAAATATTAATTATGTCGTAAATTTTGTATTCTACTGAACACTGTACATTATTTTGAGCATCTATTGATACCTTCGGTTTCAGGGAAACACTGAAAACACAACCCGCAGGGTTAAAGATAGCAACTAATGTTATGATACTGTGACATACTATCTTCGGTTTAATGAAAACACTGGTAACACAACTAGCGAGGTTTCCGTAAAATCGGAGATATCGATGCATTAGCAAAATAATATATATTCTCTTGCAGAAATGATTGAGCACTCTTGTTATTTCTCCTATAAAATGAATTACTGTGTGTGTGTGTGTGTGTGTGTGTGTGTGTGTGTGTGTGTGTGTGTGTGTGTGTGTGTGTGTGTGTGTGTGTGTGTGTGTGTGTGCCAAAATACATAGAATAAGGAACAAGATAAACCAGATCAGGTTAGAGAAATTCCATGGTTGAAAAAGAAAGTTTTAGCCACTTTCCTCTGGTGACGAACACATCAACAAACTTAACACCAAAAACAACGAGTGCAAAAGAAGATTCTTGTCTTCGTGTCGTTAAATGGCGGCCAACGATGCGTGATTTCTCCGGACCGATTCAGTCGTGAACGTTCGAAAATAGCTGCACTCAACAGAACGTCTCAGAAAATAAAAGCCCATCCGTTCGTTAATGCTTTATATTCCTGTTTTTTTTTCTTCTCGGTACATGTGGCACGATACACTTTTAGATGCATCTGACTTTTATTAAACTTGATTGATTGGTTGGTTTTACGGCATGTCAACCATCGTTGGAGCCTTTTTATACCGAAACCCTACATACGTTTGGTATTCGATTGGTTTCTAAATTATTTTGTATGTGTATGTGTATGTGTATGCGTATGTGTATGTGTATGTTTTGTAAACAAATAGTATGTAAATGACAGTTTATGTTTAACCCTTAGATGCAACCCTAACATATACTATCACTCCGAGTCAAAGTGTCCCTGGGAGTAAGGGCAAATAAAGGGTGACCCTGAATTTTCTAAATCCCCATATTGGGGTCTTATCACCGAATTTAGTTTAACGTCATACCAAGAACAGGGTTGGGGTACTTGTTTTGTTCATTGTTGGCTTTTACGGCATATCAACAGTCATTGGGTTATTTTATTCCGAAACCATACATGCATTTTATTAGTTTTTAGATTAAGTTGCTTTTTATGCGATTGTTTTTAAACAAAGAGTCTGTACAGGACAGTCTCTTTTTACCCCATTTATGGGACCGCGGCGAGTACTACTACCACTGGTAAGTGTGAATCTAAGACTAGTGGTAAGTAAAGGGTGAGTCTAAACTCACCAAAGCTTCAAAATTAGGGTCTAACAACTGAATGTATTTAAATGTCGTACCAATAACAGTTAGGGAGAGGTGTGCTCACGTAGTTGATGAGGTTAACAAATAGGTTTGGCAAAAGTAAAGTTATAAAAGCTGGGAAGGATCGATTTCGAAGCAGTGGGATGGAATAAAGACGAACACTTTTTCCAATCGTATCCGAGGTACTTTATTATAATTACCGGAAGAAATTCTATTTACAACATAGATGGGACCCTGACAGGTACTACCACTACTCCGGATCAAAGTGGACCTGGGAGTAATAGCAAGTAATGGGGACTCGACACTCATCAAAGCTCCCAAATCGAGGCCTCGTTACTCGAATCAGGTTTTCGTCATACGCAGAATGTTTGGGGTAGTTTAGTAGTTAGTAAGGTTGAGAAATATAATAGGCAGAAAAAGCTATAAATGGCTGGGAAAAGTGTATGCCTAGCGTGAGGCGGAATTTTCAATGTGTACAGTTTTTTTCCTAGAACTGCCCAGCTGCTGAACACATTAACCTGGGACTGCTTCTCTGCAAACTACTACATGACTGTTATTAAATTGAATGCTAATAAATACTTGTTATAAACCATCTCCATAAGTCACCAATATTTGTTCATTCCATTAGTTATTTGCAATCCTCTCATAATATTCTTCATCATTCTAATAAAAATCAATCCATCTCGTTAACCTTATCCTCGAGTAGCTTTTGCCCTTGACAAATCGTGACTCATTAGTTTAAAAACTGTTTTCATCTGAATTCAAAAATTATGAAAATGCGATAGATTTTATTTCTTTTTCAATACATTGACGCTCATCGATAATGCTAATTTTGAATGACAAAATGTTTGTTTTTAACTTTTTACTTAAATTAAGAATTTTGATTTATTTTAAGATTTAATTTGATATTGCACAGTAAATCTGAAAGAAGTTTCTTAAACCTGGCGCCATTTTGTAGGCATTATATTTGGAAGCGAAATTTTGAAATGATGCTTAGCATTAATACGATGAAATATTCTTGGCGTTTCAAAAACAGAAAAGTATAATATATATATCGAGAGGAAAGGTCAAAATCAGATTAATACATCATGCGTTTTTGTGTTAGGTCTATTTAAAGTTAAGAAAATACATTAAGTCAAGTGTATATATATATATATATATATATATATATATATATATATATATATATATATATAAGTACTGTGTAGTAAGGCAGGAAAAGTCCAGCAGAGTGCTCGATTAATAAAGAAATCCGAGATTTCGAAGGATTAAGAGCGTAAATATTTATTTATAAAATACAGAAATTCAATGTAACATCAGATGTGACCGAACAAGTTCCACCATTCCTGAATATCTTTAGCAGCTGACGATAATCGAGATCAACCTCCCGCTTTGAAACCGACGGTACTGATGTTACATTGAATTTCTGTATTTTATAAATAAATATATATATATATATATATATATATATAGAGAGAGAGAGAGAGAGAGAGAGAGAGAGAGAGAGAGAGAGAGAGAGAGAGAGAGACCCAAAAAAACAGGCCCCAACTCTAATTAGACACCGTTACTTAGTGTTTCATCCGAATGAAATGAATTTTTGGTCATAACTAGTTTATTATATTCAAAACATCACATCAAAAAACTAGGGTCTTTGGCCTTTTTTTCTCCGTTCTACAGCATGTGTTCTAGATGGCCTCCATTTAGCTCCGTGCAATTCTTGAGGCGCAGAACGAAGTTGTCCATGACGTTCTTACAGACTGAATTGGGAATGGCTCTCATCTCCTCCCTGATGGCTTCCTTGAGTTCCGTGATGGTTCTGGGTATCCCTGCGTACACTCTGTCCTTAACATAGCCCCAAAGGAAAAAATCTGGGGGACTTAGGTCCAGGCTATGGGGTGGCTACTCAAAATTAGTCTTGAGACTGATCACTCGGCCTCCAAAGTTCTCTTTCAGCCAGTCTCTGGACAGGTTTAAGATGTGAGAACTTGCCCCGTCTTGCTGGAACCAGAACTTGCTCATGAGCGACGGGTAGAAGGTCTGGAGCTCACCCTTGAAAGTTTTGAGGACCTCCACATACCGCTCTTTGGTGACTGTCACTGTTACGCCAGATTTTTCGATGAAGATTGGTCCGATGATGCCTTTGACCGAGATTGCAGCCCACACCGTGCAATTAGGAGAGTGCAGGGGCTTGGTGGCTACTTCATTAGGTCTGGAGGGCCCCCAGAAGACATTTGTCTTGGAGTTCGCCTTTCTGTCAAGATGGAAGTGGGCTTCATCTGAGGTCCAAAGGAGGGTAAGGAAACCTGGTGTCTCCTCGATCTTATCGAGCATCTTGACTGCCATAGCGCTCCTCTGCTTCTTGTCTGAGGCTGTAAGGGTCTGCAGCGTCTGTACTCTGTATGGGTAAGCCCTGATATCGTTCACCAGCACTCTCCTGCAAGTCTCACGGGGGATACCGAGGGACTGACTTCGCTTACGCACAGAGCGTTTCGGACTCTCCTGGAGAGACTCTCTAACACTTTCGACCAGCTCGGCTGTCCGCTTCTTGGGATGTCCCGAGTGACTTGGACGGTTCTCACTGGCAGCGTTGAAGTTCTCCACGGTCCCATACTTCTCGAAGTGGTCCACCCAGTTCTGAACTCTGCTTTTGGGTGGAGCCTTTTCACATTGGAACTGATGCATAAAACTGTCCTGGGTTTTCTTAAACGAGCCTGTCTTGTAGTAAAATTTAACAATTTAACACAGTGTATTCTTTGTCCCAGCTCCCACTGAGGTCTTGGTGTACTCACGGTCGTTGATTCTGCTATGTCCTGTAAAATAAGGGCAATCGGTGAATAAATAAAGGAGATATCACATAAAGTGTACACGGGGGCCCGTTTTTTTTGTATATATATATATATATATATATATATATATATATATATATATATATATATAGCAATAGATAAAGTGAAAGAATAAAATAAGGTGCGAATCAAATTTCATTACAATTCAATGTTCAAGCAAAGTTCTTTAAAGTCCTTAACTCATGAGTTTTCAAAGATAATCTTCTCCTCAGAGGACCATTACCGCAATGACATTACTGCAGGTAATAAAAATTTAACTTTGAAAAATATATTAAAAAATATATATAAAAATACATAAAGGTATATAAAACATCAAATATATCGGCCCAAAACATACTTTTTAGTAAAACTATACAATTCATCCAAGTCAACAAGTCTAAAATAGCTCCAGGCAAGATATCAAAGAGGTTGATTAAAAAATAATCCTATTGGTGAATGGTGGTCCAAAAACGACAAAAGGTATCCAGGCGGGAAATTCGTTTGCTATCGATGTAGTAGATAACAGTGAAAATTGTATTAAAGGTGTATGCAAATTAATAAAACGATAAAAAAACGATAGAGAAAACAAATCATATGAAAAGTTCAGAAAACTCACTTGGTGTTGAATATTATAATGTCCAAATTCAGAGTCTCTAAGAACTGATAGGAGTAATGCAAACCATAAAATCCAATTCGAATAAAATTAAACTGACCTGATGTATTCGGCCATTTTTTCTTCCGAGTCCGTTAAAATTACTCAAAAGAAAAAAATTACATTCAAAGGTAATAAATCTCGCGTAAACCCAGTAGACAGCGTAAGAAATCCGAAAGCGTACACTTCAACTTGATAAGACATCAGCACGAACGAAAATGAATTGAAACCGCGCGAACGAAAATGAATTCAAACCGCGCGCACAAACGGATGTTACATGTCTTCAGTTAAGAAGGAAAACGCCCACGTATTGTGAGAGATGTGTAAATTCAATTATATGTATACCGGATGTTATATGTCTGAGTCAAATCAGTTATGTATATTTTTGAATATTAAAAGTCTGGGTCACATAGACGGGTCTGTAAATTTAGGTCAGAGTCCCGATATGCCCCCCCTCCAAACTTACTATTTGAACCTTTGCTTTATGTATACAAACCAAATTCACACATCTAGGCCTTTCGTATAATTTAGAAGATTTATGAAATTAATAATTAAGAAGTTGTTTACACATTTAGAATGTAATAATTTAAAACTTTAAAAATGTAAAAATCTAGATCCCCGCAATTTAATAACTTAAAAATTTAATAATTAAAAAAAAAATTTAAAATTAAAGGATCCAGACTTATGCAACTTTAAAAAATTTAAAGAGATTTAAAGAGATATTTATAGGCAGGGAAGATTTAACACATACATCTCCAAGACTGGACACTCCGAAGCCGGTATATATATATATATATATATATATATATATATATATATATATATATATATATATATATATATATATATATATATATATATATATATATATATATATACATTTGTAGATAATTAAATTATTATTAAATTATTATATTTAGCCCCCTTTACGAGAAGCAAAACAGACCGCCAAATCATAGCTATAAATGCATGTTCCTTCCTGTTGAACACTGTTGTGACGGCTGACTATCGTTGCCCGCCTCCTCAGCATGATAGGATTTATTTCTCATCAGTTTGTATAGTTATTCATATAAGCCTCATTGGTTAGGGTATCGGGGTTTGAGGTTAAAGGTGATTCTTGTTCCAGTGTTCGGATCGTGCGACCGGGTTGAAAAGTTATCTCTACACTGATGATTCCTCAAGGATGAAACGTATACGTCTGTAGATAATTAAATATCATTATTAAATAGTTATATATATATATATATATATATATATATATATATATATATATATATATATAGGTGTGTGTGTATATATATATATATTTGCCAGTTCACTATCACTTCGCAAAGTTCGCTACTTGAAATACTTGAAACCCAACTTTTAAATAATAAACATTTCATACATAAGTTCCTTGCAAACACAAGACTAAAGTTTTCGTATTTATTTGTATAAATAGATAAACATTAACATCTTGGTAATTTAATACAAATTTATTTATCTTTTAAATAAGACTCTAATTAACTAAAAAGAAATAGGAAATAAATTCGCCTGAGAGCAATACGGCGGTGTTAACGAGAGAAAGAAAGCGAGCAAGATAGCCAGCTAGCCAGCGTCAGCCAGCCACTGAGACTCAGGATAGAATCTCGTCATTACTTGGAGCTTTGCCAGAGGCAATCTGGTCTATAGATTTGTTTAGCTCAGAAATAGTTGGCATTTCATCGAGCTCATGCAAGACACTGATTTTTCCATCGCAGCAAGTGTGGACTCAGAAATTTCACTCGTCCTTGTGTAAAGGTTAGAGTAGTGTTCTTTCCAGCGATCCATCTGCTTCCTTTTGTCAGTAATAACTTCTCCAGGGGATGAATAAAAAAAAACTCAAACGACAGATTGACATCGGGGAAGCAAAATGGAAGACGAAAGTCGCTGAAAAGTGTTCAAGGAGGAACGAAAGGGCAAAAGCAAGTGAGTTTCCTCATCCACCCTCCTCCTTCATCTGTGGCAACTGTGGTAGAGACTGCAAGGCCAGCATAGGCCTTCTCAGCCACAGCAAAAAATATCTATGTTAAGTCAGTATGCCTCTTCGGGCATTGGCATTACTGACAAGACTTTGTAAATACTGAAACTAGCCGGTTAGATCTGCAAGTGTCATTCGTGGTCGGATACAACTGACGAAGGCCTACTAGAAGTCGTAAAAAAGAAAATCAAAAGATTAATTAAAGAATATAGTATATGGTTAAATTATCTGCAGAAATAGTTAATATTGTGTCCGTAAGTTAAAAAAAACTTGTAATTAAAAATAAAAGTTATATATATATATATATATATATATATATATATATATATATATATATATATATATATATATATATATATATATCCAGGGTTTCGAATCGTGCGACCGGTAGTGAATAGTCATATCTCTATGCTGATGAGTCTCGATTGAAAAGGGACGAAACGTATACGTACATAGATAATAAACAATAACAAATATTATATATATATATATATATATATATATATATATATATATATATACTTAAAGAATGTGACCCGTTTACTCACCCATTGAGCTTGGATTAGATTCTTTGAATCAGGAAAAGTTCTTCGCGAATTGTGGTCTACGGTACGGACTAGTAAACGTTGCCCCTAACAACTGGGGGCACTCTGAACGTCTTGAACAGACACGACGGCATTCCCCGCTAGAGGTACCTAAGGCGACAGGCAATAAACCAACCCCACTCGAGAAGAAGGAAGTAATGCCTGGGACGATGGACACTAGGAACTAACTCGTGTCATACCTCATTACCTCATTCCAACAAAGAATGGTTTACGAAGAGACAAATTAAGTCACTAGGTGACCACGATGATGCTAAAAATATTCCCGGTTGTTAAAATAAATGTAAGTTTGAAAAAGCCAGTTCAATTTTTTAAAATTTAAAACAAAATCCAATATTAGTTTCTTTTTGTTCCTTCTCTCTCTCTCTCTCTCTCTCTCTCTCTATATATATATATATATATATATATATATATATATATATATATATATATATATATATATATATATATATATATATATATATATATCATTAATACTTGTGGTGATATTCCCTATTGTTTATAAGTGACTATTCCAATCTTCTGAAAGAGAAAGACAGCGGAAGAGAGAAAGATAGGAGGGATTGAAAGTGATAGAAACTATATAAGGTAAGACCGAGTGGTGAGAGTAATAGAAATAAACTTAGTAAGAGATGTGTGACTTGAGAGTAAATTTCAGATTACAACTCATTATAACAATTAAACTGGATCTTTTTAAAAACATAACTAATCTCAACACCAATGAATATTTTAACATGTATTTTGTTTGATTAAAATACATAAGAAAAGGGAAATTAACTCAGCTTGAGTATAATATGTATGTGCATCCATTAATATTACTAGTAGTAGTTATTAAAGTCGTGATATCTTGAGTAAGTTTTGGTTAAGATCTGCTATATTCGGAGGCATGTCTCTATTTTTTCTAGAAGTATCTCTATCTGGAAACCCTGTTCCCATATAAATGCACATTATATTTATGAATCGTTGGGAAACCATTAGAGATAGCTACAAGCAGACGAGTATTTTCTTTCCTGTGTTGTCTCTGTCAATTGTCGCGTTTGATTGATTGATATTAAAATCGAATAAATCGCTTATTTCAATTTATATATGTGTATGATTTAAAATATCTCTATTTTTAATCCTTTACAGTATTTTATGCTTGGGTCTTAAGTGGACATACAATTAAGATTTGACCTGAACATCGCCAGGTTACCCCTGCACGCCACTGATAAAAACCTTTAATTTAGAAAGAATATAAAACAAGTGACGATAAAGTAGAACGTGTGATAAACTGGGAAATTCGGATTTCCTTGTCGTTGATTAACGAGAGCAATGAAAGGACTTTTATTGGCAGTCCAAGTGACGAAAAACGATGCGTGCTAATCGTGTAGAAAGAGAAAACCGTGACAGCTTGAGACGGGACTGATGATGATGATGATGATGATGATGATGATGATGATGATGATGATGATGATGATGATGATGATGATGATGATGATGATGATGATGATGATGGTGGTGATGATGATGATGATGATGATGATGATGATGATGATGATGATGATGATGATGATGATGATGATGATGATGATGATGATGATGATGATTGAGGAGGAGGAGGAGGAGGAGGAGGAGGAGAAAAAGAGGAGGAGTGGTATAAATGAGCGTTTGTCATTCTGTAACGTAGCTGGTACGATTGAGGAAATAGCAAGCAGGGAGGGAATTCCAAAAGCAAACCGTCCAAGGAAAAGAGGCTATTAGAGTAGAAAATTCTCCGAGGGTCTAGGGACTTCTACAGAGAAGGATGTGATTTTTCGGCTAGTTGGGTGGCACAAATGCAGTAAGTTAACAGGAACACATTCCGTGGAAGTATTTGTAAAACAAGCACATTTAACACATTTTTGAATTGTGTGTGTTGTACATTAAAAACATAAGGAAGGATTGTTTGTGTTCGTGTGCTAATGAAGTGCTATTAAAAATTACTGCTTAAATGATTAGAAAATCAAATGCAGTAAATAAATCAAGTTGTCTTTCAGCAAACCAATCTATATAATACTAAATCGCTGAGGACCGTGTACGTTTGTTTGTACATGAATGTCTTGGATCGAGAAATGGCGAATGGCGTCTATAATGGGGGAATCATAAAAGAAGTTGTGAGAGCAATGAAATGATGTAAATAATTTAAAAAGGGAAAGAAAGAGAAGGAGAGAAAACGAGAGATAGAAAAAGCGGGGAGTGATAAGGCAAGAGAGGAGAAAAAGAGATAAATAGGAGCGAATGTAAGATAAATATGAATCAAGGAGTAATAAAAGAGAAGGGGCGAGAGAGAGAGAGGGGGAAAAGAGAGAGGAGAAAACATAAAGAGAGGAGGGTATGTCTGATTCAAAGTCTGAAAATGATTTTTCAGAGAAACTACGAAACTTAAAGGAACAACTTTTTCCTCAATTAAGAAACGTGATTCGAAACTTTGAAACGTGCACAGACACAGCTGTCTCTGATGTTTTTGTACGAATTAATATTGAATTCATATTTAAGAAGCGATAATTACATTTTGAAGATCAGGATGATATTGGCCTTATTGATTTACACTTGTCTTTACTCAAAATATCCAATCGAATGAATTTATAACAGATGAAATTGGACTCATTTTGTTGATATTTCGTGCCAAATAAAATCGCTTCCGTTTCGGAAGTTTTAAGATAAGGATTGATAATTTGAATTATTTGAATGATTCAGACTACTGTGCTCATTTTGGGTGTTATTATCACAACGTTTCGGCTGATGAAATCTCCGGCCTTCTTCAACTAGGTCATGTCGAAATCGGGAATCTTTATGTCGAACTTAATTTGTTTTTGTTATTTATGTCCTACAATAACATCTTACAACAGAAGTATTCGTGAGCACTTATATATATATATATATTACACACACACACACATATATATGTCACTTGCATGGTAAGCGAGTACTCTGCCACTGAGCTACCTCGCCACTTCCGGTTTGTTTCTTTTCATAGGTTGTGGGCTGCGGCGTTGTCTGATTGTGGAAATAATTATATATATCATCTCACATTCAAGAAATCTAATATTTATTTTGCTCGCTTGGTTAGCTTGTTGGATGACATCGTCCTAGCGAGTATAAAATCCTACTTGTGAGACATCGGCCTGGGTTCATAGTAGTTGGATGACTACACCCCTTGTTGAAAAGAGTAGGTAAATTCCACAGTCGGTCATCGCCGCGATTCGCTTAATCTGTGTAAATTAATAGACATTCTTGTATGTGGCGAGGTAGCTCAGTGGCAGAGTACTCGCTTACCATGCAAGTGACTCGGGTTTCGAATCCTGAGTTCGGATGTGTTCTACTGATGAGCCCAAAGGAGGGCGAAACTCGAGTCTAGGACTTCCGGTTTGTTTCTTTTCATAGGTTGTGGGCTGCGGCGTTGTCTGATTGTGGAAATAATTATATATATCATCTCACATTCAAGAAATCTAATATAAATATATATATATATATATATATATATATATATATATATATATAAATGAACAAATGCGAACGTTTTTCATTTATAACCCCTATATTAACAATCAAAACGGGTACTGTTACTTAAATTAATTATACAACATTTTATTTATCTTCCTCCCACAAGGTAAGATGTGACACAAGGTCGGGAAATGCCTGGGCAACCCCGTCAGCATTCCCCGGTAGGAGCGCCTCAGGCAGTAAGCAATAAACTTACTCCTCCCCAAAGAGGTGGGGGCAAAGCCTGGGAGGGTTGACTTCCTAGAACTGCACAGGACAGACCTATAGACCGGCGTAAATCAAGCCCCGAAGGCCAAGACAATACCAGTCTATGGGGTGCAGTACCCATCGGAACAGATACTACACTTTTATCTTTTTATTTACCTCCCCAGGAGGTTAGGCACAAGGCCAGTTTTATCTTACTCCCACAAGGTAAGATGTGACCCAAAGTCGGGTCGGGAAAGTGGGACTTTAAAAGAGTACTCTGACCTACAAAAAATGCCTGGGCAGTTCCGTCGGCATTCCCCGGTAGGGGCGCCTCAGGCAGTAAGCAATAAACTTACTCCTCCCCAAAGAGAGGAGGCAAAGCCTGTGAGGGTGGACCTCCTAGAACTGCACAGGACAGTACCTCAGACCGGCAGAATCAAGGCCCGAAGGCCAAGACTATACCGGTCTACAGAGTGAGCATCTATCGGAACAGATATTACACTTTGATCTTTATTTATCTACCTCCCACAAGGTAAGATGTGACACAAGGTCGGGAAAGTGGGATTAGATAAGCCAGCGCTCGAGAGGTGAGCACTCTGGCCATTTAAAAATTGCCTGGGCAGCCCCGTCGGCATTCCCCGGTAGGGGCGCCTCAGACAGTAAGCAATAAACTTACTCCTCCCCAAAGAGAGGAGGCAAAGCCTTGGAGGGTGCACCTCCTAGAACTGCACAGGACAGCGTGTAGTATCCATCGGAACAGATACTACACTTTGATCTTTATTTACTCCTCCCGGAGTTAGGCACAAGGCCAGTTTTATCTTACTCCCACAAGTAAGATGTGACCACAGCTTGGGTCGAGAAAGTGGGGTTAAAAGCCAGCGCTCGAGAGGTGAGCACTCTGGCCATTTAAAAATTGCCTGGGCAGCCCCGTCGGCATTCCCGGTAGGGGCGCCTCAGACAGTAAGCAATAAACTTACTCCTCCCCAAAGAGGCGAGGCGAAGCCTGGGAGGGTGGACCTCCTAGAACTGCACAGGACAGGCGTGCAGTATCCATCGGAACAGATACTACACTTTGATCTTGGCCAATTGAAATACTTTATATATACTAAAGACGAACGATCGAAGGACAGTTATTAGATAGTCTAATTTGCATATCTATTTTTTAATCACTTACTAATTAATTAATATTTGATGTTATATATTTCTAAGTCTATTGTACTTTTTTATCTACATATGTGCAATAGTTTCGTCAATATTAATAGTAATTAATTAAAATGATTTAAGCAAAAAAATGGATAACTTAAGAAAAACTATTCGTAAAATCGCTCGCGAGAATTCTTTCCTTACCGATTCGGCATAAGGGGGAAAGAAAAAAGAGGAAGAGCGTGACCGGCTTGCTACTGATTCGTTGTCTCTATCTCTCGCTGGCTGGCTAATGTGTCTGCCCCCTTCCCCTCCATCCCTCTTCCTCTTCTTCTACGACACCGTATTATTATTATTTTAAAATTAACGTCCGATGTCACTGCGATACGGAGAACAGCTACTACACTCTGATCTTAGCCAAAAATCAAGGAACTATAATAAAATAATGTTTTTATGACTAGACATTTTTAAGTGAATTAAAAAATGAGTTGATCTATTATTGTATTATCTTTTAATGGGATGAGCAGCGTAGTATAGGTTATGTTGTTATAAGAATTATCTCCTCCTTTTTTTAATGGATATGGGTAATTCTCCCAGGTATTACATCCTCCTTTGAAGGAGGTTTAATGTAGTATCTGTTCTGTTGTCATCTTACCATGTACTACCTTCTCCTTTGGGGGGGGGGGGGCAGTATAGTATATTTTCTGTTGTTTATTTCTTTTATGAGAAAGACACTCCCAGGTTATTCCTCCTCTGTTTTGGAGGGATTATTTTAGTATATGTTCTATTGTAATGGTAATATCCTACCAGGCATTACTTCCACTTTTGAGAGCTGTGTATGTAGTTCGTTCATCATGACATCCTTTCAACCTAGGAAAAATATGTGACCGGAGGGAGCATATATTTGCTAGTATATATATATATATATATATATATAGAGAGAGAGAGAGAGAGAGAGAGAGAGAGAGAGAGAGAGAGAGAGAGACAGACAGACAGACAGACAGACAGACAGACAGACAGAGACAGAGACAGAGACAGAGACAGAGACAAAGGCAGACAGATCGACAGACAGACAGACAGACAGTTTTCACATTACTGTAAGATCCTGGTCTTTATTGAGAAGTCTCGTGTAAATGGATTCCTTTTACAATTTAATTCGGCTTTCAGAGAATCTAAGAATAAATGAGGGTTTACTGTTGTGTTTGTCGGATATCGGAAGACGTCTTTGTTAGCATTAACAAAGAAGACAAATATTGGACAACGTCTCAGTTGATATCAAAATGTGAGAAGCATATTATCAAAATATGTTTTTATCAACAGAGAAGAGAGGGGTGACACATTTCTGTTAATGTGAGCAGAAAAGTCTTTTGTTAGTAGCAGTAGAGAAGACATATATCATACGACGTCTGGGCTAGTATTAGAAGTGAATGCAGATCGAAGACGGAAGCCGGTGTTTGCGTTAGTATCAGCAGTGAATGTAGATATCAGATTACGTTAGTGTAATTATAAACAAAAAATATTAGACTGCCTGGCAAAGGCACAGCTTCAGTAGGTTTTGTTCATACTTTGTTGCTGTCCGGCTGAGCTATCGTTCTGTTCAGTCCACATTCTCAGGCTTTACATTCTCCTTGAGAATGAGGTTAGCTTATTGCTAACCGCCTGAGGCGCCCCAACTTGCTAACTTTTGTAGGCCAGGGTGCGCTTATCCTTGTGCGCTGGCTTTTCAAAACTACACTTTACCTTGTATCTAACCTCATGGTGAGGAGGAAAATAAAATATCAGTCAACGTTTCCGTATGTTTCCTGAAAGACAGCGGATATATGTCGGATGTGTGCGCGTATCAGTAGATAAGATGGATATCAGACGAAGTTTGTGTATCAACAGACAACATGGATATCAGACGATGTTCATATTATTATACTAGAAGAGACCATACTATGTTAGTATATGCCGAGAAGGTTGTTATATGACGACGTCTGTTTAAGTATTAAAGGATATCCGTCGACGTTTGTACAGTTTTCAGCAGAGAAAGTTCATATCAGGCAATGTTTATATCATTTTCAGCAGTGACTTTGGGTAACCGACGATGTTTGGGCTATTTTCATGATGGAAGGTTGATATCAGATGATGGGGGTGTGCCATTAGTCCATGAAAAGGTGCATATCGGAAGACGTTTGTTTCATTTCCAGTAGATGAGGCGACTACAAGACGAGGAATCTTTCTTTTCACCAGAAGATGCGGGTGTCGACCGACGAGAATATCAGACGATGTTTGTTTCACAGAAAAAACTGGTATCCGAGGAAGCTATCAGTATCAGAAGAGAAGACAGATAAGACAACTTTTTTGTGTTGTTTTGTTTTATGATGGGTCACCGCTTATTAAGGCCCGGGGTCATTCGAAGATAAGGGTTAAAAAGATTGTTTGTTGGACGATGATCGCCGTCACGAGAGAATTAGAAGCAGTGGGGTGAATGGGCGCAAGATTAATTAAAAGGATTTGATTTTACAAGAGGACGGCTCGACAAGTATTTATTCACATTAGACTTGAAGACGAACATGCTGTAGTAAGTTGGAAAGCATGGTATCTTGTTAAACTGATGGGATGTTCCAGAAAAGAAACTTTGTTCATGGAAGTTTCGTTTGTTTGTTTGTTTGTTGTCCAAAGACAGAGAAAGAAAAGTTCTTTGTTGACGGCGTTTCTTGATTGGTTAGCATAGTAGAATGATATCAGATAACGTTTGTATAATTTTCAACAGACGGTTCTGATATCAGTAAGAATTCGGGTTAGTATTTTTTTAAAGTTTATTCACCTCAAACAAAAAATATTGCCACTGAGACGTAAGGGAGTACTGTTTTTTGGGGAAATATTTTTAGGGGGCATTCAAAATGGGGTGTTTTGGAGCAAGTAGTTTGTTCACATTACATTTAAATTTAGGAATGCTGGTACAGTTGAGGAACAGGGAGCGGGGTAGGAATTCAAAGTATCAACAGAGAAGGCGTATATCAAATGACGTTTTTGTTATTTTTATCAAAAAAGGCAGATATCGAATTACGTTTCCGTTATGTCCTTAATCAAAGGCTGATATCAGATGACGTTTTGTTATTTTCAGTAGATAACATAACATAACATAACATATATTTGGGAAAAAAGGCTTTTGCCTGTAACTCCCGTTCCTTTCCTTCTTGTCCACTATATCAGTTCGTGCACAGGTCTGACTGAATATTGTCTGTGAAGCCAATGTTTGTCCAACTTGCACTTGAAGTCGGTTATGTCTGTTGCGTCGATGACCCAGTCTGGCAGAGAATTCCAATTGTTCACAACCCGTATCCCAAATGAATACTTTCTGATGTTTAGCCTACTATGCGTCTTTTCCAGTTTCAGGTTGTGACCTCTTGTCCTGGTGATCTTGCTAGGGGTTGCAGTCTCTCATGGTCCATGTTGTCTTTGCCTGTGAGGATCTTGAATGTCTGGATCATATCTCCACGTTCCCTTCTATAGTACATGGACGCAAGCTTCATGTGTCTGAGCCTATCTTCGTATGGCAGGTCCACAAGTGTAGGGCACAATTTGGTTGCTCGACGCTGGACTTTTTCAACCTTGTCAATATCACCGACAAACTGATGGACTCGTGGTGCATTTCCATACTCAAGGATGGGTCTAACCATTGAGGTGTAGAGCTTCTTGATCACGGTCTTGTCTCTGCTGACAAACGTTCGTTTTATTGTCCCAAGTGTACGGTTTGCTTTCTTTACAGTTTCATTAACATGGTGATGAAATGACAGTTTGTTGTCTACGTATACACCCAGGTCTTTTTCAATATCTGAAGCGCCAATTTCTTTGTCATTTCCTTCATTGTCCTTCATGAGATAGATATTCCTTTGGTTGTTATGTCCAAAGTGTATAACTCTGCATTTTGAGGTATTAAATTTTAGCTGCCAATCTGCTGACCATCTAGAGAGCCTTTCTATGTCATTCTGCAGTGCGACTCTGTCCTCTTCCGTTGTAACCTTGCTATAGATCTTTGTGTCATCGGCAAATATGCATGACACACTCGTGATTTCATCTGGCAAGTCGTTAATGAAGATGACAAACAACAACGGTCCGAGGACACTGCCCTGTGGTATGCCACTTGTGACATCCGCCCACCTGGAGACATGCCCATTCACTGACACTCGTTGGACACGGTTCTGTAGGAAGGCTTCGATCCAATAACGCGCATATCGGACGAGATTTGTGTGCTATTAATCAGTCAGACATCATAGGACTTTTCTGCTAGTA
The DNA here is from genome assembly GCA_963556195.1 of Sepiola atlantica. Lineage (NCBI taxonomy): Eukaryota > Metazoa > Mollusca > Cephalopoda > Sepiida > Sepiolidae > Sepiola > Sepiola atlantica. The sequence continues at coordinate 142,358,021 of OY744517.1, forward strand.
TCAGCATAAAAAGTGGATATCAACCGGGGGTTGTGTTAAAATTCGTCCCTGGCTTTTGAGAATAATGGCTTATATTGCACACGACTCTTTTGAGAGTTTCCGTCATCACTTTGTTTTTAATGCTTTATTTCTTAGTCTTGATAGAACTTTCCTAACAATATTTTTAAACGCAAATGATGCTCTTTTCGAAGGAAATTTTCTACTGAGGAAATCATTTAATAAAAATGGAAGATTTTCAGACAAAAATCTGTTTAAACACAACCTCTATATTAATGAAATTTGAATTAACTATCAACTTGAATAGCATTTCATATTCATCTTTCCTTTTTTTCTTCTGTGTGCCTAATATCAAACGGAATTTACATGATCAGTTTTTTTTCCAAGGACTTCCAATCTGTGAAAAACTTAACCACGGGATTGCTTCCCTGTGGGATGCAACATGATCGGCTTCAAATCCAATGTCAACAAATGTTTATCATAAACCGTTCTAATAAGTCATCGAAGTTTGTTCATGCCATTCATTATTTTCAATTCTTTTATAATTCAACTGATAATTTATCAATCTCGTTGACCCTTATCCTCGAGAGACTTTTAGCCTTGATAGTGGTAAGTTATTAGTAAAAGAAATCTTCAGTTAAAAACCTAAAATCTAAAATTGAAACAATACAAATTAAAGTTGTTCATCGGAAACATGTCTAATATTTTTTATGGTTATAAAATTGGCATAACAAAAACATGTTCATACTATTTTGAAAGCAGGTTTTTCTTCTTGAAAAATCAACTGAAAATAAATAAAATTAAAAGCAATGACGTGGCATTTAGATTTACCGATCACGTCTTGACAATCAATTCGATGTGATATCCCTTATAATATCAACTTGTTTGATGGAAGCAAGATGATGACTGAAGCTCGTTAAAGTCAATCTGTAGGATGGTTTGGTGGGGTACTTTGATCTCCAGCAGGTGAGCCGTAATCGTCTTTGTTGACAGCTTAATCTCTGGTTGGCATGTTGTATGTAGACAGCTCCATGAATAGAGACGTTTCCGGCATTGGTGACAGTATCACTCAATGAAAGGTTGATCTGTTCTTCTTCTTTCTCTTTGTTGCTGAAATTATGGAATGAATTAAAAAGAACAATAATAAACTCCATTATTTGCTCTGGTATTTGGTTTACTGTTTTAGTATTTTACAGCAACTACATCGAAATAAACTGCATGTGTCCACTTTGACGCAAAGCTTTTAAAAGGCAGAAACGATCTCACTTCTCTGCCACGTACTTCCTCCCATGACGAAACTTACTGTACACGTAACTCTAACCTCTAACTTGACTTCTATTGGAGAATTTCATTTTCTTGCTTAAACAAACCTTACGTAGAAGTTTCCGTTTTTATTTCATTTTTACGCAGCCGCTATAATATTACTAAAAAAATAGCGTAAACGTATTTACTCGACTTCGAAAAAAATAAAATATCAGTTAACGTTTCCGTAAGACAGCGAATATGTGTTGCATGTGTACTCGTATCAGTAGATAAGATGTATATCATACAATGTCCCTATTAATATCAGAAAGGAAGGCGGACACCATACTATGTTTTTATTAGTATATGGCGACAAGGTGGTTATATACGACGTCTGTTTTCGTATTAGTGGATATCCGTCGACGTTTGTGCAGTTTTCAACAGAGAAAGTTGATATCAAGCAACGTTTATATCATTTTAAGCGGTGAATAGATATCCGACGATGTTTGAGCTATTTTTCGGGCGGAAGGTGGATATCGGATGATATGTGTGCTATGTGTCAATAAGAAGGTGCATATCTGAATACATTATGTCATTTCCAGTAGAGGGCGAGAATCTTTCATTTCAGCAGAAAAGGCGAGTGTCGACCGGCGAGAATATCAGACAACGCCTATTTCGCTTAACGCAGAGAAAACTGATATCAGATGAAGCAGAGAAAACAGATAAGACAGCGTTTTTTTGTTAGTATCATTTTTTAAATGTGAATACTAGACATCACAAGATAATGTAGATATCAAACGACATTCTTCAGTATCAGCAGTAAAGATAGTTATAAGATATAATATTGCTTAATAAAATAGCGTACGCCACTTTACTCGGTTTCGGAAATAATAACGCTTGTTTTGTAGTGAAAGCTGCGGTAAAATTGAATTTTCTCACTAAAGATGGCAGTAGAATGTGACGTCAATGAGTCGTCTACAATTTGCCGGCGAAAACTACGAATATCGTAGAATTCTATATTAAGTTGAATATTGTTTTTGTCTTTGAATTGTTGATTGAAATGTATGGGCGTGTGGTTTTTTTTATAGTTTCACTTTATCTCTCTTTCGCTTTCGCTAAGAAAACTCGTTTATTCAGTTCCAAAAAGTGGTATTAAAATCGCTTGATTAGTCTGTTTTTTTGTGATTTTTGTAAAAAAAGATAGTTCGACACATTTAGGGAAAAATGGCAGAGGATTGTTTCATTTCTCGAACAAATCAATCAAACATTGAAATTGTTTTTATTTATTAAGTATTATTGAATATTGTAAGAAGTTAGAAGTCAGCGAAGAAGAAGCAACAGCGTCTACCGCCGCGGCAGCAGACAGTTGACTGAAAGGTTCACTGCAATTTAGAAATGTTGACCGGTATCAAACTTTGAAATGTATGGTTGTTCAAAAATATTAAATATAATTTCATTTAATAAAATAAAAAATAGAAATCGTGAAATTAACTAAATCTAAAAAATGTGAAGTTTTTTTTTCTTCAACAAAAAGTCAGTCAAGCAAGCGATGTACTATTGTTGTGTTATTGTCTTTCCAACCATGTAAATATATAATTTTTAATTTTCTTAAAAACACGACATTTTTACTGAAGATATTTCGTTTTAAAATGCATTATTCACAATCAGCGAACTTCGACCGTCCTTTTTAGCCATTTCGGGGAAGCAAGTAAATATGGACCGTTGCACTGCCCTAACAGTTTATTATTTCAAGTTATGTAAGTTAGAGCGATAGAAGGGCGATTCAGTTTTAAATAGTTGAAAAACGCAGAGTCAATGGTATGCTGTTTATTGAACTCACATTTAAAGTAGGTGCTTCAATTTTGCTCCTTGGAAATGTGGACCCACCAATGTTATGTAACGGTACTGAGTTCATTATCAAGAAAAAGATCCACCATCTTTTTGAAACGTACATTATTACCAGTCAAAGCGAAGGGGATTTTATGATAATTCATAGAATCATTCTCATTGCTTCAGATTTACTCTTTTAATTTTGTCACCTTCAATATCTTTTCCGAGTAAGTTTTTCCATATCCATTAATAAAGCTGATTTTAAGAAAAATACAAAGAAAAGACACATTAAAAAACGGACAAACACACGTACATTTTTTGATCATAAGTTTTGTCTTCTTTTTCTTATCAATAAGTTTTGTCTTCTTTTTCTTATTAATTAGTTTCGGTTCAATGATTTCAAGTAGTGAATTGGAATTAAATTGCGAAGAGATAGCGAGCGAGCGAAGCAAACCAGTTGACAATAAACTGAAAATGATAACTTTCAACATGTTTATTTTTAGTATTTCATTTACGACCCTTAAATATGGGCGGTAAGAAAGACTCTGGATGACAAGATAGAAAGCTTTCAAAGGGGACGACTCATATATGCGATAAATTTCAAATGGTCAAAAATATATAAACTGAAGAAGCCCGCAGGAAAAGCAATTATAAAAATGGGAGTAAAACAATCAAGACAAGATATTTAAATTTCGTGGAGCACGTCAAGAGACTGATTGAAGATAGCCAAATACGTATTGCGCTAGAAATAAGCTTTATCATAGCTAATATAGAAAGAGATCGATCAAAAATAAAGTGTATAAAGACTATTGTCAATGATTTGAACAGTGGTATCTTTTCTGTCATCACCAAACATCATGTAGCAGTAGTAGCAACAACAACAACGAAGATTTTCAAATCAGTAGTAGTAGTAGTAGTAGTAGTAGTAGTAGTAGTAGTAGTGACTAGAACAACAACGACAGCAGCAGACGCAGAATAACGATGTCTAAAATATTTGCTTGACTTAAATGCTTGGTACTGATTGGAGCAAATAGTCAATTTCACTTGGTTCGCTATATCGGGGTTTAACAATATCTCATTGAGCCGCGCACCTCTTCTTAATTGTTATATAAAAAATTGCGTTCACTCTTTCCAATCAGTTCGCGGCGGGAAAGCCAGTCTGCCGAACAAACCCTCGTCACGAAACACAACCACAAAACTCTTTATTGGCGCGCAAACCAAACCAGCCTTTAGTTTTTTGCTATTGGCGTGGACACGTGGATCTACGTTTTTAAGATTTTAGCACAGACATATATCACAATAATAATATGAACCTTTCCAACCTTACACACTAACTCAACAGTCCTATCTACGTTAGTACGTACTTTTGAATTACATTCTCCTCTTATGGCCTCTTAATACCATTTTCTTCGTCCAAACTCATGGACTCATAATAACATTTGCTTCGGCTAGACTTAATGCCTCAATACACTTACTTTGTCTTGACTCAAGAACTTTCAATATCTACTTTCTTTTACTTGTTGAGCAAAGATGATCATTAAAGTATAACATTTTATTAGGTATATAATATTTTATGTGTGGATTTAGTCTTTGTACGTCACTTGTCACAAATTTACTTATGACTAAATATAATGTCACGACAATCCTAGGGAAATTATATTGTATAGAGGGTGGCCGGACAGGGAATCCTTAGGAGGAGCGCAGAGAGTAAGAGATAGCCCTAGAGAGATGGGGGAGCTAAGAGCAGAAGTGAAAACGACGTCACTTCAATGAAGAGTCCCTTGGTTCTTTTTGTTGCTGAGATTCAAGCGAGTGAGACGCGAATTGCGCGCTCTCTGCAGACAGCAGGGGCGTGGGGCGAATAGCCGAAAATGGCCTAATGAACTGTCTCTCCCCCCCACACACACACACGCCATAAGTCCTGTCAAAGTTATATATGTGATTTAAGAATAAAACTGTTTAAAGGCAAAATCCAGAGTCCAGTTCTCCCTTGTGTCATGTGCTTACATTACCAGCTCCACAGGCGACAGACGTAAAGCTGTCGAATAACCAGCACAACACAACACGGCGAAATCAACCAGCGACAGTCGTCCTTGGTATTGACGGGAACAGGTGAATAGGTATGTAACAATTATACCTACATTAGTAAACAGTACAGAAGACATAGGATTTGTGGGATAGAATTAGGACTCGCATGCAATGCTAATAGTCTATCGTAATGTGTGTTGATTTTCCTTTTCTTTTTAATAAAAGTAAAATATTCTATAATGAGAGCACAAAATCATTTGGGGTTTAACAATTATTTGCGTATTTTTCTTTACAATATACATGTATATCTTGATGTTGCATGATACCTTGTGAATCTATCTTGATATGTAGTCCTAATTCTAATTGTTTAACTTCTAATTAAATTTTCCACTTTCCTGCTTAATATAACTTCATATGATGAATACCGTTTCTAACATTATTTTTACACACCCACATTAGATCTTGCTCTAGTGATCTACGATCAAACTATTTGTATATCTTTCATGTGTTAATAAGATATTTTGATAAAAATGCTTGAAGAATTCGGAAGTATAACGTCGTGATCTACAATCTAAATATTTATGTGCATGAAAAATCGACCGAAGATATTCTGATTGATATTGAGTTCCATGCATGAATTTATTTTTTAAAAGATATTGCTTACAGTACATCAAGAAAAACTCAAACCCCACGTTTGACGACACAATCTTAAAACGCATGTATACCAATCTGTTGCAAAGAAGGTGGGCTTCCTTTGCCGGACTAGACAACTTCTCACACCTGCCAGTACCCTATATCTCTATGCAGCCACTGTTCGCCCATGCATGAAGTATTGTTTCCATATATGGATTAGTACACCAACCAATAGTCTTTGTCTCTTGGACATGGTAAAAAAGAGTTTCCACCCTAATAGACACCGCACTGTCTACAAAGCTCCAGCTCCTGTCCCATCGCCTCAATTTTGCATCTTTGTGCGTGTTTTATAAGTACTACCACTGAATGTGGTTCGATGATGTTATTGCACTTGTCCATATCAAAGTAAATACATCCGACCAACCCCAACCCGCCTAGCAGAAAAAAAACCCTTCACTGTAGAGGACTCCAGATACCGGAAAACTTTCTACTCTAATAGATTATTTTCATCGGACCGCTTGCTTTTGGGATTCCCTGCCTGTTCCCTGTTTCCCGATTTACCAACATGCAAAAATTTAAATGTATCGTAAACAAGCATCTTGCTGAACAACTCCCTACTTGGACGCCCCTATAAGTCTATCCCCTAATCACAATAGCCCCTTACGTCTCCGTGGCAATATGCCTTGTTTGGGGTGAATAAAAGTAATAAAAGATGTGCCTATAAAAAACAATGCGATATACATTAAGCAGAACATGAGTGCTAGACATTGTCGAATTTTCAAAGTAATTAAATTCCGAAATTGTGTTTGTTTATAAAAATACGTAGCATATGTGCACATCCCCAACAGTAGATGCTTTGAACTCGAATGCATGAGCTAGAATGTAGCGGCAGAATTATCTGCAGCGTTATCGCCCCTGAATTATTCTTGCCAACGTTAGAGAGAATGCTCTTTTAGGCTGAACCTTCAAAGACATCGGGCATGTTCCGATCAACTGGACACATCTGTGTGGCTTTCTCCAAACCATGATATCGTGTTCTCCAGTGTTAAAATTTACTTATAACATTGTTCATGCATATTATCTATTTTTAGACACCGGTCATACATGTGTTTATCGATTGTATTGGGACATAATTGTAATCTTTCCTCAGTAGCTATGTCTGTATTTTTCCCTTTTATGTATTATATTAAGTACCGCCTTACATATTATGGTTGTCTAAGTTTATATTAGAATAAATATATAGAGAGAGATGTATATATATATATATATATATATATATATATATATATATGTGTGTGTGTGTGTGTGTGTGTGTGTGTGTGTTTGTGTGCGTGTGTGTGTGTAAATCCAATTGTTTCTTCACTATTGTTCTTTTTCCTCTTCATTTCAACCCTCGTTATAACACAACACATAAAATGGCGGCTTCGTGTTCGGAAAAGATCAGTAAAAGCTAGGATCTAAAATATTCGTAATCTTTACTGTAGTTCTGGAGTACTCTGTGAGTGGTAAGACACTAATATCAAGAGATAAAATGGATGAAAACGATTTTATGTAGATCAACAATATAAATGATGTATTTAACAATTTTACACTGGGGTAATTATGATGATTTTGAGGAGATTTGCTAAGCCGATGTTGGTAAGCATCTCCATTGAATTTTCCCGGTTTGTTGTCGTCTCGTCAAATCAGATGTAGATAACTCTGCTTCAACATGTCTTTTTGGCAAGGGAGATAACTTTACGGGACAAGGATTTATTTCCGTTTAAACATTATTTTCTAGATGGGACTTATTATCTAACAGTAATATTTATTTTTTATCAGATATTAAAGTGTCAGAAAACTGATGTGCACGATATTATTTTTCGGATTTCTACTTAACTAAACAATCGAATATTTATGATGTAAATATAAGCCGCACTTCTTAGCAAACAATAAAAACAAATCATGTCATGAACTTTTCCAACATTTTCCCTCTTTGCACGAATTCAACGAAAAAGTCGGACACATCTCAATTATTTATTTCTCTTCCTGTAATAAAGTTGTCAGCCATCTTTTCTAATGGTCAACTGCAATCTCATGAATTTTACACAGCTGCACAAAATTCCAGGATTAGGAAAACCGAGTTCTGTTTCTACAACAGAAATCAAATCGATATTTGAAATTCTCTCCCTGAAACTATGTATCCTTTGGTTTTCAATTGAACATAGTTTTTTACTAAAGTTATTTACACTGTAATTGACGTGGATTTATCAATCGCTAATATCTATTTAAAAAACTGTTTTATTCTCGACAAAAACTACATACTTCTTTTGTATCGCTAATCTCAAAAGTAAAGTTCAATTTATACACTTTTAATATGTTAAGGGGGACAGACTGTTTAGGACGAAGGCGTCTCGACTCGAAACATGTAATGGAAAAAGATAAGAACTATAAACCTTTAAATGCTTTATTTTTATATTGGTTTTACATTGCAGATACTGATTACCTATTTTTCGGGTGTGCTAATGCAACATCATACTAATACTTACTCGCACTCGCCAACAGGCTCGTTTCAAATGTGAAACAAGTTGTAATTTGACACATTTTCGTTGAATATTATATAAAATAGGCATTTTGTCTGTATGTGTCATATTTGAAACAAAAATCATTTAAAGGTTAATAATGAGACTGTGTATCTGTATGTCAGTAATATTACACAACAAGTTCAAATTGCATAGTATTAGTTTTCTTTTAACCAGCTCCCCGACGGGGAAGAGAGAAAGCGATAGAGAGAACACATCTGATTATATTCAGTCGAAGACCCCAAGAAAACTTTACTTGCGCATTTAGTCTTACTCGAAACTTCCTGAGTCGTTATTTCCTTAAACACATTAGCTAAATTTCTAGTGGATATTTCCATGTCTTGCGTTATCTAATGGAAATTTCCTCTTTCTACATAAACACACACACCACCTATCATATAAATACGCTGAAGCTGACGTGTTTTTGTTTATATTACCTAGGCCTCCTGATCTTCGATATATGATCAAAGTGTAGTATTTGTTTTGTCCTCAGAAAAGAAAGAAATCCATTTCGAATGGATCAAATTTTATTTTTTCCAATCTAGAGTCCCTTTTAAGGTAGCTTGATCTTCCCGACGTTAGAAATGACCTCATGTATTATTTTTCCCTCGCGGGGTGGCAAGTAAATATGAACTGTCGCACTGAATTGCATACTATTTTTACATAACTATTTATTTTATTAATGTGATAAAAAATAAGCAAAAATTTCGTTTCTGGGCGAAAGATTATGTGGTGACGTACAGGGGAACGGATGTTCACACTGCGATGTTCAAATAAAAAATTCATAAAATTGTTTTTGCGCGGAGTATCTGATTGAATTTTTTTAAGTAATGTATTTTTGTATTTGTCTGCTGCAAATAACCGGATGCACGTTTGCTGTGTAGCATGCTCAACAAGACGAGAGAAAGCAATGTTAAGCAATCTACCTTTCCATCTCTACAGATTTTGCCTTACTATTTCCTTTTAGAGTTAGGGTTAGACTTGAGGTAAAGTGAAATTACATGGAACCATTGTTTACAACTACGTTCGCAAAATCAGGTTACATGACCAATTCACAGTTTAAAAGTAATCTAGTGTCTATGAACGTGCCTTTCAAAGGGCTGAATATTATCAGCATTTAAAAAAAAAACGAAGTTATACTTTACTTTTCCCTCGTCGCTGCACTGCATAACATTGTTATCTCATTATTTATGTTATTAATGTGAACAAAAAATAATGAGCAACTACTCCGTTTCTGGGTGGAAAGTTCTGTGGTTACATGCAGGGGACCAGATGTTCACCTTGTGATGTTCCATTAGAATGGACATAAAATTGTTTTAGCGCGTAGGGATTGACGCAGAACATCAAGTGGCTATATATATATTTTTTAATAATGTATTTTCGTCTCCTACAAATACTCAGATGTGTGTTTTACATGTAGCAGTCTCGGCAAGACGAGAAAAATCAAAATAGATTACAGGCTTGTTAAGCCTATTCCTTTCTATTTCTATTAGTTTTGCCTAGCTTTTTCTATTTAGGGTTAGGGTAAAGGCAAATTGCCTATAACCATTGTCTACAACTGTTTTCGCCAAACCACGTCACAACACCAATTTACACTAACTAAAAAGTAATTTAGTGTTCATTAACCAATCAAAACGGTCCTCATACGATTTATCAAACAGGTTTAGGAGCCACTCGGCATAGATAAAAAGAACAGTTGGATTAACTGAAATCTTAGTTCCAACGGAATTGCAAGCAAACAACACAAAGGGCGAGATGTGAGACAACCGACCTCAGCTCGGACGGATACAATTCCCTTGCAATGGATAGACACACACACACGTATCTACAATAACACAGGAACTCGGACACGGCAGTGAGCTTTAAAAGTAAATGATATAAATCTTTTAAACTAATCAAAAGCAAAGTATATTAATCTCAAGTAGGTTGTTCTGTTCCTTTTTCGTATGAATTCCGAGTTCTTTTCCACTAATTGGTCACCACCTATTAAGGCTAAAAGTCACTCAAGAATAAGAGGTAATAAGATGAGTGCATTTTCAATTGAATGATGAAGAATAGCATAAGTAGATTGAAAATGATGAATGGAATCAATGAAGTTGGCGGTTTATGATAAGTGCTTGTTAATATTTATTTGAAGACGACCATGTTGTAGTCCGTAGGTAAGCTACCCCATGGTAACGTGTTCCACGAAAAGGGAAGACATTAGAAAGAGATTCTGTTAAACAGAAATTCTGTTTGATATTAAACACATGGAAGAAGAAAGAAAAGTTATTTACAGTTGTGATGGAAAACGAGTTACAAGGCGGAACTAGAGATTGAAGATCAATTCCGACGAACTAGACACGAAGCAAAATCTCACCTCTTCACTGTAGATGCTGGAAAGCCTTCTACTCTAATAGTTTCTTACCTCGAACTGCTAGATTTTGGAATTCCCTCCCTGTTTCCTGCTTTTCTCAATGTATTAACATGCAGAAATGTAATTGAGATGTGAATAGACATCTCGCTGTTTAACTCCATACTTAGGATATTCCTGTAGGCATTGTCCTTAATTCACAGTAGTCCTTTATGTCTCAGTGGCAATGTGTCTTGTTTGGGGTTAATAAGAGTTTGTAAAAATCAAAATCCTTTCGTAGAAACAACGATATAGCAGAGAAGGACTAGCAACATCTCTTCTGTGAGAAGAGGGGCTGTAGAAAACAGACGGGATCTTCCTTCACTAGATTGCGAAGTCAATTCTTGCACTCTGTGAAGGCAAGACAAGGTGTTCTGAACGGCACTTCCCCGGATATGGCAGCAGTACTCCATGTTATTACGTATCTGACTCTTACATCATCATTTAAATGCTCGAAATTTCAGTTAAACACAGAGTCCTGGAAGATCCTTGTATTCTTTCATTCACAATCAGCGCTTCTGTTCCCCGATCAAATTATGCATCCGTTCGATCATTTATGCGTTCATTTGGTGCAAAACGAGAGTACAGTTCCATAACAATCGATTCTTACACAAAAAACGAACGGATTTTTCTTTGTATTTAAGTGATCAAATAAGCACCAATATTTACTGAGTTCATTATATTCTGCTTTAAAGAACATTCGTATTATGTACCAACCAGGCGACAATGATGGACGAGCTTTGCATTCGACAACTGTTTAACTTGTTTTCTTGCATATGCAGTGAGAACACCTGCATATTTTCGGAAGTCGCCATTGATGTATTTCTTATAACAACAAGCCACATTTGGACACGCACTTCATTTATAGTTTATACGCATGTACCTGTGAAAACTTTTTATCAAGCTTAAATGGACGAGTTTTATCATAAATAACTGATAATTATATTTCATAATTATTTCATATATTTGTATATATATAATATATATGGTTATATTTTATAACGAGTTTGCACTCTCCGTAAAAATTAAGGAAAAAGTATGCTTTGCCAATGTTCGCACTAACATTCATATAAAGTCATAGAATTACGTTAGTATTTTAATTTTTCATGTATAAATTAATATTATCATCTATGAAAACATAAATAAGAACACCAACCATTTACTTTTTTTTATTTAGAATGATGGAATTCTTTTCGAATTCACTTGAAGCAGCAGGGGTTGTCTGACTTGCAATTTGCTTTCTTAAAAACTTGAAATAGTGTTGTCCGGCATGTTTTATTTTACTCGCGTGGAAAGATGGAATACACAGACTTGCGTGATGGGATACTACATTTACTTGTATGGCAGGAAGTGAATTCATATATATATATATATATATATATATATATATATATATATATATATATATATATATATATATATATATATATAAGTTTATTTAAGTTAACACAAACGTCCATGTAGTAGCTCAGTAGTGTATAATACTACTAGAGCTAATAATGTAATATAATATAATAATTATTATTCAGAAAACACTCCAGATTTGTATCTAACAACACTTTACTACCAGACAATTGTTTCTGCCTATTCTGAAAATATATATTTTCTGATATCATAAACACTTACAAAAAGGCTTCATCGGTGTACATACATCAAAATCAGGCCGAAGAAAATCAAAATGTAACCGTATTCATTTATTTTATATATCCTTTTTTTCACTCAGACCAAAGGTAAATTATTACTTTAACACTATTCACTTATAGTTAAAAGTTCAAAATATATTATAACAATCGAATCTCACATTTGTCACCTCGCAACCTGAATCAATTACTCAGCGACCACGAATTTAAATACTCAATGAATCCTACTTAACCTTTTGTTAATAATTATTCAAGCAAAAAAAGAAATTTCCTGGTTAAATAATTGTTGTGAACCTGTTTCGGGGCCAGAATAATAACACGAACACGGGGTTTAGCGAAAACAAGTATATTAAAGAAAGGTATAATACAACAGAGAAACAAGAGTAGTTGTATGTCTGTCTTGACTACCAGTATAGACTAAGGTTTACTCAACACTCAGAAGCATGTGTTTCCAGTATCCATTGTGAATGAAAGAGTCCACAGTCCGTTATAGGTACGGTACCATAACACCCCCTCCCAAGCTTTACCTCGGCATGAGTATTAATATCGTTTTCTTTTTGGATTGCTTATGATAAGATCCGAAGACTTCCGTTTCCATTTAGATTGCCGCTTTTCTAGGGCTGCTTGGGATACTGGTATGTCGAAAGTATCGTATATGATGTCCATAACTTTTTATTCGTCCACCAGTGGAGTGCTGTAAGTGTCATGCGACAGTCGTTTCCTAATGTGATAAAGGTGTCTCTTATGAGAGAACTTAGGTCCTTGGAGTATGTAAACCATATTTCCCATTCTCTTTTCTATCGTCCAACGTTTCCGGAAAAACGTGTTATTTTTAAACATCTTGAAATATACTCTATCGCCTAGAATCTATTGTTTTTGTGGTACAATAGAGGTTCGACCTTGTTTGGTCTGTTGAGGCAGTAATTTGTCAAAAGCGGATCTCACTTTTCGCTGCAGGAGATGATGAGAATGGCGTGTTAATGTTTGGCGTGATCCTGTACACTTGCAAAAACTGCTGCAGGGTCGTTTCCGTGGGAGTGCCACGAGCTTTTGTCGGGGCTCTTTTTAGAGTGTCCACAAAACGCTTCGCCTGGTCGTTTGACCTAGGATGATACGGGAAGTCGTGATGTGTCTGATCTGGAAAATCTCACAGAACTCTTTGAAGTCGGAGGACGTAAACTGCGTTCCGTTATCACTGACCAAACAATCGACCACCCCTAAACGAGCGAACTATTCGTGTAGGAAGTTTATTGTCACCTCCGTAGTGTTTTTTTTTTTACATCGTAACACTTCGGGGCATTTGGAAAAACTATCGACTACAATTAGTAAAATCTCTACAACGTGCCTGCAAAATCCACGGGTATCCTTGACCAAAATCGATATGTCTTTGACCACGGACTATGTTTGTTATGAGGTGCCTTTAAACGTATTCATGATGTTTTAAATGTCCTGATCCATTTTAGGCCAATACACGAAGCTGCGCATCAAACTCTTCCTCATATTTGTCCCCGGATGGCCAATGTGAAAATCTTTCAGGATTCTCTTCTGTAGTTTTTGTAATGACGACTCTCTCGTTGTACAAGAGTACTTCGTCGCATAATGCAAAACTGTCAGCAAAATGTTGGCCTTTATCAGCCATTTTGATTTTTGTACTAGTAATGAATTCATTATTGAAGGCTTCCTTTTAAATGCCATGTAGAGTCACCGGGAACTCTCTTACAGTGTTGCATAACATAGCTTTTATCTCCCCTTCCGCTCGCAGGGAAGCAATCACGGTTTCTTCTAGTGGCACTCTCTCTCTCTCTCTCTCTCTCTCTCTCTCTCTCTCTCTCTCTCTCTCTCTCTCTCTCTCTCTCTCTCTTTCTCTGTCTCAGCACCAGTCTAGACAATCCATCCGCGTGATAGATCTTTTTTATGGTAAATACTCTATTTTAAAATCATAATTAAGTAAAATTGTTCCCCATCTCTGTAGTCTATTCGCCGTATACACAGGCAGACTTTTTTTCGACCCGAAAATGGTGATTAACGGTTTATTATCCGTCTGAAATATGAAAAACCTACCGTATATATAGTGTATATAGCAGTGGAACTTAGCTACAGCGAAAAATATTCCTAAATCCTCCTTCTTAATTTGAGAGTACTGCTTCTCCGCAGGAAGCAGGGTCCTTGATGCATGTGCGATGGCTTTATGCGTTCTATCCTGCATTGCATGGAGAATGCACACTCCTAATCCGTATGAAATAGCGTCGCTAGCCACTATTATGTCTAAGTCTGGGTTGTAATGCGTAAGGAATAAATCTGATGTCAGCACTTCAATAGTTTTGTCGAATGCCTCCTAGCATTCGGGCGTTCACTCCAAAACCTAATCCTTTTTTAATAATTCCTTCAGTGGATCACGGAGGTTATGCATCTCTGGGATAAAAGCCTGGTAGTAATTTGCCAGCCCCAGGAAGTTATGTTATGCTGTGACGTTTTCCGATGCCGACATGTTCTTAATTTCATTGGCCCGTTCTGGGTATGGCCTTCTGTCGTTCTTGTCTATTACATGACTTAGATATTTGATTTTTTCTAAAACAAAATCACATTTTTTTAAACCCCGTAGTCCTGGATTCGCTAAAATACTTTATTGACATGTCCTCAGTGCTGTTGATTAGGATGTCGTAAAGATATGCAATAGCAAAATCAAGTTCGTCCAACATGGTATCCATAACTTGCTGAAAAATTGCGGGAGCATCTTTGACCCCGAAAGCTAGCCTTTCGAGCTTGTATAAACCGCAATGCATATTTATACACAACAGT
Organism: Sepiola atlantica; assembly: GCA_963556195.1. Classification (NCBI taxonomy): domain Eukaryota; kingdom Metazoa; phylum Mollusca; class Cephalopoda; order Sepiida; family Sepiolidae; genus Sepiola; species Sepiola atlantica. Next base: position 142,373,143 of record OY744517.1, read on the forward strand.
TTAGAACTATCTTCTTCCACCGATATTTGGAGGTGCGCTTCACTCAGATCTATTTTTGAAAAGATCTGCCTCTATTTAATTTTGAAAAAAACTTCATCCGGGCTATGCAGTGGTAGTGATAATCCTTTAGTGCTGCATTTAATCCCGTTGAAAAATTTGCAAACACGCGGATTTCCTTTGATTAGTTCTTTACATATACCGTGGGTGCTTCCCACTGAGTGTATTCTACTTTATTATTGTTATGGTACCGTACCTATAACGGACTTTGAACTCTTCCATTCACAATAAATACTGGAAGCATATGCTTCTTGGTGTTGAGTAAATCTCAGTCTATACTAGCAGTACCATTACTCTTGTTTATGTGTTGTATTATACTTTTTTTCAATATACTTATTTTTGCTAAACACAGTGTTCGTGTTTTCATTCCGGACTCTAAACAGGTCCACAACAACTGGCGACGGGATATTCGAAGTTACACGGGACACAACTTCAACATCAGGGATTTTTCTTGAGAAACTTTTTAAAAAAGGACCCCACAACAACCGGTGACGTGGGATTTTGAACTTACACCACCACAACGATTGACGACGTGGTTACAGTAAAAGGTTCACACAATTCGCACTGTTCCCTTTTTTACACATAATTACAAAATTACACAAACATATTTTCCTTACCAAAGCTGAAAAGTTCAACAAATTGCAGAATCACAAATAAATTTATTTCAACAGAATGCTGTTGGCAAGAATAATCGGCACAGTTCCTTCTTACCCCAAACATGGAAAGAGAAAACAAAAAATCATGATCACACACCTCACTGTTCTTATCCATATCTATCTATCTATCTATCTATCTATCTATCTATCTATCTATCTATCTATCTTTCTCTCTCTCTCTCTCTCTCTCTCTCTCTCTCTCTCTCTTCCATTTTGAACATACACAGCAATGGTTCACACTCGTCCATACCTTTTATTTTCTATCATACCTAATACAAGAAAGTCACAATTAGATTACAATGTGAAAATCTTTATTGAACCCTACTCCGTCTCTTTTGTTCTCTTCTTTCTTTTTTGTGTGCTCTGGCTGTTTGATGCTAGTCAGCATCCATTGTCCTCTCCCCCATCTCTCGCCTCTTTTTTTCATCACCAACCCACACACACCTTCCAGTACATAAACATGTCACAGACAATGGAAAGCGAAAAACAAAACATAACACTGTCGAAATGCCGCTCACTGGCGTAAAATCGGCTCGTTTCGAACAATAAAGAATTGCATAGTAAACATAAAATAGCAAAAGGAATTGGATGATATTAATAAAGTATCGAAAAAAATATTTGATGAAATTAATTCAGATAATAATACGGAAATATGTATACCTAGTGAGCCTAGATTTACACTGAAGTACCATAAAGAAGATTTGGATACAACCCAAATAGTAGACTAATAGCACCCAATATATCCGAAATATCTAATGTAACTAAGAAAATACTGGATAGAATAGAAAACTAAACCTGAAATGTAACTATCTTCTAATGAGGTTTGGAAATGGTTTAAGCGTGTTAAAGACAAAAATGAAATTAGATTTATACAATTCGATATAGACGCATACTATCCATCGATTACACTTGCACTTTTAGATAAGGAATAGCTAATGAATCTACTGATATAACAAACTCGGAAATATATAGAGTGAAACTAGCTAGAAGGAACATAATTAAATACAATGATAAACTATGGAGTAGAAAAAAACTAGAAGCTTTAATTTTGATGTTACAATGTGTCGAGCAGATCCAGCTCAGGTGGGATTATATATACTTCGTGAAATAGAGAATTATATACATGAACTAGGGGGAGGATTATATATAGATGGTCCATTATTTACTAGAAAGCGCTCGGATAAACAATTAGAATTACTTTTTAAAGAGATTCACAAATTTTTTAAAGTGAGCAAAAAAATAATTATTGATAATAATGATAATATATTTTTAGATATTACCTTAAACCTTAATGATAACTCATTTAAGCCTTACCATAAACCTAATCCGAAAATATACTATATCGATAAATTATCTAATCACCCGAAACCTATTAATATACAAAAATAAGAATAAATATCGAATGGCTAAAAATAATATTACATCTAATAATATGGCATTTAGAAAAATACAAATGTGATGAATAATAAAAACCCAATGGTTATAAATGATAAGAAAATTGTCGGAAATAATATGATAGATAATAATGACATGAATAATATAGGAACTGTTAATGTAAAAAATAATAAGAAGAGGGTAAATAACAATACTAATACTACGACTACTACAACTACTACTACGACTACTACTACTACTACTACTACTAATAATAATAATAATAATAATAATAATAATAATAATAATAATAATAATAATAATAATAATAATAATAATAAAAAGAAACGAAGGAGGAAAACAATTTGTTTCATCCCCATATGGTGCACATGTTAAGACAGACATACCTAAAGAAGTTTATAAATACTTGCTAATAACTTTAAAGGACATCTTATTATACCCATAGTTTAAACTCAGTGACTGTCTTTACAAATAGATAACACCCTAAAGTGCGAATGAAAACACACATCTTAAAAGAAGCTATGATTTAAAGGTTTCAAGACATTTATTTGTTTACATTTAAATTTTGGATTTTTAGTATTATTCTCTACTGCTTTAAAAATATCTTTCACGCATTCACGGTTTTATGTCTTTTTAAAGATTGTCACTGAGTTTCGGCTATGCGTATAATAAAATGTGTTTCGTTCTTGAAATGAAGGGGCGTGGTAATTTAAGTGATCTAAAGTTTCTTTTAATAAAATAAATACATTATATTAATATATATTTATTAATTAATAAATGTTGATAATTTCATTAAGATCTGATAATTCTCTGATATTTTGTGATCTTTTCCATTACGGATATTCAATCCTTGGTTCAGAACCAAATCACATTCGCTTTCATTGCTCGTCTTTAACAATATCTGCTTATTGTGTAGCCTTCTCCAAATCACACAGTGTTATATTTCTTTCTCTTGGTGGTTCTTTTAGAAAGGAATATAAGATTGGTGCAGTAATAAATATATCTTTCATCAAAATGAAATAATCGACAAAGATCGATCAAAATAAACTCCGAAGCGATCGATCTTTTAATAATCTTATTGTTACGCTGGATTCGTTATCGCAGTAATGTTTCAAGCTCACATTTTTGGATTTAGTTATTCTTATCACAACGGTTCAGCTTTGATAACCTTTTTGCATCTGCAGTCTTTGAGTATATTTGATAGATTTAAAGATAATTGCAAGATCCAACTGCTCTCACAAATGGAACCACGAGAAGGTTATTTCTGCCAAAACTGTTTTTTGTTATCAGTAAATTATCTAATATGGCTTTAATTGCGCACAAGATTATTTTTTTTAATTTTAATGAATTTCTAACAATTACGTTTCTCTGTACGTCCGTACATCTTTTAGCACTACGATCGAGAATTCTTTATCTTTTACCCTAACAAATATTGTAGCAGAAGTATTGCGTTGATGACACGCCGCAGCAGTAGTCATCGTGGTTGTAGTGGCGTTAATTTGTTTCTTTCCTTCTCTTGTAATGTCCGTAGCGAAAACTTTATCTCTCGCTCTCAAAACAATATTAGTATTCTCGTGATTTTAATCCTGTATGTGTATTTCAGGAAAAATCAAATGATACCACAGCTGTTTAAGTACAAGAAGCTGTGAACTTATTCATTATAGAATAATTTTGGAAGCAAAATGCGAACTTTAGATCAAGTGAAAAAAATTATAAATACGCATGTAAAAATTACGAATGTATTGCTGGAACATAAAATGAGACAATTTGGCGCCAAAGCGAGAAGTAAACGCTGCTACTGATTAGATTCAAACAGTAATGGTAAAACTTTCACATACATATATACATACACATGAAATAAGCACATGAAATACTACACATACATTTATACACATGAAATAAGCACATGTATTAATGGTGTAAAGCTAATACAGCTGCTGCTATTTCATCGTCCTGCAGCTTACATATATATACACACATGAACTAAACATATACATACATTTATCATTGATGTCATACATGATCTTGTTGTTGTTGTTGTTGTTTTAAGCGAGTGTCATGGAGCTCACGAAGATTATGCATCAGATTGTCTGTTTTTGAATGTAGTCCTCATCGTTGGTTGCAGCTATTCTTTAATCTGCAATATTGCCAATTTTTACCAGCAATACTTATAGCAGCAAGGCTCGACGGTTGCAAGCTAAGTCGGGTTAGGGTTTCGCTCAGAACACAGAAAAGAAATAACATAGAAACAATGTTGCCACTCTAACTCCACTGATTTGTGGTTCCGCGCCTGAAACAATTAGAAGACGACAGATCCTGGTGGCCACACTTCCTTGATTTTCACTAAAGCCTCGTTAGCCAGGTTGCGACCCTTAATATCACTTGGTTCCAAATATGTCCGCCATTGGTGGCTCGGTTAAGGACCGTTTCCAGATAGAATAACTCTGACATTACCACGTTGAAACTGCCCCTACCATGGTGATGAAGTGGGAGGGGTGCTGTTGCTGCTAACTTACATGTACATACAGAACATCACTGCGCGTACATTGTATATATTATTGAGAATTCAAAATGTTTTGCTATATATGGAAGTGAAACATGAACTATGCTGGCAAAGCAGAAGAGGAAGCTCAATATCTTTGAAATAAGATGTTTAAGAACTATTCTTGAGAAACTTTGCAATATAGACGAAAACATGCAAATATCAGAAGTAAGCTTAACATTAAATGATCCATTAACGACGTTATTCGTGAAAAGAGATTAACGTGGTTTGGACATGTTTCCCAGCTACCAGACTCCAGCAATGTGAAGAAATCATAGCAAGAAAGTGTAATTCAGGAAAGATGAAGACAACAACCATCAAAGAGATGAGCCGACCAGATAAGAGTTTAGACTGGTATGCTGCTCCTGACAGCTGATGGTTTTGCCCAAGACCGTGATAAATGGTGGAATTCTGTGCTCAAGTACGTGGCGAAACTTTAAAGTATGCACATGAGTAAGCTTTTTTTTTTTTAGTTTTTAATTATTTATTCACTTCTTCTGAAGTCAGGTTGAGTTTGGAAATGTCAGTGTACTAGGGTAAGTACACTCTGGTCTACAGAAATGCCTGAGCAACTTCGTCGGCATTCCCCGGTAGGGGCGCTTCAGACGATTAGCAATAAACAAACCCATTCTCAAAAGGAAGGTAAAGGATGGAAGGGTAGACCACCTAGGACTGAACAGAACTAATCCTTTAACCCAACACCAACAATGCCACTGTGTGAGTGATATAAGCAAGTATCAAATACTAAAACAATAGCTACATACAAATCAATTTTGTTCAATAAACTTAAATCTAAATCCGTTTCCCTCATCTATTAAAAAAAGAATTCGATTTTCTTCAATAAATGAATTAATTTTAGGTGAAAAAAAGAGAATTCCAAGATGGAGAAATGTCAACAATTTTTGCTCCGAATTTCTTTTGTCTTCACTTAACGTTTTGTTTCATATTTCTTTTATTCAAAAAAAATCGGTGTCAAAAGTTCTTACTTTACGTGTTGATCGATTGCAATGATCTTATTTGTCATCTCAGATCATTTATATTGATCCAATGCTGGTTATATTTCCGTACGTGTTAATATTGAATTAGACATTACTTTATCTATGCGCATCTTCTTCTCTTCCAATTTTTCTATCCACACACTATATATATAGATACTATATATATATATATATATATATATATATATATATATATATATATATATACACACATGAATATGTATATATATATATATATATATATATATATATATATATATATATATATATATATATATATATATATATATATATATATATATTGAGTTCACCATTTTAATAACCTTGAAGGCTTGAGGAAAGTAAAGGCTTCCGAAATTTATCTTAAAGAATATCCTAACGAAAATAAAAACGAAAAAAGTTGGGATTTACTAAAATCGTCCAACAATTAAGTATGAAATAGTAAGTTTCACATTTTTTTAAAATCTTTTCACCCACTTGTGTGCTTACGATTTTCAACTGACTAATTACACACACACACATATATATATATATATATATATATATATATATATATATATATATATATATATATATATATATATATATATATATATATATATATATACAAGATTTTGTTCATTTTATAAACATTAATTGAATTGAAAAATATGGTAAAATGCAATTTTTTATTAATTTTAATCTATATTTTCAATAGTAAAATCCTACAATCAAATACATATGAATAGAAAAGCGAAAGACCTAAAACACAATGTTTGGTTTGTTGCTAAAACATTTTCTTCCTCATCACCAGAGAGCTGTTTTGCCCTCAGACGATCATTACGCTTTGTTCCTATTTACTTGCCTATTCAAGAGTGCAGACTTAGACACAATGTCGGTTTTTAATTTGGAGAAAATCCAGCTTCCCACAAAGAGGTACTATGTTGAAACAACAATTAAAATCGCCGCAGTCTAGAAGGACGGCTCTTTCACTGATTGAGGACAGAAAATGAAAAGTGCAACACCAGAACAGATACTACACTTTGTTTCTAGCCAAAAAGACTTTTTGTTAATTGCATAACAAAAGTAATACTAGCCCGGGATCTTCAGTGATAGTTTTTTTTTTAAATACTGGTAAAACACTTGAAATGAAAAAAATGTCACTTGTGAAATATATTTGTTCTTCAATACCGATTTACGACCAAAATTCAAAGCAAAATTCTTACGTCAAAAGCCATCCGTTAGCTCAGAAAAACAATCAGTAAAGTACTATCAATTCAAAGATCATGTAAATGTATTTGAATTGTTATGTGACATACCCAAATTAAGTCCGTGTATTTCTTATTTTTAATCGTAATGACGGTTTTTATAGCTCATATATATAGCGTAATTCATTGTTATATGAGAATTATATATATATATATATATATATATATATATATATATATATATATATATATATATATATATATTCAGTGTTTTGTGAAACCGAAGGTACCAATGGATGATTAAAGTAATGTATAGTGGCCGTTAAATAAAATATATATGCTCTAGCACTAATAATTGAGCACTCTTATTATTCTGATATAACACTGAATTACGCTATATATATGAGCTATAAAAACCGTCATATATATATATATATATATATATATATATATATATATAATTTTGTTAATATTTATTATTATTACCTACAGACAACAATGTTTCATGCTTATGCAAACACAAGTGTATAATTTTATTCATAATACTATACATTACTGTGTCCGCTATTGATACTCGGGTTTCGTTCATGTGGACATTCTAGAATGTTTACTACTATTATTATTATTATTATTATTATTATTATTATTATTATTATTATTATTATTATTATTATTATTATTATTATTATTATCAGGAGAAGGTGAAGAAGAGGTTACGAAAGAGGAGAAGGAGGAGGAGGAGGAGGAGGAGGAAGAGCGAATCGGACTTCTGCACACGACGATCGTACCTCAGGGTTGTCTGGTGTGCATGAAGTCCTCCTCGTTGGCCAGTATCTATTCATTTATACCTGCGAGCTTGCCGATTTTTATCTCCGACACCCAGAGCAGCTAGGCCTAGCGTTTGCATACGAAGTCGGGGAATGTTGTGCCCAGAACGCAAAAGCAACGTTGTTATCATCACTCGCTGCATCTGCGGTTCTGCGGCTGACATGTCCTTTCACCTGCGCGCGAAGGCGGAGACGACCAGATCACGACAGATACTGATGTTGAATCTTCCTGGATTTTCATCCGATCCCTCTTAACCGGGTAGCTCAAACACAACTACGTTGCAACCGCCCCTCTCACGGTGAGTAAGTTTTAGACTTTAGGGGGTTAGGTTTTGGAGTATGTCAACCAACGCTTGGTCACTCTTTGCCGAAATCATACATATTTTTATATACGATTCATTTGTAAATTCATTTTAATTTAGTACTAGCCAGGCTCAACGTCGCTGATCTTACGGGACTAAGTATATCAATGTGATCATAGCTAGCGTCTTTTTGTTGGCTTCAATTACAACTTACTATCAAAATGCATTCGACAAAATAAATATGAATTACTTTAATATAATTACAGCCGACTTTTTACTTTTTTTTCATGTGTTTTCTTTATTTATCTTGAGTGTCTATGATAAAATGTTTTGCTAGCAATTATTTCAGTGATGCCATGATTAATTTCACTGTCAAAAGGGAATATTGAACTGTGTATTTTTAGTTTTTAAATCTCCTGACATAAAACCTCTTAATGCGATTTGATTCAAAGAAAATTAAATTACTGAAAAAACATTTATTAAAACTTTAAAACTCTTCCCAAATGGGGAATCAATATGTTGAGATTTGATCTTTCGGGTCAATTTGCCAAATATCTGTTCCACGCTTGGAACGCAAATAATTATTCTCGAGAGTAATGATTGTTTGGTCCGAAAAGTATGATAAAAACAACAGATGCACTCATATCAAATTTGTTTCCTAAAATGAATAATTGTTATTGAACTGATTAATGAGTGTGTAAGAATGACTTTTTTAAAGTTATGAGTAGCCATTTATCCAAGCCAAAAACCATTGGAGGATATTGATTAATGAGATGGATTGATTGTCGGTTTAATGATGAATAATATTATGAGATGATTGAAAAAAGGATTAATGGGATGAAGAAACAGTTGGCGCCAAGTTCGGTGTTAATCGGCACATTATTCATCCTGAGGACATGGTTTTTTTAAATGAGAAGTTTTTCTTCTATTTAATCTATTTAGAATAATTTTTACTCAAAAAGACTATGGACAATAGACCTGGCATGCCTGGTGTGGCATTGAACTTGGCCAGTTAAAGCCGGTTTTCTCAAAATGGGAAAGTTTGTAGAGAATGTTAAACTCAAATGCAGTCCTCAGTCGCGTGAATATCCCGGCCAGGAGAAATGATTTTGACAACGTTAGTTTTTGAAGTTTTTTGCAGGAAAATGTCGCCGTCCTCTCACATACAGCGCCTGTTATTCCCAAATGGTCACCCATCTGGTACTGATCAGGTTTAACATTGCTTAACTTTGGTGATTTAAGAAGAACTGGTATGCCAGCGTGATTATGAAATATCATGGACAATTGAATCAACTGATGACGGATAAATAAAAGAACTATGCCTTAATAGACATACATACGGAAGGAATATTTCCTAACTTGATAGAAGCGTTCGATTCTGTGAAACCTCACGGTTCTCTTCATGACAAACTGAAATTAAAAGTATCCATTATGTTGTAATTTGGATCAAACGCAGCTCGGTAATTACATCAGGTTTATGGTTATACCGTTATAATATTCTCACAGAATATGCCTATGGAAAAGGTCCGGTTATTCCTAAGTTATATATTGACAGGCAAAGTAACGCAGCGTTGCCCAGGTGGCGTGGGAGATAATACCACATGAAATAATATAATAACGACTAATAATTAACTCTGGCTAAGAGCAACGTGTATTATCTGTTCTGATACTGTACTTCATCTTTTTTGTTTGCGGTTTACTGAAATGCTTCTGGACTGAAGCAATTTTTAATTGTTATTCAAATTCAGACTTCCTCTTTTGGGGAGCTGGATTTTTCTACATTAAAACCCTACGTTGTGTCTAATTCTGCTGTCATGGGGAGGCAAGTAAATATGAACTTTTATGTGCACATTCATTTTCAAACGGAAGGGGTGCCCCTTTACTTCCTTAAAAATGAATCAAACAAATCATTACACTCACTATGACGTCTTCTATATATGTTCCATATTTCATAAAAATCTGTCGTGTAGATTTTAAAAACATGTGTGCATTTATTTTCAAAAAGGCACTTGGGGCCCTTTTTCTTCCGTCAAAAATAAATCAAACGTAATTCATTACACACCTTCATGTACTATGTACGTGTCAACTGCCCTCAAAATCAGTAGAGTATTTTTTTAATCCATAAGGCCGTATGTGTACATAGACATCCAGCCCCCTTTACTTTCTTGTATAAAACTAAATGAAAATAAATAAAGCCCACATTATCTACCATTAAGCCGAGAATGTATCTTTAAAAATTCATAATGATCAGTGTATTAGTTTCGGATTTTACTGCGCATAATCATATATCCTCCATCCATAATAGAGACCAATGTACATATATATATATATATATATATATATATATATATATATATATATATAGTTATGTAATTATTTTTATTGGTGATTGCAACGTTCGTTATTTTTTTGCTTACTACTACTTCGATTGTCTCACTTCCTAAGTGATTAAGATGCAGAAAATTGCATTATTAGTCGCCCTTAACTTTATAGAACGTATTTTTTGTTAATATATATATACTTTTATTTATTTTATGAATTTTATGATTAAGATGCATAAAATTGCATTATTATTTTATGTACGTATAAAATTAATACATAAATATATATATATATATATATATATATATATATATATATATATATATATATATATATATATATATATATATATATATTAACGAAAAATACATCCTATAAAGTAAAACGCGACTAATAATGCAATTTTCAGCATCTAAATCCCTTTAAAGAACTTGATTTTATTATTTACGTTTAGATCTACGGTGAATTTAAGAACGGAATTTAGATTTTAAACTTTCTTCTGGGACTAACGACGTCGCATATAGCAGTCTTGGCTGTTTTGTTTTAATCTTATTCTTTTCTCCAGTTCATTTAGTAATTGTCACTAGAATATGATTAGACGAAGAATTGATTTTTAAAATCTCTTGGAAGATAAATATCAGGTTTCTGATAATTTGAAATAGTTCTTAAGATACTGAATTTTAAAAATATGTACTTAGTTTTTACAAAAAATTGCATAATTAGCCAAAAAAAGTCAGTTAAATAAGAATTCTCGCTCCGGTCCGACATAACAAAATGGTTACCGAGATTCAGACAATAATATGGTTTTGTAATAGTTTATAGAAATTGAAAACTTAATTCATTTATATTTTAATATTATTTTTAAAATGTCTACATTAATATGACAAGTATGGGAGACCCAAATTAAAATTTCCCATTTTATTATTTTAACCTTATATAGAACAGATGCTTTTGCAATAATTTTCCCGTAATTCATCCATAGTTTTATTAGACTAAATATAAATAGTTAATTTATTTTATTTTAAAGGTACTTTTACAGTTTTAATTGTTTTACCTGTTAATGCCATTTAATATTTCATTGAACTCAATGAGATTTTATTTCACGATCTTATTATAATCAAAATGCTATTTTATCATTCTTTGGGTTTTCATGACGATTAAAAACTTTCGCGATTACATGACTTGAGTTATAAACGTGTCGTAAAATTAATTTGAATTAATAGGTTTTAATTAAAACTGAAAGCGCATTCAAAGTGTGAAAAAGTAAATTAAATCTAATGAATTTAAACTGAAAATGTTATTATTCAGCGTAAAAAGAGATAAAGCAATTATTTATTAATTATTAAATAATTTGAAGAAAGAAAATGATTATTTATTAATGAAAAAATTACAAAAAATACAAACTTATATTTTATTCTTTCTAATGATGTAGATCTATTGACAGTGAAACAAAAAATAGCGATGACGTCTGTTTATTATAGCAATGTTCTTTCCGTAGAATTTGAAGTAAAACGTTTGTAAAATTTAGTCCAATTTTTAATTTTTTGGTCTCAATTTTATGAATTTTTTTTCATGATTAAAACAATTCTTACGATGATGACTACATTTTCATACGCAAAAGTGAACTATTATAAAATCGCGTCGTAAAATTACCAGTAAAACGTTATTATAAAATATTATAATAATATTAATGAGATTGTTTTATTTTTCTTGTAAAAATTAAATTATAATATTCTTAATTCGGTAAAATGATTTTCTTTTTCGAGTTATATAGATTTTATTATTACAGTATTTAGTTTTTTCTAATGTGTTTCTTGTTTGTTTTTGAAAGAGTATTTAAAAATATTTTTATTATTAACATCTACGGTGATTTATTTTCTATAAAAATTAAAAAGAATTTATTTTCTAGTATTTTAAGATATAACTTTAGTAAAGGTGTTTTTTGTTTACAATAAATAAGACATTTTCACTAAGATTACTAATAAAATAATGAATTTATTATATTTCGTGATCATTAATACTGAAAATTTAATTGAAATTGGTTGCTTTCTGAATTTGATTGATTTCTCTCTTTTAACCTCTCTATTTCTCTCTCTCTCTCTCTCTCTCTCTCTCTCTCTATATATATATATATATATATATATATATATATATATATATATATATATATATATATATATATAAATTTGGCGAAGTCCATTTTTTAAACATCTTTAGAATTTTAAACTTAAAGAAAGAGACAAAATGCCTTCAAAAACTATGTGCTAGATGCAGATATTTTTATTAAAATCAAAATCAAAAATCAAAACTTTTTTTCCCATCTTGACTTCTTTATCTAATATTTCGCTTGATATAACAAGCCTCGAAAGAGCTTTAGACAAATAAAAGGTATAACCCTTATTTTTTTTCGTAATGATCCTTCCTGGTCTTCTAGAAGTGACGTCCGATGTTGTGTGGACTAACGATGTAAATGTCTTGTTTAAATGGTCGCTGGTAGGTATAAATTTGGGAAAGTTCATTTTTTTAAGCATCTTCAGAATTTTAAGTTTAAAGAAAGAGACAAAATGCCTTCAAAAACCATGTGTTAGATGAAGATATTTTTATTAAAATAAAAATCTAAAATAAAAAATAGAAAAAATGTTTGGATTTTTTATTTTGATTTTGATAAAAATATCTGCATCTCACACATGGTTTTTGAAGGCATTTTACTATTTCATACAAAAAGACCGACCGAGTTGTTGAACATTTATTCCTTTCGCTTTGTTCTGCTTGAATAATCTTTGCCTTCGCAGAGTCAGCCGATTGCTATCACTCAGTAATCGTTGGCTGATATAAACAGTTTCAACGTGAGAGTTATACGAGATCGACGAAGTATCATCATCATCGTCGTCCTCCCGGCCTAGAGGAATTTCGATCGACATATTTTTTATTGCCACTACGACGATCGGCTGAAGAGTGGTCACGGTCTGGCAAGATCTCTGTGTGGAGACAGAGACACGAGTGGGGTACTCAGTTATAAGTGGCACCGCGACCAGGATATCAAACACCTGTGCGTGAGTGGCCAACGATCCCCACGGGGTCAGAGAGGCGTGTGGAGTCCCGGTTACACTGATAACCAAAAGTACTTAATTCTTTATACGGAAGAGTATATATAGTTGCCCAGGAAAAAGTGAGGTGTGCGCAAACTTTAAATTCGTTTGACAGACATACTTTGATCTCAAGCACAATAGCTACAGAAACGTGGAAATGAAAAGGTCAGAAGATTCCGCAGTCTGTGAAGCCGGTTGACAAAGAGACAGAAAATAAAGATCTGACCGATGACAACGACAAATTCGGCAAGATGTGAGTGCTTCCCCGTGCCTCCTATCGACTTAAACCAATCAAATATGAGATAAATCATCATCAACAACAACACTATCACCACCACCACCTATCTCTCTCTCTTTCTTTACTCAGATACGCTCTCTCTCTTTTTCTCCCTCTCTCTAACTCACTCAGATACGCACACACATACGCTCTCTCCACATCTCTCTCTCCCTATCTCATGTTCTTTAGCAAAAGTGTGTAAGTTATCACTTAACTTAACGTATATAATAAATGTTCACTTATTTTAAAACAAAAACTTATATTTGTTGACAAGTTAATTGCAATTTGCCCAACTAACTGACAAAGAAAGAATCGATCTCACAAAGCACTTGAAGATAGAGCCAATTGAGAAATACGCAACATTCCATTAAAAAAATACAAGACCAAGATAATTATTAGCCATCAATTAATAAATATTCCTCTAATTTCAGTTTCTTTGGGATGTTTTAAACGTGTTTAAGGACATAGTATGGGCACAACCTTCCAATATTTCAGATTTGCACTAAATTTAATCCATAGTTATTATACACAAATAAATCAAATTCCCTTATTTTTAATTTCTTCTTAAAAACCCTTAAATTTTAAACATTTTTTACAATAAAAATCATGTAATGAATTTTTATCAAAATTGCAAAAAGGATCTTGGACATAAGGTTTAGTAGCATTATATCTTGATTTTAATCTTCATAATGAGACATAAAAGTGGTGAAAAACTGTTTTGAATTAATTTTACCCGTCCTGGGACGGGTATTCTTCTATTTATATTATAAAAAGTTTCTCGGAGAACAAATGTGTATCTGCGAGTTAACAAAATAAATGTCTAAGTTGTTCATTTGTTTATGTCACGGAGATGCTTCTCCACGTAAGACGTTTTCTTGCAAAGAGAGCGAAATACGGTTTTCGCCTTTTCTCGCCAAACTCAGTTTTCAGTTATTGGTTTATATGCGAAGTGTCTCCGGGCACTCAATGAGGTGATTTAGAAGACAAGGGAGGTAATCTACTTATATAATAACAATTAATCTATCAGATCGAAAATGTATCACAGATTCTCCTGACTTGTTACTTCCAACCATCTATGTCAAGCATTGCTATCGGCAGGTCCGCCAGATGGCATCTACAGTCTTCTAATATTTGGTGATCTTAGACTCCATAAAAAGGTGTCACTCACAAATTCTGGCTTACTTCTCAATGAGTGACCAGCAAAGCGAAAGCTTCTCTCTCTCTTAGAGATACTGATAGGAGGTAGGTGTCCATATCTTTTTAAACCAACAGTTGAATACTCTATATTCAGAAGGGTTTTCGTTATATCTAAACTTTTGTGTATCCATTTAATGATTCTTCAGAACGAACATTTATCGAAACTCAACTGTATTTCGTGGAACCCGTTTTTTTTGTTTTTTTTTGTTCACACAAACAGTTCAAGTAGGTTTTCCAGGAGTCTGAAAACGCCAACACGCTATTGTTTTAAAGTTCGACTGGAAGAAAAAAAACGATGTATAATGATAACAGTGACACGATGAAAACAATGGCCACTATAAATTATGCGGGAAAAATATAACCCGTTGGGTCACCCACCGAACTAATATTAAGATCACATCTTTACTAGCATATTGTTAAACTCTGATTAGAAATACGTTTCAACATAGTTTGTATATGTTTTTGCAGACTGAGAGAGATTTCGTTTCGATAAATATTTATTAAATAAAAAGTAATTTGTACTTAACGGGAATAAGAACAAGTTAGACGTGTTTACGTTGATATTAACTAGCAAAATAAATTCTCTTTGCTGTTCAAACGTACAATTTCACGCGAAACCGACATACATGTTAAGACAAGCAGCGTCATCTAATAAAAAGGTAAATGAGCGCTGTACATAGCGAAAAATTTCAGAAAAGAGATGTAAAGGAGGATGCCAATTATCTCTGTGAATGACGTCACCTACCATTGATCTAAACATTATAATGCTGAGTGTTTAGCAAGGATGAATCAAATACCATTTATGAGTTTTGGTATGATTCGAGAGTTGAACCGCAGTCCCTCGGTCCATTAGCGAACATTCTAACTATTATGCCAAATGAGACAGTTCGAAATTATTTAGGCAAAAACACATGTCCCTTATTTACTGAAAAAGAATAACTACATCAATAGGAAGAGTTTAGATTAAAAATAAATAGTGAACCGTTATGTTAATGGTGTTTAAGCATCCGAGTCCAACTAAATGTCAGATATCTGCAGATGTAGACTTCTGGAAGTTGGAAACAAATACGATGCTATTAGATAATCAACCAATCAATCGACTTTATTGACAAAAACATAACAAAGTGAAGCAAGCCATATAAAAACAGTTACAAGATATTGCATCTATATAAGATCTGAATGTTTGTTCAAGGCGACTTTAAACCTTTTAGATATCATTACGACCTCCTTTGGGGGAGGGCTGTTTCATGGAGCAGAAAAATGAACTAAGACTGCTGCCTTTCTTCTGTTGAGACAAAAGCAACAGTAGTGCATCTTCTTCGGTCGTCCGCAGAGACCGCAACTATACATTGGGGTTAATAACTCACCTAAAAGTAAATTTACATTCCCGTTGCTGATGCTGTATGCTAGAATCAAGTCACCTCGCATTTAGTCTTTGAAGCCATTCTTTATAGGTAAGCGTGGAGAATCCCGTCACATTCTGGTTCCCAACCGTTGAACACGCTGCAAGTTTACGATATGTTTAACTCATAAATGTTTTTTTATATTGGTCTGACATCGAAGATACTGATTACCTATTTAGCGGATGTGCTGATACAACATCATACTAATACCTACTTACACTTGTCAACAGGCTTGTTGCAGATGTGAAACAAGTTGTAGTTTGACACGTTTTTATTGAATATTATATCAAATAGGCATTTTGTTCGAATGTGTCATATTTGAAACAAAAAGCATTTCAGGATTAAGACGATTAATACGGCTATTGCGTGAATTAGTCAGTCAGAAGAAAGGATAAGAAAATACTAATGAAAAATAAAAATCTGGACGTAATTAGTACAACCGCAAAACTTAACCAGGGCACCATTTTATATATACGAAGGTCAGTTATGTGGTGAGACAATCTTTTGGAGTAGATATGGCAAATAATTAATGTTCAAATCTTTCAACAGTGAAATCAGAATTACTCCAGAGAAATTGTGATGACCGTAAAAACTCTTGAAAAATCGGCGACAAGTGTAAAGAAAAACATTTTTTAAATAAATTTACAATCGAACAATTATGAAGAAGGCAACTGCTCCATTCTCGTGATTAATGCAATAATTGGGATAATCAAACTGGTTTACGCTTCTACTAACTTCGCTTAAACATGGCGTATTGTGAAGGATAAATGACTTATTTTATTCCTCTCAGAGAGGGCAATGTTTGAAGCTTATCGCGACTAAAGGGTACAGAACTTATTGTGAAATTAGTAAGAGGGTACAACAAATGTATAACTCCATCCTCTCAGAGAAATTAGCGTTTTAATATTATCGCGACAGCCGGATACTGGGCATAACGTATTGTGAAGTGAAGCGTCTACAACAAATGACTAACTATTTTCCCCTCAGAGAGAATAGCGTTTGAATCTTATCGCGGCCACAGGATACGGAGCTTTACATATTGTAAAAGGAAGAAAATACAACGTATGAATAACTCTAACTCAGAGGTGAGACGATCCAAGTTGGGTAAGACAAGAAATGACAGCGTAAAAGACCATAAATCCCTAACCATCCACAATGTAATGGCTAATGTGTCTAATACTATATATTTACAATAAATATTTTTGTAATCTTTAGTCATAACGTGATCATGGAAGAGAACGGGTCATAATGGGGATGCTATAATCCAGGATAAATCCGTGAGATTACCACAACTGTCGACCCAGAATTAGTGTCAGATAATAAAAGTAATCGATTATCATATTGAACACGAGATGTGCAAGATTATCCTGAAATTATCTTTTCATTCAATAATCATTTGCGATTCGATGCATTCTGTCTGCTTCCATCTCCTGACATGAGTATGATACATATCAAGTTAGATATGTTTATATATTTGTATGTAGAGAATTCACTCCTAAACTAATTAACCGATCATTATGATTTTTCGAGCTGCTAGACGTAAGACGTCAAAATGTGGGCTATATTTAGTTTAGTTTAGTTTTATGCAAATATGGCAAAGAGAGGGTGGAAACCATTTATACAAATTCAAATATCTTCGATTTTTGTGAAGTTTTAACAATAAGTATTAGACATCAATGAATAAATATTCCCCAAATGTTAGTTTCATTTGAATATTTTAAAGGGGTTTTAAAAGGCATAATATCGAAACGACCTCTTATTTGAAAATTCAAATATATCACTTTTGCATTAGATTTGACACCAATTAAGGAAGATTTCCTGAATTTCAATTTCTTTTTAAAACCCCTTAAGTTTAAGCTTGAAATTTTGTAGAATCAAAATCATGTTAATGGATTTTGATCAAAATTAGAATAACGATTCTAGACATTATTTTAATCTTCATATGGGGACATAAAAGTGGTGTAAAAATGTTCTGTTCGGGAAATTAATTCTAGTTGTATTAAATTTTTCTTGTCGAGTTTTTCATCGATACCAATTCAATATTTTATTCTGATGAACCATTTTTTTTTCTTGGACCTAGCCTTTCTTACAAAAATATATTTCGCTTTTGATTCTTTCCAATAACACTTATTCCGGTTCGGAACTTTTCTAACATGGATCTATTTTTCACTTCTCACCTTCGCTGCATCAGCCGCTTACGTCGTTAATAAAAAGTAAAAATTCTACATTTCCCTCTTTTAGGAAAACAGTTTTAGGAGATACACGAGTGTGAAAGAGCGAACGAAATGTTATATGATAAACACGCACAAAATAATGAATACAAAAGAAAAAGTTCACAAAAAAGATATTTCATTTATATTTAAAAGTGGAGGTTTACATAGATATGATAACAAAGAATCTTTGTTCATATTTTGAGAGTCCTTACATCACAAGGGGGTTATTAGCTGAGATAACGAGGAAGCCTGAGTCGATAATTTAAAGGCTGTGAGTTATCCACGGGACAAAAAAGTCGTAATCAAAACTCCTCCACTTAATTACAAAAATTACATTTGATTGAGTTATTAATAAAAGATAATGTTCATTTGTTCTCGTTGTAGAAAGTTAAGTGAAAAATATCAGGAGTATTAAAATGAATGTGTTTATTCATTTGTTTTCAATCAGCGTGAATTTGCATACGACAGTGTGGGGGAGTTAAGGCAGTTCGTGCGTGTGTCACGTTAGTGTCAGAGTGTGTATGCGTATGACTATGTGTACCTCAGTTGAGAAATGAATTTAGAATTCCCAAGCGAAACAGGAGAGTAATATAGATGTTAGCTCTGTCTTTGATTTTGGCTCAGATGTTGATTGAAGGAAATTCGAGGTGGATCAAAAAGGGGAATTCGACAAATTCAGAGAGACGCCTCTGATTGGCTCAACATATTTTATTCAGGCGGGTATATATATGCGCACAAACGATTTGGGGCACTTATATTTGTGCAGCTATGGGTAAAACATAACTACTCTCTTTTGTTTACAAAATAAATTAAACTATTTACAATTTTGTCGTAAGCGGTCTCGGTGTGTAATTATTTGTTGATTACACTTATTACAACTAATGTCATAACAAATAATAACTTGTTAATATATGTTGTATAATGTTGGATTTGCTTGTATATATTTTAGCACATGTGAATGCGTGCAGTCACAATGCCCTTGCTCGTGCATGAAACAAGTACAAGAGTGTATTCTAGAGTGATCTCACACCATGGTGAGATTTGACGGGTAGGGTCACAAAAGAGCATGATTCCGAATGATATGCGGAGAAGGCCTCAAGAATGTGACGTCACGTAGGACGAAGGCGAGAAGGAACAGTTAGATTGTAAAACAGGTCGGTTTGGGAGTTCAACGCAGACTATCGCTAAAAAAAATTTTAACAACCACAAAACTGTTGAGGGTCGCACACAGCCATGGACGCTGGCTGTCTGCCGGTCTATCTGTCTGTCTATCTATCTAATAATTAACTTAGATTAATATTATTGTCTCCCTCATTCATAATTAAGTGTAAATTATACCTCCATTTCCAAACTCTATCTTCTTTTAATTATTCTTATTATAACTCAACGTAGTTTAACGACCAACAGATGCTAACCAGAGATGACACGGAACGTGAGAGGACACGACGACGAGAAGAAGCTGACAACGAGAAGATTCAGAGAAGCGACGAAACCACGACTGGGTCCCAACGAAGAAATGAATGACGACATGTTATTTAAGGAAGAAACAAAAGACAAAACGTAACACATGCAACAATTCAAAAATACAATTGTTAAGCTTAGGGTCAAAAACAATTTCTTTCTTTTTAGGGAAATTCATCTAAACGCCGGGAAGTTGCAGCTACTAACCAATAAAATCATTAGATGATTATACATAAGATGTGAATAAGGATTCATTGATAACTGTTCTAGTATTACATATTGGGTTGAAAACTAGATTTCCGCTGTTTTTTTTTGTTGTTTTTTTTGTTTTTGTTTTTTCGAGAATTCTATTTTGAAATCATTTCGGAATCTTTTCTTTTTTTCGAGTTAATTTAAGTACATTTTTATTTATTTTCAGATCATTAAAATGGAATGTCAAGTTAAGAAAAATGAACATTTACGACACCTTTTTGCTTTTATTTTATTTTTATTTTTATTTTTATTTTTTTTGTTTATTGATTTCTATCAACGAGTATTAACAATTGAACTATACCAATCTTTTTATTCATTTATTTCTTCATTTTGTTCTACTGTTAATAAATAGAGAGAGTGAGATCGAGAAAGAGAGAGGGAGAGAGAAAGAGAGAGAGAGAAATTGACAGAGACGAGAGTGGTGGATACAGTATAGTATAAGGGTATCAAACAACATATATTAAGTGATAGATAGAAACTCAACAAGAGATGGGTCACTTGATGAATCCATTGCAAATTGCGGCTAATTAAAACAATTAAAATGGAGGATTATTTAAACATGATACAATCCTAAAACTGAAGAATAGCATGTATTTTGTGTTATTAAAATATAGAGAGAAACAGCCTTAGGTAAACGTAATATATTAATGGGTTTTAGATGTGTATGATAGAGATATATAAATTATGCTTTATTAATATTAGTGTTTTGGGGAGGGGGAAGAGGGGAGTCGCGATCGCATAAAAATAACAACAAAAAGTTTCCGAATTCCAATTCAGTGAAAGAAACCTCGTCTTTTTGTTATTTGGATTAGTAGAACTATTGTTCTCATTTTGGATGTTATTTTCACAACGTTTCGCCAGCTGTAACCTCCGACCTTGTTCAGGTGCGTCTTGTCGAACTCGGGAATCTTTATGTCGAACTGTACGGAATTTAGAACTGGTCCCTTCTTTAAACCGATGAGGGTAGAGTGTTTTCCTTCCGTCAGCAACGGCGCAACGGATAAAGTGCTAAGTATAATCAGTTCTAAGTGATAGTCTACTAGGGATTGAAGGTCCAATCCTCGGAACACGCCAATACTAAGAATATAATTAAGAATTATTTAAGACGTCTACTCTGTCATGGCTGACGGAACGACAACAATCTACCTCCACAGATTAAATAAAGGGTTCAGTTCAAAATTCCGTGAAGGGTCTTGAGTTCAACATAAAGATTCCCGAGTTTGACAAGACGCACCTAGAGAAGTTCGGGGGTTACATAGGCCGAACCGTTATGAGATTAACATCCAAGATGAGAACAGTAGTCCGAATAATCTAAATAATCCAAATTACCAATCCTCACTTAAAATATTCCGAAACAATTGAAGTTTTTCAAACATAACTCAATCCAATAACTGAGGCATATTTCAGTATAGATTTTGTGTTATTAAAACACAGAAAAACTCCTTATTCGAAACAAACATTGATTAACTCAGCTTTAGATAGGCATAATATAGATATATAAAACAGAGCACTCTACTGTATAGACAGAGTACAAAAGCGACTTGTAAATCTAATGGGGTTACCTCTTCTCTTTCCTACAACTTCCTTCCCACAGAAGAGACATTGCTAGTCTGTCTCTACTTTATCGAGATTTCCATGGAAGGTACTCCAAGGAACTCCAATCTTTGGTTCCTGCTTGTAAGATATTCGCGGCAAGAATTCGCTTTGCTACCACATCAAAACAAAGACTTTCCTTTCTCCCTCTGTGCGCATAGCGTCAGGCGGAGTTTATATGGAAAGACCTTTTTTAAAAGGCTTTCCGTCTATGGAACACACTGCTGCAGGACTGATTCCTTGCTGATTTTAGCTTGTTCGTCTTCAAGTCCAATGTAAACAAATGCTTATTAAAAACTTCCTCATCAGTAATAATCAGTTCATACCATTGATCAATGTTAGTACTCCCATTTCAGAATATATATAGTTATAGAGGTCTTTCTCCAAAAGCATAGGAAAAGTTGTTGAACAAACAAAAAAACAATCAAACAAACAAACAAGCAGTCATAACACGATGGTACAATAGACGTAATTTAATCATAAGTTTGCAGACGAAGGACGTTAAAAAATATTAAAACGTATCTGTGCTAGGGGTTTCCATGCGAGATGCTTGTTCACTTTACAGTTAAACTTCTGCATGTTTATGTAGGAAGCAGGGAGGGAATTCCAAAGGCTAGAAGTTCGAGAAAAGTAGCTATTAAAGTAGAAAGCTCTTCGGCATCTGGGGACTTCTATAGTGAAGGAGTGTGATCTTGCTGACTGACGGGTTGATCGGGGTATTTACTTCGAGGGGGGGGGGGGCACCAGTTCAGTAAATTTATCGGAGCAAATTCCATTAAAGTACTTGTAAAAAAAGCACCGGGATGCAACATTGCGACGCTGGGACACAAGCTAGCGCTTGGTAGATAGTGTGGGACCTATTAGATTAGACGCTCTTTTTTTTTTACCCTGTCCAAGAGGGAGAGAATAGTGGTTGATGCACCAGCCCATATGTGACAACAATACTCCATGCATGGACGAATGGTGGCTTTATAGAGATATAGGATATTGGCAGATGTGAGAAGTTTACTAGAACGGTAGAGGGAGCCTACCTTCCTTGCAGCAGCCTTGGCAATGTCTTCTATGTATTTGTTCCAATTCATGTCATCTGTGAATGTTAGGCTGAGTAATTTGAATGATGACCTCTCAGGTAGAATGCTATCAGCCATGGCAATTGGTAGTTGGAAATGTTTCTTATAATTGTTAAAGGAAACGAACCTTTGTCTTTGTAGCATTAAATGTTACCATTCATTTATGTCTCCATTCCACCACAGACTGGAGGTCATTTTCTAAGGATTAAGCCATTACTTCGTGTTCGTTTTTTCCACATGTCGAGAATAGAGCGTGGTGTCGTCAGCAAATATATCCATCTCGAACACAATTGCATTAGGGAGGTCATTTTTAAAAATCAGGAATAATAACGTTGTTTAGAAGTACGGCCATCAAGGACAACCTGGATATCTTTTTTTACTAAGAAGGATCGAATTATATTAAGTATACATCCATACGAATTTATTTTCATGAGAAGATCTTCATGCCAGACCCTGTCAAAAGCCTTGGATATATCAAGCGCTACCGCCCTAGCTTCACCTGCTTTCTTTAGTGTATGGTAATTCCGACATGCATGGCCTCCGTTCAATCTTGAGAGATAATGTATACCCTCTGTAAGGGCGGTTGCATGTGTAATTGTGAAGTAAAGGTTGCGTAATCCCAACCACACTTCTACTGAGTCGGCAATGCTTGGTTCCAGTGACAAGGAGAAATCTAGGACGACTGGAAACAATGTCGTAATAAGTGGAGAGCACATACAGCACTTGGTATTTTCAAATGGTCACCCACTTTAATACTGACCAGACTCAACGTCGCTTATATATGACATAATCACGTTAACACACATGTTCCCATTAGATAACGAAAGTTAAGCGATGTTACAAGATGAATGTTAGGATATCCGCGGTAGAACGGGCTTACCTAGATCCATACTGTTGGTCAGAAAGTAGTTTAGCATTAACCCAGTGGTGAACTATCACTAGATTGATTAATGATTCAAAGACTTTAGCGAAGAGTGGGGGAAGACTGATGAGACGATAATTTTGCGTGTCAGTTCCTTCACCAGAATTACTGAACACTGGTATCACAGAGGCAATTTTCCAGCTACCGGGGAAACAAGATTCGGCAAGACATTTGTTGTAGAATTTAGAGAGGACATGGACCAGCTCAGCAGAGAATTTCTTTAAAACTATAGCAGGGATAAGATCAGGCCGACATGTTTTGGAAGTTTAAAGGGTTTTTTAATAATATCCAGGACTTGGGAAGGGCTGATGATTACATCATCGAGTCTGGCTTCAGTCCGCTCTGGAGTGATTTGGGAGGGACTCCAAGATGGAGTTCAAGTCAAACCGCTGGGCAAGCAGTTCAGCCTTATCAGATGTCGTGCAGGCAACTTCATGGTAGTTGGATAGCGGTGGAATTGTTGATTGCCCATTATTACCCACACCATTATAATTTTTCAGAAATCGCGAGTTCCTCTTTTCAGTGACACAATGCGTTTCTTGGTCATCTCGGTATATCTATTCTTAGCTGCGGCTATTTCACTCTTGCAATAATTTCTTGATGCTATAAATGTGTGTCGATTTGCATCAGAATAATGGTAGTTGAATAAGTGCAATGCTTTCTATCTATGTGCAATAGCAGCTGCACAGGTTAAAGTGAACCACTGTGGAGAGTGGGGATATATGCATCTGTAAAATCCCAACCAGGAAATATCCTTGGTTGGAAACCAGTTAAATGTGAAGAATGTTTGTTAACGACAATCGTTAGAAATCAATATAGATAAATAGAAAGACAGACAGGGAAAAGAGAAGGGACGATATAAAACATAGTGGGAGGCTGAGAGACGAACGAATTCATGCAGTCAAGCACTTTAGCGCAGTTAGTCACACACACACACAAACACACTTGTAAACACACACACAAGTTTTTGCAGTGATTCAAGTATCAGTATATCTGCTAAAACAATGACAAACGACAATCTAATTCTATTATTGTATATTCGCAATTATAAAACAGAAGAAAATCTTTGTAATTTGGATTATTCAGAATACAACGTTTCGGCTGATGTAATCTCAAAACTTCTTCGGTGCATCTTTTCGAACTCACAAATCTTTTTGTCCACCTCGGGAATCTATACGGAATTTTGAACTGAACTCTTTATTTGATCCACATGGACACGTGCCGCAACAGATAACAGTGTTATGTAACAATCAGATCTAAGTGACAGTCTTCTGGATGATGAAGGTTCAATCTTCACTACAGGCGATACTAACTAAGAATAATATAAAAATTACTTGCTTAATACTTGTATCCAGTTATGGCTGACGGGATGAGAACAATCTACCCTGTGGATTAAATAAAGGGTTGAGTTCAAAATTCCATATATATATATATATATATATATATATATATATATATATATATATATATATATATATTCTATGTTCGACAATACGATTCCCGAGCTCGACAAGATCGAAGGTTACATCGACGGAAATGTTGTGAGAATATCATCCAAGATAACAATTGTAGTTTAAATAGTCCAAATAATACAAGTATCAATCCTCATCTAAAAAAGTCCGAGACAGAAGAAGACATTTTAAAACCTTAACGATAATAACTGTACATGTTTTCTTTTAGTTTCTGGTGTGAACTGCTTACAGAATGACAATGGGTCATAAACTAAAGACTGTTTTCCAATTTCCAAGTTACGGGCTAAGATACAACTTTTTTTCTTCTTTAATGTGTTATGGTGCAACCTTCTTAATAGTAGCAGGTTATATTACAAAGACAGGAACTGCAACTTTAGATCTCGGAGTAATATGAGTATACGTTGCCCTATCATCTTCATTTTAATTCTAAGAATTCAGAATTGGTCGTATGTTGACTGCATTAAACCATCATATTCAAGTTTTAATAGTTGTTATAGAAAATAAAAGTGTGTTGCGTTTTTACTACGTTTCTTCGCAAGACACGGACCACCGGAAGTGACATTATGACGCAACTCAGAAATCCCGAACTTAAATCATTCCAATTGTTTAACAAGAAACAGAAAACATTGAAGTATTTAAAGTAAGATTGATCACCAACTAATCCTTTCAAAATACGACATTAATTTGGCATCAATCTTTTTCCTGGAAAATAAAGAAACAAAGAAGAAGAAAGCATCAAGTAGAGAATAAATCAAGTTGAAGCAAGACGATGTCATTTTCTTTGAAAGACTTTATGCTTCAAGATTCTTGATAGAAAACTGTCTTGGTTGATTTTAACAAATGTTTTATTTATTCCAGCGGCTTTAGACTTTAATATTGTAACAGTACTACCCTTGGGGTAGATAGAGATGATGATGATGATGATGATGATGATGATGATGATGATGATGATGATGATGATGATGATGATGATGATGATGATGATGATGATGATGATGACGACGACGACTAGTGAGGAGGAAATAATAATAATAATAATAATAATAATAATAATAATAATAATAATAATAATAATAATAATAATGGAACTTGCCAGTGAACTCAAAGCAAGTGCATAGAACATAGCAGAGAACTGAAAGGAATATGGAACATAAAGAAAGTCAACATAATACAAGTAATTGTAGGAGCACTGGGAACATTTCCCAAAAAACTGGAAAAAAAACTAGGAGAAATTGGAATCAAAGAGAAGATTAGAAGATACAACGGACGGCAATGATAAAAAACAGCATAAATCTAAGAAAAACCCTCGAATGCAGAAATCAACCCACATAAACTAGCCAGCCAAACGTAATATCACACGAGCCCAAAGGAACTGAAACTGCCAGAAATTCCATAAACTACCCCCAAAACACATACACATTTAGTAGCACCAGTCTCGGCAGATGTCACGCAAAATAATCATGACGGGCCAAGGAGGATGGAGGGACCGAGGAGGAAGAGCACTAACCAGACCTCCACTGTAAGTGTAAAGAGAGTACTGAGATTTTGAAGTTTTTTGTTACTAACATTCCAGAGAAGACAAATGGTCGGTGCCAACGAGTAATCAATGGTAGACGGCTGTTGCGATAACACAAAATGATTTGCAACGGTTATCGAAGAGACGTAGAGAGTGCTGTAAATCTGGAGGGACTTGTCACTCAGATTCCAGGAAACAACACTGGTTATTGTCAGTGAGGAATTACTGATACTCAGTTGTGTAAAAATTCCTAGTGAGTAAATAATAATAATAATAATAATAATAATAATAATAATAATAATAATAATAATAATAATAATGTTGCATAGCCCCTATGCTTGGGCCGCAGCAGTTCTCGCTTTGTATACTAATCCCGGAACGGGCAGTGGCAGTTTCTCGTACCCTCTCTTGTTTTCTCGTCGCGTGGAGGAGTGTGTTGTCTAGTGGTTGAATTCTTTCTTCTTTCTTACTGCCGAAACATCGCCGCTACAACAAAAACTTCATGACCGACTCGAAAGACAAACAATCTTTCAAATTTAATTT
This sequence comes from Sepiola atlantica, assembly GCA_963556195.1. NCBI lineage: Eukaryota > Metazoa > Mollusca > Cephalopoda > Sepiida > Sepiolidae > Sepiola > Sepiola atlantica. Next base: position 142,400,437 of record OY744517.1, read on the forward strand.
CTGTTTTATTTCAAGCGTTAGTTATCCGTCAGCTGAGAGATATTCACTAACGTCGAGAGAGAGAGAGAGAGAGAGAGAGAGAGAGAGAGCAAATTACTGCTTTCGTAATTACTTATCGATTAAGTCTTAACCATTCGTGGAGGGGGGAAATAGATCTTTCGCCTGTATTTTCTTAGGGAAATAATTCCCCTATGTATGTTGCTGACTACATGGTAAAAATCACGTCTGATAGGTTCGCCTCCAAAACCCAGACTGCTAAAACTCGCTTCTCACGAAGAACGAGTGACGTCACAAATCCCTCTACTTCCAACGCAAAAGTGCGTGACGTCACAGAGCCTCTTTCGCAGGTGCGCATTGACCCTTGATCTGAGGTCTCGTCACGCGGTGACCCTGTCACGTCTATGAGCTCCGACTGTGAGAACAGGCCCCATTCTGTACTCGACTGCACGGGTCCACCCGAACCAATTCACGCAAGTCAGACCAACGATTTCCAACAGATACGTCCATTCCCATAGGGCCATTATCCAACAATAATAATAATAATAATAATAATAATAATAATAATAATACCACCACTACCACCACCAACACCCACAACAACAACCACAGATAAATAGCAACAAAAAAATTAAACCAACAAAAAGAACACACAGATGATGGTACAAGCATCGACTGATACCACGCAAAATTGTTGTGAAAGGTCAAGGAGAATAAAAATATCAAGACGGGAGAGCAGTAACCAGACCTCCACTTGAAGGGTGCGAGAGTAATGGAATCTTGGGGAGGCTTATTGTCACTCAAATTCCAGTGAAGACCAACGGTCGTTGCTAGCAAGAAATCAATCGTAAACGGCTGTTGTGATAACGCAAAATAATTTGCAACGGTTATCAAAAGAGGTGGAAGGTGTTGGAAATCTGAGGAGACTTCTTGTCATCGGGCTCCAGAGGAAGACCACTGGTTATTGTCAGTGAGCAATCACTGATAATGACTTGTGAGAAAACTCCGAGTGATTAAAATAGAGGTGATGTCAATGTGATGATTAGTAATGGGGGAGATGGAGGGGGATGATATTTGTTTTTTATTGCGAAAGTATGTTACACAGAACAAAATTGTAAATTGAATGTAAACAATGAAGTTTGATCTCGATCAGAATTCAACTTGGCAGATTTTCAATGAAGCAAGTTGATAAACAGATAAATAAAGTAAACATTGAGTTTGTTATTGAGTAAGTAATTTTAGAGTCAATCACATTTTGCTAAATACGAAACGGATTATGGACAAACGGAGGAAATGGTCTTTCGACTTTGACAAACAATGAAGACGCGCCCTTGTTCGTTTCCTCAATGAAACTTCATTAGGGGGCCAGCGATAGATAGATAGATAGATAGATAGATAGATAGATAGATAGATAGATAGATAGATAGATAGATAGATAGATATGTGTGTGTAAGATGATGTCGACATTAATAAAAAGTAAGAACAAAAATGGTGTGATCCAATCTCTAGGGGAAAGTGATGCCCAAACTCCTAAGACGATCCACTGACCGACAAATACCAAGTAAATGCAGCTTTTAAGTTTTTGGAACGTAACATCTTGGCAAGTTGCAAGTGAACGCCTAAATAAAGATAAGTGGCTACGTTACAATATAAGATTAAGTGGTTTATCTATTATATAAAAGTAAGTCGTAATTTCGCATGTGTGTGTCCATCTAAAAGTCATAAACTACACAGGATACAATTACAAACTTTGCATTATCGGATTCAGTTTGACCCCAACCTGATTATGATCAACCATACTATAATATTATCTTGAGGTCACCATAGACAAAATTAAGGTATCGGGATGAGGGAGTAAAAAATATATTTTTCATTCTTAATGGTAGTTGTTTAAAAGACAGTGAAACTAGGTCAAATAGGCAGTCAGCTTTTTTTTCTTTCTTTCTTTAATATTCAATCATTTGTTAGAGAGAGATGGAGAGCAATCAGTGGGATAGGAAGAGAGAAGTTTTAAATTTTATAAACACTTTTTCACTCTTTTCTTTTATTATCCGTGTCCCCAGGTAACACCGGGTGGCCCTGCTGATCTTCTATTATATAAAGCTTAATGCATGTATGTGTGTGTGTTTCCTATAGAAAAAAAGATTAAAGAATCTACATAAAACTAAAAGTGTATTTATGTTTAAAATTTCCTGGGGAAAAGAACAAAAGTGGTCCTGAATCTATAAGTCCTCCCCTTAGGATGTTATAGGGCAGAACCCTCTTGTAACTTCAAATATATCCTATGTTGATGAAATTCAAATCATATGTATAAAATACTCCGGGAAAGACAATGGAAGTGTCCGAATCTTTAAGTGCCCAACTAAGCGAGCTAGGGGGTGGGGGCAGAACCTCCGTTAAAAAAACTCAAATGTATCCTATTTTTATGAAATGTAAATCACATATATGTATAAAATTATCTGGGAAAGACAATGGAAGAGGTCCAGAATATCTACGTGCCTTCAATGTGCAGAATCTCTATGTGCTTCCTCTAAGGGAGATATGGGGGCAGACACCCTATTAAAATTTCAAATGTGTATATCCGATTTTAATCAAATGTAAACCATATGTATAAGACACTAATTCAGAGTTTTCAAACATTTCAGTTTCTTCCGACTATATTAGGAGTCAAAAGAATTGAATCATCTGATTCATACGATATGAATGAATGAGGGGTCAAAAGAATTGAATCATCTGATTCATACGATATGAATGAATGAGGGGTCAAAAGAAGGGTCAGTAAAAAAAGAAAGTAACATCGTGTTATGAGTATCATGAATAAGACAGTGTTTCTCATTAAGTCCCGAGCAACGTCGGGTCTTCCTGCTAGTTCTTAAGAAAAAAATTTTTTTTAATTTTTGTTTATATGTTCATCAACGTTTCGTCTTAAGTGTTCAAAGACTTTCTCAAGATGACTGATTTGAAGAAAAACATAAAAATTTGAAATACGTGGTGAACCTATAGCATGGAAAGAATGCTTTTATACAGTTTTGTTTTGTTTTTTCAAAAAGGCCTAGACTATAAATTTTAAAATATGTGGTGCGTCTATGAAGTGGAATGAATTTTATTTTAATATCCACACATAATATATTTTATTTACTAAATAATTAAAATTTATTGAACAATAACAAATAATGGTTAATTAATAAAATCTCCTTTTTTTAAACCAATATGCAAATATCAGGAAGTTTCATCGTATGTTCTCCTCACTTTGCAGGCCGAGAGCAGGATCAAGGCGTTTATCGAATAGTGTCAATTCACGATGGTCCGAGTGTGGCTGGCACGTCATTAATAGATCAAAAGCAAATAAATGAAAACGCAACAAGCAAGATGTAATATATCTTTTCATCTTTCACGCAACCGTTAGATTTAATCGTGAATAAAGGTTTAAATCAATGAAACAAAAACGATAATTCATTTCAAGAAAGGAAATCGATTGATTTACGTTGACGCAACACTGAACAACACAGTGAGGTGTGAAGCTGATCTTTCAATCAACAGATTTTTAAACCAGAATCGTTGTAGCATCACCCTTCACTTTATGTGTATTTATTTATATATATATATATATATATATATATATATATATATTCGTCCTTTAACATAAACGTTAACGTGTAAAAAATGCAGGACAAAACCATTTCAAGTGCTTGTTTCATCGTCCTGCATTTTTTATTTTGTCTAGGGATAAAGCGCTACACTACGAATACTTACATCGAGGGTTCGATGCCTGCCCGGGTAGTCATGCTGATGACGGCTCATAGCCAGAAACACGTGTCCACGTCTTCCTTTTGTGCAAGTAAAAATTAACTTATAAATTAATTAATTAATATATATATATATATATATATATATATATATATATATATATATATATATATATATATATATATATAAGGAATTAGAGAAGCAAAGGCCAAATCAAAATTCAATTCAATTGCTCAGAGCAAGGTATATTCCGCAAAAAGGCAATTTATTCAAGTTAAATTTTCCTTAAGCCAGGCTTTTCAAAGATCAAAATCTTATCATTAGAGGAAGTCGCTGGGATAGATAAGTTTACTAACAACATTAAGAAACACCCAGATATAATTGTCCCAGCGGATAAAACTAAGAATTTTTACAAACTGAAATATAGTCAATACAAATCCTTAATCTACAAAGAATTAAATAAATCTTACAAAAGCACATCTTACGATACCCTGGCTAGTATAAACAATGAGGCAAAATCCATACTAACATCTTTGAATGTCCTTAACTACGCAGAAATTTTAACCCCTGCAATAACTAGATTTACCTTGAAGGACCATAAAAATAATTTCCAGGGAAACCCTACCATCAGACTTATCTGCCCTTCTAAATCCGACCTAGGCATCATAAGCAAGAAGATCTTGGATAGAATTATCCCCACCTTAAAAGAAAAAATTCGTTACACTCTTTGGCAATCCTCAGATGAGGTTACTACTTGGTTCTTTAACCTCATTGATAAGTCTAAACCTTACTTGAACTTCATAACATTCGATATTAATAATTACTACCAGTCCATTTCCCCTATCTTACTTAACAAAGCATTAATCTTCGCTAAAATTAATTCTGACATTACAGACATAGAGATTAAACTAATAATATTAGCAAGAAGATCCCTACTAGAATTTGATAATAAGCTTTGAACCAGGAAGGACACCCCCAATAACTTTGATATTACTATGGGGTGGTATGACTCTGCCCAGGTCACTGACCTGGTAGGTTTGTACTTGATGAGAGAATTGGGGTTCAATTTTGAGCACTTACAGGGTGGGTTGTATAGGGACGATGCCTTGTTTGTATCTGGGGAGAGATCGAGACAATATAATAACACTATCAAAAACTTGCATAACTTCTTCAAAAACTTTGGTTTGACCATTACAGTGGAACCTGAGAAAAGAATATCCAACTTCCTTGACCTTACATTAGATCTTAACTCGGGAACCTTCAGCCCATATCATAAACCTAGCTTAACTCTCTTCTACGTACATAGCCTATTTAACCACCCTAAATCCATCATAAACTCAATAGTCCCTTCAGTATCTAATAGAATCTCTAAGCTATCTGCGAATAAATCTATCTTCGATCAAAATTCTAGCTTCTACAATAATGCCTTGCTAAACTCAGGCTACAATCACAAAATTAAATATAACTGCAACCCCCTTACTCAAGTTAACAAATCTTCAGCCATTATTACACACAACATGACCACACACAGAAATAAAAAGTTTAACTCATCTGCACCTAAGATAATCAAAACACACGCTAATAAGCCCATAGAAACTAACAATATTGATATTCGGGCAAACCCACAGGCGCACAAACAAAGAAAAAAACTTAGAAGAAAGAATAACATCTGGTTCAATCCGCCTTTCAGCAGTAATGTTAAAACCAATATACCTAAAGAATTTTCCAAATCTTAGACATATCTTTTAAGCACCCCCACAGATATAGCACTATCCTTAACAAAAATTCTATTAAAATATCTTACTCTACTATGCCCAATATTGAACAAACTATCATAACCTCTAACAATAGGAAAATCAAACATATCCAACAACAACCACCCACCACATCCCTCACCACTTGTAATTGCCGTAAACCTAGAGATTGTCCCCTTAACAACAACTGTGTACAGAAGGACGTGATATACGCTTGTACTGTGAAACAATTCCTCCGCTCCACCAATGTTGTGAGTAATCATAGTTCCCATACTCCACCCGACCTCCGCATCTTCCCGCAACCCCAATCCGCTTCTACTCAAGACTCCCACTTATACAGCCATACCTCTAACCAAGCACCCCCAATAATAGATAGTGCCCATGGGCTAACCCACATTTCCCCCATATCCGCTCCACCCCACTTCTCCAAACAACCTTCCTCACATAACTTGGATCTCCAAACCCAAATCTCATCTAATACCATTAGCAATCTCAATGCAACTATAGCACCACCCTTCAAGATACACACATATATTGGGGCGTCCTCTTTCCCCATTAAGACCCGGATCTCTAACCATATCTATTCCTTTAAAAATAGCAACGATAACAACACAGGCACTTAACTTTCCAATCTAATTAGAAACCTCAATCTTAAAAATACTCCCTATTCACTTCACTGGTCAATACTTAAAAAGTCCAAATCGTATACCCCGGGAGCATCCCATTGCCAACTTTGTACTTTGGAAACCTTTATGATAGCTACTGCTACTAAATCTAAAAATATTATTAATTCTAAGAATGAACTTATCTCCAGTTGCAGGCATAAACGTAAATTCAAGTATAGCAACCATAGTAATCCCCCTGACACCCCTCCCCACTGATTAAATACCCTCCCTTCATCTTGGATCTTCCTTCCCTACATCTCGAATTTTATTTCCGATAGTTCTAATTCCTGTTGTTCTATAATCCCTCCTTATATTTCCCTCATCTCTTTATCCTTCTCTTAACATAAAATAATCACCCATAAACTCCGTTAGCTCCACAATTCCCTTAGTTCTAACACCTTTCTTCCACTACCCCCTAAATCATTCAACTTAACCTCCTTAACCGTATATCTTTTATATGGCTTTCCATCTTCTTCCCCGTTTAACTTCTTTTAATACATTCGTCCGCTCCCTCTCAACACTTCCAAACTCCATTCCTTTCCCTCTCAACTTGATAACTAACCCACCTTATTCACATTATACCATAGCCCTCTTATTTACTTGCTGACTCGCATTATCTACCCTTAATCCCCTTTGCACACTTCGATATCGAACTCCTTACTGTTTTCTCTGTGCACTCTAATTATTCTTCCCCTCCTGTTTTTACTTCTAAATAATTCTTCTCACTCTTATAATAGCCTCGATTATTCCCCCCTTGTTTTACCTCGCCCTTCGCACACTTTTCTCAGACCATACTCAACCCCCAACCCGCCCTCGCTCTACATCTTTTAACCCCCATAATATTTACTTTTAACTGCGATCTCCACTCTCCCTCTGGCTTAATCTATTGTCACTTCTTTAACCTTGTATGTCTCTTACTTCTTTCTATCATTAACCTTTTTAATAATTTTCTTAATTAACCTCCATATAACTTTTTCGAAAAAAATTTCAAAGTTTAATTTTCCCATATCCATAAGAAATAGCGTCCCGTAACAGCACATTTTATTTCAACCCATATCTCTAACCACCTTGGAGATTCCCATTCCGGATATCCCTTCGAGGTCTATTTTACTTTTTACTTTTCTTTATTCTAATTCTCACTCTTGAGCTCCAATCTTTTTTTTATCTTTTATCGGTCAATCCTTAATTTTCCTTGCGAGCCTAAGACTAATCTTATTATCTCTTTTTCATTTTTTATTTTCTTATTTCTACTTTTAATACTATTTTTATCTTTATTTTTTATCTTTACTTTTTTAATTTTTAATTTATTTTTCTAGTTCTACCCTTCAAATATATTTTGCCTCGTTGTTTATATATAAGGTCATCTGATTAAGCATCTAAACCCCGAACTCTGTTCATAAACATATTCTGTTATTTTAACTCCCTCTCCGAACTTTCGTTAACTCACCCCCACTCCTTTCTTCCCCTTTTCTAGTTGAATCCTATTCCGCGCTGACATCCAATTTCAACTTTATGCGACTCACCCCCCACATTCACACTCTTAGTTTTAACCGCACTCTTTCACCGCTTCCACTCCCTTTCTCCTCCCTCGTACCCGTCCCTTTCTCCTCCCCCGCACCCCTTACCCGTTCTTTCCCTGCCTACTGGTCGCATATTAGTTTTTGCTTTTTCATTTTAAGTCGGCTTTCTCAACGGGCTAGCTTTAAACATTTTCGCTGCCTTTTTTCCCCACTTTAAAATACTTTCCCTTGTTATCTCTGCCCAGGAAGTATTTTTAATGGCGAATATTTTCCACCTCAATCTTCTCTGAGCCTACCTGCTTCCACGAGGTACTCTTATTGGACTTTTTACCCTTTTGGATTTTCTATTTTCGCCGTACCTGAAGTTGTGGCATCTTGGATTTTAACTTTGAATCCTCTCTCATTATTTATTGTGCCGTTAATGACCCACCTATCTACATCTTATTCTCTCCGCTGGACTTTTCGACACCGGACTTTTTAGCAATCGGACATTTGCTTGCATTTGGGCAGAGTTTTGCCCAGCGTTTTCTTTCCCTACAACTTTTATTTCTTTTTTTCAAATTTTAAATCTTGGCCATTTCCAACTTATCTATCCCAGCGACTTCCTCTTATGATAAGATTTTGATCTTTGAAAAGCCTGGCTTACGGAAAATTTAACTTGAATAAATTGCCTTTTTGCGGAATATACCTTGCTCTGAGCAATTGAATTGAATTTTGATTGGGCTTTTGCTTCTCTAATTCCTTTCCATTCTTCTTCATATCTACCTGCTCTATCCTGGATATTGAGCTGTATACTCTTCACAATAGGTTTTACCTCTCCTAAAAGTTCGCTTTTAGTACACCTCTTTATATATATATATATATATAATTTAATACGTTCTAGATTTGTTTCAAAAGAACATTTTAATTCATACAATTGTTTCTGTCAATCTTAAAACATACCAAAACATTACAAAGTCTTATACACGCCGTTCTTATTCCCCATTTTTGTCTGATAATTTTCTGGTGATGGAAAAAAATGAGTGAAAGGAAAAAAACAAAAGAAAAAATAGAAGACCAATGAGTAAAGGAAAGATGAAAGTACGTGTTGTCAAAAAACGTTTTTCTTTATGTGTTTGTTTTTTGTCTATTCTCTTAATTAAAGGATTAATAGCAGACATTATGAAAGAATTGTTTTCTTGGTGTCTTCTCATACTAGTTTTGATATTTACTTACAGAGGGATGTAACTAAAAAAATGTCATTGGTCTGTTGAAATATAAAGGATAAAAAGTAAAAAGAAGAGAACAATTTTGATGTTGACGGTTCTGATTTTTTAGGGGCTTAATTTGATGGAACAGAATCACTGAAAGAAATTTTTGAAAAGAAAGCTTGAGCTTGTTATCAAGAGAAAATGTATGTTTTAAAATGGGCAGAAACAGTAGTACGAATTAAAATGTTTTTTTAAACAAAATTCGAAACATTTATTAAATCATTATATTATATTTTGAACTTTAATAGTAATGTATACACGATTGAGCTATTATCCAAACTTTTGTATGAATTTAAATAAAATTATATATATATAAATATATATATATATATATATATATATATATATATATATATATATATATATATATATATATATATATATATATATATATAGGGTAACCTCCTAAACTAATGAACGGATCGTTATAAATGTTGGAATACATATTCTAGGCAACACGGTGCGTAACATGGGCACAATATTTTTTTTTGTAACCTTTAACATTTAGGGGGAGAATGTATATAAAGTTAGGTTTGTTTATTCATATATGAATGTTTTGTTGTACAGGATAGACTCCTAAACTAATGAACCGATCATTATGAATTTTGGTGTGTATATTTTCGACAACACGATGAGTAACATGTCCACATTATTATTTATTTATTTTAATGTTAACATCCAGGGAGTGCATGTATATAAATCAAAGTATATGTATATATTTCTATGTAAAAGATTCACACCTGAACTAAATAACCGATATAGATTTAGAACACATCTAGGTGTAAGAATAGGTAATATGGGCTATATTTAGTTTAATTTAGTTTTATACAAAGAGGGAGTGGGAGCTCTTTGTAAAAACTCGGATACATCCGATTTTTTTGAAATTTTAACAGTAGGTATCAGACATGAATTAATTAATATTCTCCCAATTTCAGTTTGTTGTTGTTGTTGTTGTTGTTATTGAGAGTGTATTTGAATGAACTTTCAGGAGGCATCATATGGACACAAACTCTTATTTGAAAATTCAAATGTTTCAGATTGTCACTGAATTTGATCCGTAGTCAATAGACACCAATTAAACAAGATTCTCTGAATTTCAATTTCTTCTTAAGACTCCTTAAGCCTTGTATTTTAAACATTTTCTAGAATCAAAATCATGTAACGGATTTTAATCAAAACTAGGATAAGGATTCTATATATAAGGTTTAGTATTATTATATCTTGATTTTAATCTTCGTATAGGGGGCATGAACGTAATGCAAAACTGTTATGTTCGGGAATTAATTTTACGTATTCTTGGACGGGTATTCATATATATATATATATATATATATATATATATATATATATATATATATATCAGCTGATTTTCTTGAAATTGCGCCCTACTAAAATGTATATTTTAGGAGGGGGGGGGCAGGCTCCAAATCAAAATGTTCATATTTGGGGAAGGGGACCAATCCAAACACGTGTAAGAAAACGCGGTTTATCAAGCGTGAAAAGTCTGCTAGTCTTTCCCTGGGGTCTCTTTGGCACTATAAAAGTGAAAACTCAAAAGACACTGGCTCAGTTGTTAGCTAACCCTCTTCAACCAGAAACTCGTGGTAGAAAATACAAAAGGTGAGAAAAACGCATACTAACCACTTCTTCCCCAATGCTATTGCTAAACTGTTGTAGTTAAAAAGAAACTCCACTCTCTTTCCTTTCAGAGACATTCAAAAAATATCAATTCATAGTTGGTCAAAGTTGTATATCAAAAAAAACCTTTTAATTTTTGTAGTACAGATTAGTTAATCATTACACATTAATCATATATATATATATATATATATATATATATATATATATATATATATATATATATATATATATATATATATATATATATATATATATGCGAAAGTTGTTTTCATCTATCACTCCTGAATTACTATCAAAACGGGTTAGTGCTATTTAAATCAATAATCCAAAATAGTATTTCAAAATACTGTACATATCGTAGAGACTAAAGGCACAAATAACTCTTTCGATGCCTAATGTGCATAACTGGCCTGGATTACCTACATATTAGAGAAAAAAGTTTATATAGGGTGAAAAGGGCTATTTGAGGACAGTTTTAAGTTCACTACACACTCAAATAATTATTTTTTTTTTAAATAACCCATTCAGAGGAAAGATGTTAACCCAAAAAATGAAAAGACACGCATTCATAGTTTGTTTAGCTGCTAAACATAACGATTTAGAAATCAGCAACTTTTTACATGTTGCCAGATCATTTGTTCATAAGGTTCGGTTGGAGCTAGCTAACGTGGCTATGTGTACTTTCTTCTGAAGTAACCAGGGTGATCCACAACAAATATTCGGTAACTATGGTGTTTTTAAGGGTTGTGAGCCGTGAAGATAATCTCACGCCACCTTATATTTCCCCACAACGTCTTAGGGTCAATGCTGATGGATACATTTATGTTCTTAAAACGGTAAATCCCTGAATGGATAAAGTATGCAATGGAAGCCATGTGTTTTTCAACAAGACTCTGCCCTTTTTCACAAAGCAATTGTAACCAAAGATTAGTTATCAAATAATTTTTATGACGATATGACTCTACACTCGCCAGAATTAAATCCTATGAACTATTATATGTGGTGCATTTTAAATGGGAGACAAATCGATATCCTCATAGTACCATAGATTAACTAAAAGCCACCGTTTTCGAAGTGATGTGAAAAGCGAATAAGGACAACTTAATTTCAGCTTGTGGACGGTTTCGAGCCCGAATAGAAGCAGTTATTGAAGTAACAGGTGAATTAATAGAATAATCAGATAAAGACGTATCATCTAAAAATGTTGGTGTCGATTTGATTGTAATTTTTTTTAACATTGTTTATTTGACATACTAAAAATGTCCTGCAATAGTCCTCTTACTTTATATATGTATATATATATATATATACATATATATATATGTATATATACAAATATATACACATATATATATATACATATATATATACATATATATATACATATATATACACATATATATACATATATATATACATATACATATATATATACATATATATACACATATATATACATATAGATATACATATATATACATATAGATATAGATATACATACATATATATATACATATACATACATATACATACATATATATACATATAAATACATATACAGAGATATATATATACATATAAATACATATACAGAGATATATATACATATACATACATATATATACATATATATATACATATATATACATATACATATATATATACATATATATACATACATATATATATACATACACATACACATATATATACATACATATATACATATATACATACATACACATACACATATACACATATATACATACATATATTCATATATATACATACATATATACATATATATACATACATATATACATATATACATATATA